>JAOXNO010000007.1:4240895-4328310 GCA_028565335.1 Limnodromus scolopaceus
TCTGGTGGGAGGTGTCCCTGCCCAGGGCAGGGGGTTGGAACTCGATGATCTTTAAGGTCCCTTCCAACCCAAACCATGCTGTGATTCTGTGGAAGCTCACAGGAGTGTGTCTGTGGCACGGCTCTTTGGGAGGCACTTCTGAAGTGTTTTATCACTCCGTGGTCTCGAGCGTTTCTGCTGTTGTCAGCACAGAGACTTGAAAATTTGAATAAAAAGTACTAGTAATGATGAAAATTTTAATGAAATGTATCTATCTTTCAGTAATGACTTCTGAAAATGTGTTGTAAAAATAACATCTAACAATGAAAACAAAGCTTGAGTCATAAATGCTGTTTGTTCTGCCTTTTCCAGTGTTAAAATGAGCATATTGAAATGCATCGCGCTGTTGTAAAGCGTTGCAGTCTGAACACTTGCAAGAGAATTACAAAATCAAGTGAGAATTACCTTGATGCCCTACGGAAGCTGTTGCCACAGGGGGTTGGGCAGGACAAAAAGCCTGAGACCACCTTGGGGAGGGATGGGCCCGGGGTGCGGGTCCCTGGACAAGGTGCTTGGTGCTGGATCTCCGAGTGGAGAGCAGGGATTCCTCAGGGACCTCTCTGTCCTGCTGGTCCCTGGTGGGACCAGCGTGGCAGGACAGGTGTTTTTTAATTGAGGACAAACCAGCTCATCTCCCCTGTGATCCCAGTCTGTGGTACCGCAAGAACTGACAAAGCACAGCCCCGTCTGTATGGAGAGGAAATTACACTTGGGCATAAAACCGAGGTATCGCGTTAGAGTGGGGCGTTTCCCTGCCAAGGGAAGGTGTCGATGCTGCGCAGACTGTGTTTAATGGCGCAGTCAAAACTGGTGAAAGAAATGTTCCAAGTTTGGGGTTCTTTAATACAATTCATCCAGCATTTCAAAAGGCAGTGATGACAGATGGCTGGCAGAGAGGCTCGTGACCGCTGACAGCAGTTTCACTGGATGCCAGTATGGAAAGTGCCCTCGCCCAGTCTGCCCAGTACAACCTGGAAGGTCGCTCTTTAAGCATTTTGCAGCTGTAAAGCTGATTGTAATTCTTTGGGATACATCTTTTAATCTCTCTTAAATTCCCTTTCTCTCTTTTTTTTTTTAAATTTTTTTAAAGATACCCTTTCTAATGCAAAATATTCCATTGTGGCATTTACTTTGAGCTATCGGTGTCTTTCAGAATGCACATTTATCGAGCTATCTAGTTAAAATTGGTTAAAACTTGTAGTAGCAATTAAAATTTCTATAGATAGTGAATCCCTAGGTCACGCTTTAAAATACAAATGGCACATGTGAATTATAAAAAGTGGTGATAATACTGATTCCGTCTTTGTTCCCACATTTGTTCGCTTTTTAAAAATTATATATATCCTCGGTAAAATGGATTTTTCCAAGAGTTGCTTCATGCATGTGGTGGTGGTGGTGGTTCGTCACGGGCCAGCTCCAGCGAGAGGCGTGCAGGGGCCGGGGTGCGTGCTTGGGAAGGGACTCGTTTGTCACCCTCGAAGAATTTGGGTACAGCCTGAAACAAAGTGCCCAGTGTGCACACAGCAGAGAGACGTCCCAGCCTCGTGCAGTCCCTCTGAATCTTGTCTTTCCTGGAAAAGATGCGTTTCGAGCGGAGTTTGTAGGGCTGGCTGTTGGGCAGGGGCAGTAACGTGGGCTCACGGGTGGTGCTTGGAGCGGGCTTGAGGCTGGGGCTCCATCACCTGGTGGTGCTGCTGTCTCTTTGAGAGGGGACCCCGAGGTCCTCAGGGCCTGTGGAGGCTGGTGGTGGTGGCTCCTGCTGGGACTCGGTTGTCCCTCTTGGCCAGCTCTGTCCTGAGAAGCAGCAGAGAACACAGGTGGAACCAGTGTTACCACCTTCCAGCTCACCCGCGTTGGGAGCTACTGGGGTTTTCCCTCTCAGGTTTCAAGATGCAATTTTTCTTGCAGGCATGAGACTTTTGAAGATTTTTTGTTATTTAACAAGCTAATTTGTGAAATAAAGAAACTTTTCTTCTCAGAATTCTGTCTTATATTTTTCGCCTCCTTTTGATTGCTTTGACATCTGATTTGTAGAAAGTTTATCACAAAATAGGGGTTTAGTTTCAATTCAGAAAAAGGAATAGGTGAACTTCAGCGTTTTGTTTTATAGATAACTAATAGAAAGATGAATGCAGGGAAAATGAAATAACGTTTTGGTAGTTGTCTCTTGTAGAACGTGTTTCAAGGTTGCTTCTCGTGTCTCAAAATGTTTTAACCCATCTTTAAAGATGTAACGTTTAATGTAAAAAAGCTTATGGTGCTTATCTCTCTTCGTAGCTTCCAATAAAGGCTGGCCAGCAGAACACCCACACCAAAGTCAGTACGGAGCACAACAAGGAATGTCTCATTAACATTTCCAAGTACAAGTTTTCCCTGGTCATCAGCGGTCTCACTAATATCTTAAAAAATGTTAACAACATGGTAAGTCTTCTCATTTTGGATTGTTGGGTGATGTTTCAAAATGGTTGTTGTTCATTCATATTGTACAATCTGCAGAGGGTCATTTGAGAATTAGTCAAGTTGTGACTTGCCTTTTACACTGTATTTTTTTTCTTTTCATCCTGGTGCTGAAGTTCAGCAGTACCGCCGAGCTGTGTTACGTACAAAGAGGATGGGATGAGGGAGTTATGGCAGAGGGATCTGGGGAAGATGGTGCTTCGGGGCAGCCTGCTGTTGGCCGTGGGAGCGCGCTGTGCCTGGGGGTCTGTGGGGCTCTCCAAGGAGTGGGGACACAAAGGTACTTGCTGAGCAAGGCTTAGGTACCTGTAGAACGTGCTGCTTTTGGGATGCAGGGCAGGCTGTTTCCCATCATGTGGGAAGATGCTTCAGGTGGCCAGGGCAGCGCAGAGGAGCACAGCAGGAGCTGCCGAGCAGCACTGCGGAGGTGGGTTTCCCCCTCTTCTGTCCTGCCAGGAATCATCTTGGGAGAGAAAGAAAGGAAAAGGATTTAAAACTTAGGTAGGCTGTTTGAATTTTCCAGGCTGTTTGGATGTTTTAACATTTGTGTGTGTATAAAATATATATATATTAACAACCAGATGAATTTCAGTCAGAACCTCGTAAGAAAAATCCTTGAAAACAATCTCTTGTCTAACGCTGCCTCCATAGACCCCTACCTCCAAAGGGACACCCTATGAGGCAGTAAGAAAAGTGACTGACAGTTGCGTGGGAGTGATACACATCTCTTCCATTTACTGTTTGATATGGATCGCAGCCTCTCCTTAAACCATTTAATCTGATACTCGGGGGCAGGGCACTGGTGGGAAGGGATGAGATTCAAGGTGATTTTTCTACGGGTTCCCAAAGAGAAATCTTCAGAGCCAGGTGCCTTAGTAGATGGTTCCTTTCTGCATACTGGGTTTTGTTCTGCCTCCAAGGGAACCATAAAATGATTCCTGAAATCCATCAAAATATTTGACTCATCAGCATCACTAAAAGTATCTTTTAAAATAGATCTCAGTGGAACCAAAAAGAAGAGAAACCTAGAAAAAAGATAAATGAATGTGAATGTCCATTGTGGTGACTCTGGAAAAATAACTATCACCATCAAGTTGGGTAAATGGAAAGTTTAGGAATCCTTTATGAGGAGAAAGATGCAGTTGATTTTCTTCTCTCAATATGGTCTGGTTTTGGGTTTATCATGAGGAAAGTTTAGTTCATGGAGTTTCGAAGCCGTGTGGTTTGTGATCACGTGGAATGTCCATGAACAGGTCCAGAACTGGCCGAACTCCAGCAGTACCTTTTCCTTACGGGTTCAGTAAGATAGTTTGCAGAGAGCTCTTTCAGATGTCGGTTGTATAGAGATGTGCATCTGCCAGAACACTGCAAAGGGCTGATAACATCAGAAAATAGGTTGTCCTGCTGCTAGGGAGTTTAGGCTGCTTAAAGCTACCTGTAATCCCTTTTAAGAGAGAACTTACTTTAATTGAACTCCATAGGCATGAAGGAGTGTGCGGAAGCGTAAGATGACTGACTGATAAAGGAGAGCACTATACAGCAAAGACAAGTTTCTCTGTGTGATATCTAGATCTGGAGAGGAAAGACCGAGCTAAAAATGTCAATCAAAAAAGTCAATGTTTGCTCTGCACTGAGGAGCAAGACTTAACATTTTTTCTGTTTGATGGCCTGAGGTCCTGTATGAATCAGCAATGCCTGGGCAGGATCGCTGCAGCTGAAGCAGACCAGGCCAATGGACTGTCGCTGGCTGACGCTTAGAAATCGGTCTCGAGGGCTGGTGCTCTGCTGAGGCTCAGACCTAGTTGAGCTCAGCCCTCCCGTGGTTCAAATACAGCTTCCTTTGGGTGACTTCAGCACGTGGGCCACATCTGGGCAGTACTACCAGTATATTTTTGGCTAAGTCTTTTCTGCTTTATTTTGCTGTCTTTAATATTGCTGGAACTAGTCACTATTGTTGGAAAGTTGGGTGCTGTGGGAAACACCTGATGGAATTCTGCTGCCTCCTGGGTCTGAAGGGCGGCATTGTTTTGGGGGGGGGATCTCACATGTTTCTTCCTGTGGTCTGTGCTAAAATTTGCAACGCTTTCATAAGCTCTAGATATGGATTTGTTGTAACATCAGTTCTATTAAAATGTTGGCAATGAAATACGTAATTGGAAAAGAGTCAGCAGTAATTGATACCAAAATAGTGTCTGAAAAGGTGTAACCTTCATTGCTGAGTAGATCCTAGGCATGATGGAGATGCGGGGCTGCGGTACCTGCAGTCTTACTTTGCAGTACCTGTTCCCTACCAGATTTGGCATTGCAGACTGGGCAAAGGTATTTCCTCAGCAATAAGGTTTTAATTCCTATTTTAATATAATTCTTACTGGCTTGATTTCTAAACTCGAGGAGCCATAACTTACTGTGCCACTTTGCTACATTACTTGAGTGCATTACAAGTCAAATTTCTGTGTCTCAGATGAATCCATATCCTTTCTACTTCTAGAGAATATTTGGAGAAACTGCTGAAAAGAATTTATATCTATCTCAGCTGATTATCTTGGATACACTGGAAAAATGTCTGGCAGGGGTGAGTAGGCTTGCTTAAGCAATTGCTAACTTGGAATCAAATGAGTTAGAGACTACTAGTCAAATGCTTTGAATCTATTATTACTTGTACTAAGGTTAAAACTCACCTGATTTGGAGTGAAGTAGGATTGATGCCATTTAAAAAAATACTAAAAATTCCTATAAATGCAAGTATTTAATAGAACTGGTAAATTAGGGATTTGTGGGGTGCTTTTTTCTTGCCTAAAATTAGTGATTTTTTTCAGCTAAGTAGATTCAAGTAAACTTTTGAATTTGCCCTTATAACTCTACAAATTAGTTGAATAGTAAGTAATGATTTTATTTTAATAATTTGTTAAGAATTGCATGCAAATGTACATGTGTGAACTAGAGTAAGGGAAGACACAAACCCAAATGAAGAATTAGATGTGGTTATGAAGCTTTGCTAGATTTTTATAAGCTTTGAATGCTTGTCGCATATTCTGCTCAGTGTCTTTTGAATAGATGCATAAAAACATTTTCATCCCATAATTTAAACCGAGAAAGTAATGTGATAGTAAATCCTGTTAAAAGTAAAAGTTTAATGCTAGTAAGTTTCCTGCAGATGGGGATGATTTTTCTTTCAATTTCTTAAAACTTGCATTTGGTGGAGGAGTTTTTTATGTACTGCTTTATCCAGCAGAAACTTTGCTATCGCTGCTCTGAAGATTACTTTTGCAGGTGTTTCCTAGATTACGTTAGTTAACCGTGTCCAAGCTTCCACTGGGAGCCCGGTGCTGAGGTTTCCAGTCAGAGCTGTGCTGGGAGGCAGTTTGCTGGTACCTGGGGGATGTACGACTTCTGCGCAGAGCTGTGTGATTGCAAAGCCAAACTTCTCTCTCGGCAACGTTTGCTGTGGTTTATTCTTTTAACAAGAAAGGAATATATTTTTTTTTAAAGCTGTATTCCTGGATGAGTGACATGAAACCATCTAAGCTCTTTGCTGTTTCCCTGCAATAGTTTTTGAAGGTTCTTTCTTTATAAGGTAATGACCTTATTATGGTCAGATTTGTCAAGCGGCGGATCTTATATTAGAGTGCTAACGTGGTCTGAGTAATTGTGGATTCTTCGAAGTTCACAAAAGATCCAGATAAATGCATTTTCCAGAATAATTTTCAGCTTTCACAGCTGAGGTAAATACCTCTTTTTGGTACTTCTTGTGTCTTTGATCCAGCGAATCAAAAAAAACCTCTTTTAACTTTGGAAAATAATTGCTTTAATATAATTCTTATATGCATATTGTTTGAAACATTAGTGGTTTTTTTCCTGATAGATGATGGTATTTGAACAGCCTATAATTGTGCTGAATACTTCTTGCTTTGTCGATTCAAACGAGAGCAAGTTGAGCCAGTATATGTTTAATCAGACCGAGCCAAAGTTCTATACAAAGAGCGTTGTGTTCTGCGATATCTGCAGCCCTGTTTCTCGCTCGCTGGTCTTGCTCAATGTTTCATCGAGTTCTCATGGCAACAGGACTCAGGTCAACTAAGTGGGAGTCTCTGAAACTTCCCAATTCCCCATGGTAAATTCATTGGTAGAATTTTAGAAAGCTTTAATGCTGACCCTTCTCTTAAAACTTGCTCTTAGTAGAGCAAAGTTGCACTTTGAATTCTTTTGTAAATAGTTTCCTTATGTCTCATACTGTGCAAACTGGCAAAAATGAGATTTTTCTTTTGCAGGAAAGTTAAGCCATTTTTGACTCCTATAGAGCAATCCCAGGCAACAGCAAGGGCGAAGCACCTCTTTCGGTTCATTTTTTAAATATAAAATATTTGCTGTCAAAATATAGTGGTTAAAATAGTACCCAAAGAGAAGTAAGGGTGGGGCTTTGCCCTTTGAGCCCCAGTCAAAGCCAAGATGGTTAATGCTCTGCTGCTCGTACTTCGCACAGATCGACAGGGTGCATTCGTCAAAACAGAAACGCGTTTTACTTCAAAACGGAGTTTGGTATTTTGCTTGATACTTGATGACATTAATCAAGTTGGTGTCCTACAGATTTTGGAGACTTAACTGAAAATAAAAGATGGTTTGAATGATACGAGTTACTGTTTGAATGGCAAGAAGCCTCTTTCAGCATAGAGGACTTTTGCTGTGGGCAGCGGTAGCCCGCAGGCAGAGTGAGCAGCCCAGATTCCAGCCCTGTGCTTACTGGTGGCAGATGCTCCTTTTTTTTTTTTTTTGCCTCCAAACTTACAAAACTGAATTTCACGAAATACCGAATGTTTCTTCCCAGCAACCAAAGGACACCATGCGACTAGACGAGACGATGCTGGTCAAACAGCTGCTGCCAGAAATCTGCCACTTCATCCACACGTACCGGGAGGGGAACCAGCACGCAGCCGAGCTGCGGAACTCTGCCTCGGGGGTTCTCTTCTCTCTCAGCTGCAATAACTTCAACGCCGTCTTCAGCCGCATCTCCACCAGGTGGGTGTTTTTCAGCAGCCTGACTTTTGGTGTATTGGAAGAGCTACTCAATGGCGGTGTCTAGAGCATCTGTCATGAATTGTAGTCTTTCTAATTTCAGACAAGTTAACTTTTTAAATGATATTTAGCAAGATAGTTCTTTGGTGAAGTTCCCTCTACCTTTCAAAACTTGACTTGAGTTTCAGGCTACAAAACAAACCCGGTTGGTATCCCTGCAGGTGTGAGCTGCATTTACTGCTTTTTTAATTTGCCTTCTTAAGTACAAGCCAAATGCTGTTCTAGAGTGAAAATAACTCAGCTGAATAAGTTAAGTTCTTGTGGGTGCAAGGTGTTTTGGGAAAAAACCCGGGATGCTGAAGGTAATGGTTTGTATCTATTTACTTACCAATTTCCAATGCAAGACTGCTGATTGTCTACAGCTGTGTTGGAGCCCCAAGGCTGTTTTCCTTCCTAATTTTTCCTGCTTGAAGGCTTTTATGTTAAATCTGTCTTATGCTTGAAGGGGACAAAACAGCTGGACTGTTTGTTAGTTGCTGGAAAAGGCCCATTTGTCTTCTGACTGACCTGAGTCTCACAGCACATTTACTGTAAAATAACTGTCTTTGCTGCTGTTCTAAGCGAGAAGAGGGACAGGCCCAAGGTTTCCATCTACTCTTTGCTCTTTTTGCCCCATTCCAAGTCTTTCTGAAGCTTTCTATTACTGAAATACTTTTGATGTTTTTTGAAAGTTGCTTGAAGTAGCTGAGCTGTAACAGTGTGTGATAAGAGTGAATGTCATCCTTGGTTTATTAAAAGCGACGCTTGGGCAGCCTTATGTGGTCACACAGCAATGAGTGTGCCGATTTAATTGAAACAAAGATTTATATATTCCATTTATATGATCCAATTCCAATGTTTTTACATGATCCAAAATCCATTCCAAGATTTTTTAAAATATCTGCATTTTAGAAGTCAGCCTAGAATTATTTAATGATTTGAAATTTTAAGTATTTTTAAAACTTTTACAGAGCCTTCAGTAACTTCTGTTTCAAGAACATAGAGTTGGCAGCTAGTGTAGAGGATGTGGTTTTACTCAATAGGTTGATTATGTTTTGTTCCTTATGGAAATGGAAACAATTTCTTTTGCTCCTTTTATAGGAAGTATTTTTCAGTTGAAATTTTGTGTCTGTCTTTGAATCTCGTCCGTGGAGCTGTATTTATTCACATGCCTGTAGCATGGCTTAGTTCTCAAGCTCCGAAGCCCTTCTGACCGTCCATTTGAGCTGGAACATAGTGCTTTTCCCCAACCTGCTTTTCACTTCAAGAGGGGCTGTGCGTAAATAGTTAAATATTTGACCAGTCCTCGCTGATCTCCACGGGGGTCAGCTCCCCGACAGTCAGCGGTGCTGCTCTCTTGACCCCTCCTTCCTGTTTAGGCATATTTCTAGGCCTCGTGCGGCAGCTGGGGGATTTTTGGCACGGAAAGCAGAGCAGTGGGGACCTTCCCATTCCCAGCGAGGGCTGTTAAGTTTCCCTGGCGTTGGAGAAATGAAGAACTGCTTTTGTGTGTAGTACTAGAAATCACATTCCGTGTCTAAAACACATCTGTAGCTTTGGAAAGAGACGTGGCAATCTTCAGTTTGTGAGAACATATGATTTAGTTATTAGTGGCTTAGTATCTGATGAGATGTTTAGTAAATCATCCAGTACAAAAGTGTGAAAAGCTGCCATTGTGTTTAAAATGGTGCGATTAAACTTCATCCTATTTCTTTAGCCCAGAAAAACATGGCCCATCTTTAGCTTACAGAGAGTGGTTGGTTGTGGTTCACTTCAGCGATATCCAGTCCCATCAGGCTTTACTCTTGGGAGGTCAGCTGGGGCGAGACGTGCTGTTGGGGAGCAGTGCTCTGGAGGTGTCATGATTCCATGAACTGAATATTTAGGTGAAATATGACGAGATCACTGCTACACTGTGGTAGATAACAGAAGGATTTAGGCAAATCTTAGGCGTAGACTGTCACCAGACGGTATTGGTATCTCGTAAGACATCACTGGTATTTCTAGATGCATTTTCATTATGACTATGGAATAAGACTATAATATTAACTCCTAATCATGCAAAGTCTGTCTTTCATTTCTAAACCTGGAAAAGTTTAGTGGAGGAGATCGTGTTATATGATGAGATGCTATAATATTCCCCTGCTCTGCAAATTTACAGAATCCTAGGTAGGTGTTCATACCTGTCTGACGTACTCCGATTGAGGTGTTAGTTTACTTTGCATATTTTTAGATTACAGGAACTGACTGTTTGTTCAGAAGATAATGCTGATGTTCATGATATTGAACTTTTACAGTACATCAGTGTGGATTGTTCAAAACTGAAACGACTCTTGCAAGGTATGATTTGAGACTGTGTTTTGAAATGGTTTTACCTGAATATGGCTAGTTAGAGATGACACAATGATATTGATATGTATATCTTTTTACTGCTGTGTTTTACTCCAAATAGTCATATATTTACCAAAATATTAAAAAATACTTAAGTAGCATAAAGACTTTGGTTTAAAAGTTGCTTTGCACTTCAAATGGCTTTTGTAAAGTGTTGCTTTTTAGAACCAGGTTTCTTTTCTAAATGCAGAAATGTTTTACCTTTACAGAGACTGTTTTCAAGTTTAAAGCCCTTAAGAAAGTAGCTCAGTTAGCTGTTATCAACAGTCTTGAAAAGGTAGGTATTTTAATATTTATCTTCTGTTTCATTGCTTATTTGCAGACTTTATCTAATTTAGGAATAGTTGCAATTCAGTAATTTACTATGAAATATATATTGGTGCATCCCTTCGATCCTTCGCAAGGAATGTTGAATGATTAGGATTAAGAGTAAAATCTCTTCATTTAAATACATAATTCAGAAAAAATATTAAGCTCTGGAACGTTTTGCGTTACTGCAGGCATTTTGGAACTGGGTGGAAAACTATCCTGATGAGTTCACAAAGCTGTACCAGACCCCGCAGACTGACATGGCTGGTAAGGCAGAACAAACGACATCGTGTCCAGAAGTTGGTTTCTCAGCATCTCCACACTCGCGTTTTGTCCCCTCTTTGCTTCTTGTGCAGCCTGCAAATAAGAAACGAATTTGTGTCAAGCTTTGTCAGGGCAGGCAGGAATATACCACTATCTCTTTTATCTCCTGACTTGCCTTTTAATGTGGTTCACAACACAAAGAAATAAAACCCAAAAGTTGGAAACTCTTTAGATACATATTTTTCATCTTGATATGGGAAAAAACACTTAATAGAGCATCACCTGGATTTGTCTTTAGTAAAAAAGAGGAACATTTATATTTTCATGAAAACCATGTCTTTAACTGGGTTGATTTTATCCCCAGTAATGTGCAAATCAGAACTTTTTTCTGCGTAGGTGGAGCTATCCCTCTGCTCTTTTATACCTATTCTTTACCTTTTCATAATTAAAATTGGTATTGAACTAATTTGGGGTAATATTTTATGCAGATTGTGCAGAGAAGTTGTTTGACTTAGTGGATGGCTTTGCTGAGAGCACAAAACGTAAAGCAGCAGTTTGGCCACTTCAAATCATACTCCTGGTTCTGTGTCCAGAGATAATCCAAGATATAGCAAAGGATGTGGTAGAGGAAACTAAAATGAACAAGGTAAGAAAAGAAAAGTATGTGAATTCTGTCTCTGATTTCCAGAGGATGCTTGTCTTTGCTTATTCTGTATTTCAGGTGTATTTTATTTTGTCTTTCCTGTCAGAAAAACGCGTTGTTGTTTGGTTTTAGTGTTGAAGGATCTAAACACGGTGACCACAGATTGCCGTAGCTGTGGTTATAACTATTCCTGGTTTGAATTCTGCAGAAACTGTTCCTGGACAATCTCCGGAAAGCCCTTGCCGGCCACAGTGGGAGCAGGCAACTGACGGAAAGTGCTGCTATCGCTTGTGTGAAACTGTGCAAAGCATCTACCTACATCAACTGGGAAGATAATTCTGTCATTTTCCTACTAGTGCAGTCCATGGTGGTAGATCTTAAGGTAAAAATGTCTGTTTCCTAATTGTGATGAAGAAATTTGAATTTTAAAATACTGAAATAGACTTTGAATTTCTCCTGAATTGAATACCGTAGTGTTTTTCAGTGAAAAAGTTTGGTATTGAAAGTAGACAAGAATAGTCTTGGTATCTGATTTATGTATTTGTATTTTTTTGAAACATACAGAATTTGCTGTTTAATCCGAGCAAACCTTTTTCAAGAGGCAATCAAAATGCAGATGTAGACCTTATGATTGACTGCTTGGTCTCCTGCTTCCGCATAAACCCTCATAATAACCAACACTTCAAGGTGAGAACACTACCTACTGGTAAGTCATTCTCCACGTGCTGTTGACGACCTGTCAATTAGAAAAGATGCGCTAATAGTGTCTGGAAGCTCATAAATAAGTTCAACTGTATAAATATCCCTTAAAATTAATCTCGGCATGTTTTTGTAAATCTTTTCTTATCTGGTTAGATGTGCTTGTGTTTAGATTTGACAGCTTTGTCAATTTAATAAAACGGCTTCAGTATGTTATTCAGTGTGATAAGAAAGAAGGCAAAGAAGAAGGTGTTCCTAAATGGCTTTTATGTATTTTTATTGTAGATCTGCTTGGCACAGAATTCCCCATCAACATTTCATTACGTACTGGTAAATTCACTCCACCGAATAATCACAAATGTAAGTTCTGAAAGTATTTAATCAGCCCAGCAATCTGTGGCTTCTGTTCAGATCGGTATCTGCTCGTTAAATGCAATGTGAATAGTAAATGAATCTTGTAGCCCGTATCCACGCAGCAAGAAGTGCTTGCTAGTGAGGGAGGACGTAGAAATCGTTGTTCATGCTGTCCACCAGTTGGATCCCCAGTTTGAGAGCTCCTATTCCCACATGAAATTTCAATATCTTTTAATACCTCTAATGGAGGATGACAAATGAATCTTATGTACACTGGTTTTACAGTAGGTACTGCTTTATTGGCGCTTGAAAAACACCCTCAGGACCTTCACCGTTACACCACGTGCTATGGCTTCTAGTGCATTGACATGGGCACTGAGGGGAAGAGCTGGCCTCGGGGCTGTGCTCGGGGATTTGATACAGCATGAAAACAAATAGTGTGAAATTGTAGTAAATGCTGAGCGCCAGAAATATTTTGAATGTGTGTGCAGTTGTTTATCTTCAGTGTGTTATTGTACTTTTAAGTTAGTTGTATTTACTAAAGTACAACTTCAGTTTTCATACCATTTAGAAATACTTTTCTGATCGGTATGAAAATCGAATCAGTCAGTGTCGAGCAACCAGCCTTACTTAATTTACATAACATTTTCTATTTCATTGATCCCAACATCGTAATGAAAACACAGTATTTAAAAAGTATTAGGCACTTTGACAAGTGGGAGGAAATGCTGCTGTAGATGTGGCGGTGTATCTGTGGTGGAGTAATACGGCTTTTTGGATATTATCAAGCACTGAAAATACCAATTTTCTGTTTTTTTTAGTGTATCAGGATGAATTGAGTGCACGTTATTTGTTTTGAAGTATTACTCACTAGCAGTCAGTGTCCTGAAATCTAACGTGGTTTCCTGCCTTCATGGTTTCAGAGTTTGTGCCTGTTCAGAAAGAATCACAATGTAGTAAGCAGTTAAATTGGAAGTATCGCTTCTCTTACAACGCATTTAAATATTTTTATGGTGAGAATGCAAAATTAACGTATTGGTAATACTGTGTAAAATACTCTTGTGTGAAGTTAGTTATACCACAGCTTTGTGACTGTTAGAGCTCTAAAATAAACCGGAATGTACCTGGTTGGTGACGGGTTGGAGCGTTGCTGTGTTGTGTTGCAGTCGGCGCTGGACTGGTGGCCGAGGATCGACGCCGTGTACTGCCATTCCGTGGAGCTGCGCAGCATGTTCAGCGAGACGCTGCACAAAGCCATCCAGGGCTGCGGGGCGCACCCGGCCATCCGCATGACGCCGGTAAGATGCCTGAAGAAGCTGTTAAAACACAAACCCGTTGTTGCTTTTCTCGTGTCCCCGTTCCATTCCAGCTCTTTTATTCGTTAGCTTTAAGCTGGAAACTGGAAGGGGGAAGCGCATTGCAATCCCAAAAGCAGCAGAGCGCCTTACGTGCTCTGGGAACTCTGCAGGTTTCGGTGTAGTGACCGTTTCAAGCCAGTTCCCGACGTATGTTTCTCAGTTTTCACGCTGTTTTTAAACTGGCAACGTAGAAATATTTCTTCTGTAACTGTCCTCTGTGGCTGTTCATGTTAAGCTTTCTTGCTGTGTGAATGGCCAGGCAACATGTCCATTCTTGTTCAATCTGAAAACCAGAAGCATTCTGTATGTGAAGGTAATTTCTGAAAGCTGCAGTGCTTTTACCATGACTAGCACGAGCAGTTCTTTTCATTAGTCTTGCTTGCTTTCCGTTGAGCAATTTGACTGTTTGGTCTTGGTGACAGCAACAAAGTAGAAGATTTCTCAACTGTTTTGTTCAAAACTTGTAAGTTTAGTGAAAATGACAAACAAGTCCATGTTGTTATTTGAGATCTTCATGAATAATAAACTAGACAAAATAGTTTAAAAAGCTGAGTTTCTAAAGAGTATTGTATTCTGTCTTGTGTTGGATATCCACAAGGGCAATTTTTTTATCCAACTTGCTGTCCCATAATTATTTTGGTAGCTGTAAGCAAAAGTACTAATTTAATCCCTGCTGATACAAGATTAAAATTAATGAAAATATAAATTCTGTAAATTTACTGGAGAGTGATGAACATCTTTTGTCTTTGGACATACTGTGGACCAATTAATGCAAGTTCATTTTTTTTTTTAAATATGTATTTATATGTGTATGTAACTGCTACGTAGACTCCCTTACTGACAATCTCTGTGATTTTTTTTTCCTTCCACCAGAGTCTTACATTTAAGGAGAAAATGACAAGCCTTAAATTTAAAGAAAAACCTACTGATTTGGAAACCAGAAGCTACAAGTTCTTGCTGTTATCCTTGGTAAAACTGATCCATGCTGACCCAAAGCTTTTGCTGTGTGTAAGTATATCATGCTATTCATTTATAGTAAAATTTACTTTTGAAGCTACTAAATGAATAAAAATTAAAAACATAAACCTGGCATCAGGGATGCTTCCCTACTCATTCTTTTCTCTGGTTATAATGCTTCTTTGCTTTCAATGGAAAAAGAAAAGACTAAAAAGAAACTGTAAGAAATTGTACAGAGCCAGAGCAACAGAATGAAAGGAGAATAAAGCTCTGTAACTCTGCGGGGGGTGGGAGGAGGACTGGGGAATAGAACAAGAAGAAAATTAAAATAAGGGAAATTAGTCATCATTTCAATGAGTGGAAAGACAGATGTGCTCTTAGATCTTCCGTTTTCTCAGGTCTGTTTATTGTTTAATTTAGAAATATTTCAATTCTGTTAAAGGTATGATATGCTACGGCTATCATAGTTTAAAAATAAATTAGGTACTCTCTTAAAGATCCAGAAATCCAACTAGTTTAATGCTGCTGTGGCAGTCAGGAACATGGTCAGTCATTAAACAGATTTATAACTTAGACTTGCTTTCCTTTGTGCTCTTCAGAACCCGCGGAAGCAAGGGCCTGAGACACAAGGCAGCACGGCGGAGTTAATCACGGGCCTCGTCCAGCTGGTTCCGCAGTCCAGCATGCCAGATATAGCACAAGAAGCCATGGAGGTGAGTGTGGTCTCTATTGATATTTTTCTAAATGTCTCCTGCACTGAAAGTTTTACAAGAGAAAATTCCAAAAAGCGATTTGAGCTGCCTCTTGTGACCGCCCCGTGCCTCGTAACGGGGCTTCTCCCTCCCTGGTCTCTAGCTTCCCATTCTGAAAAGCTCACTGTAGAGTGTGTGCTTTGTTGACAGCTTTTGTGTTTTAGGTTTTCACAGGTAGACAGGAAAAAGGGTTAACTATACCTACATGCTATTAAGGCTTTACATAAGTAGTTGATTTTTAGTGAATAAACTAAGGCTTTATTGTTAAACTTTGCCTCAACAAGAATTGCCACAAGTACCGTCAATATAGTACTACCTATCAATATATAAAATACCTATTTCTTGATAGTTTAATGGTAGAATTTGAGGCTGTTTCTTGTATAGGAAGAATCCTTTTCAGTGTGAAGGTCTCTGGGGAAGTTTCTGTTGGGTGGTAACAGCCCTATGGTCACCCACGGGAGCTCAGAGATTGGGAGGTTTGGGCCGTTCTGTAATTGCATTTTGGTGTACTCTTCAGTCTTTAATGATCTTAATCCCTAATCTACCTGAGTGTTGGCTTATCTGCCTGAGAATCTCTATTTTTTGTTGTTTTTAAAGCAATTAATTACCGTGTGATTGCACCTGTTTCCCTGCCCATGCTGATGTACTTTGTAAATACCTGCCTTTAAGTGAAAGCACTTTGTTTGGGATTTAGGCCTTGCTTGTTCTGCACCAGTTGGACAGCATCGACTTGTGGAATCCTGATGCTCCCATAGAAACATTCTGGGAAATCAGGTATGGAAGTTAATTTTGTAAATTAGAGAAATAGATGCTTTGATTGCTCTTCTCTTCTGAAATAGCTGTGAATGTTTCGGGAAACCTATGCAACATCGGCATGAACCCGCAGTCCAAGTTATTATGTGTGCTCAGTATAACACTTTATCTTCCTTATACTCTCTGAATTTAACAAAAATATCCCAGATGTTTTGCTGGCTTTCTTAATGACTCTCTTCGGCCTGGTGTTAAGGTGTAGAAATGATTATTAATTTGAAAAGTTAAGAGACTTTTCCACCTCATTCTAATGTTTACTACGTGTTTAAATTGTGTGTTATCTTTTGGGGCTGAGGGAGGGTAACACTAAGCAGTTCTAACAGTGTGGATTTGCTGCTCTTGGCTCTGAAGCCCTCGCCTCAAGAAGGTGGTAGACCTGGGATCTTTCCTGTGTATTTAAAGAATATTTATTCATTAAAGTCATCTTGCTTTTTATAACTTCACAGCTGCTGTTGCGGTTGATTTCTTGGAGAATATTAAGGACAATGACGTCCCAAAAAAGTCATAATTACACAAAATGCTAAACCAAAAAATAGCAATCTGTAAACTCGGATTTCCAAGAATTGCATGAGCTAAACAATTTTAAAAAGCAGTATTTGGTGATCTAACCCGCGTTGGTAGAGATGTTTGGTTTAGAGGCACGGGAGCGAGAGCCCGGGAGGAACACTGAGCAGTGCCGGAGAATTGGGCTGTGTGGCTGCTGAGCCCCCCGAGGCGGGACTAACCGAAACTCATTGCTGTAATTAATAGTAGTAGAAATGAGTTTGTGGTCTGTTTGGGCTGGGGGAAAAAAAACCCTTTGAAATTGACACTAATTTGGACCCTTTGGCAGTTTTAACAGAGAGTGTGAGGCCTGAATGGATATGAAGAAGGAACATCCCTAGATGTGTTCCTTCCAGAGCAGAGTTGAGACACGTTGTCAGAGCAGTGTAGGTAAAGTCGTGCCGCCCCTGTCTGTGCTGTATCTGTTCTGTGGGTAGATGGAGGCCTTCGGAACCCACAGCCCCGGAGTCCGGACTTCTGCCAAGTACCCAAATGGCTTAACTTCCTCTAGGGAACTGCAGAGGCCAGCTGGGCGGTGGGAAGGGCCAGCGGGGAGCTTCTCCTTTAAAGTACACACCTATGTTACATCTATTATTAAAAGCTGATGCTAGTATACGTGTAGGAAATTCATGCTAATTGCCTAGTTCTGTGTAAAACGTAGTAGTATCTTCAAAAATGTTATTACTAGATTATAAAGCTAATGCTGAGTTTCATTTTGCTGCAGTTCACAAATGCTTTTTTATATCTGCAATAAACTAACTAGTCATCAGATGCTCAGCAGTACAGAAATCCTCAAGTGGCTGCGAGAAATTCTCATCTGTAGGAATAAATTTCTTCTAAAAAACAAAGTAAGTAAATGTTAACATCAATGTTAGGATGTTAACTAAATGTTAGGATCGTTAAAGTGAATTGCTCTCGGTTTTGTCACTCCCTTTATTTACCGGTTTATTTTCATGATTGGAAGGGATTTAATAGCTACACCTACACTTCTGTTCTCTGATTTCGTCTCTGCTGAGAGACGGTGCTTTGTGAGGCACCCTTGGCTGGGACTGTTAACCAAAGTTAGGTTTAGGATTTTAATTTTGTTTTACTTTAGCTACACAGGTTGTCTTACTTGCCCGGAAAATGTATGTTTTGCAGAAACCTGGTGCCTGATACCTATTTGCCTAATATAAAGAGAAATAGTCCACAAGGTGAGGAAAAGGGAAAGTTAGTTATGGTAAAATATACTTCTTCATGGATGAAATAAAAATTTCTTTTTGGATCTCATGTTCATGTGAGTCCTAGAATTCTGCCTTGCTTCTTTCCAATAATCTCAAGAGATTCTTTCCAAGCCAGACCCACATTGTAATGCTATAATTAGCTAGAATTAAACCCAGACGTGGTATATTACTTTCTGAATTAAAGATCTACTAGAAAAAGTAAAGGTTTGCTGGGTTTTTTTGTATGTTCTGAAAGTAACTGTGCTAATATGAGAAGGATATTATCTTATGTGTAGTATATAGTGCGCTTTAAAAGTCATCTTTTAGCAACAGGATTTTTACCTTTAAATCACTTTTTTCATTCTATTTTCAACCATGGGAACTTGTTACTGATGGGCACTACTTGTCTGTGTTGATGCTGAGCACTAGGTTTTCGTCTTTGCCATCTCCAGTTTAACATGTATTTGTAAAATCTAATCTCGTGTATTGCAGCTGAAGAGGGTAGGCATTCTGGCTTTCTGTTCAGCAACACTTTTATGTTTGGCCTCTAAGTGGAAATAACTGTCCTTCAAGTAGAAAGTATCCTTAATTAAAAAGAAGTAATTAAAAATATCTTTCCTCTTAATGCTTAGAGGATGGTCCTTAATACCACGATCAGAAAAAGATAATAGTTCTTACGAGATACCGGCTTCACAGTCTCGGTTCCTGATTTTCTGATAAAATGTGTAGAATAAAATGTACAGTACTCCTGAGTTGGCTTCTTTAGACTTAATTACATCTAAATTATAACTATGTTTATGTTAGTATTTGTTCTGTGGAGTGAACCCAAGAAGCCTATTGGGCTTTCAGGAGGCTCCAAGAAAGGCAGGAAAAGGCCTCATTTTGTGCTTACCTCAAGGTGATGTTTTTTGAAGATGACTCTCCAGATAATTTTTTAAAGGGAAATATCTTTCTGAGATACCATTAATTTGGGTGACTTTATAGAGCCCTGAGAGCACCAGTGTGAAAAGTACTGTGTAAATGTTGAAGAGCTTTTTACCGTCCTGAATTCTGTCCTTCTTACCCCTTTTTAAAAATAAGTTGATTTGTTACTTCTGTTCCATCTCTTCCTAGCAATCAGACAGGAGTTCCTGCCACTTCCTCTTCCTTTATGATGTCTCTGGAGGTGGAACGAGTCAAATTTCCCTTGACCATGAAGAGATGATTCGCTGTGCTCCAGGAGCTACCCTCAGGAAAGGGAAAGGGAATTCTTCCATGGTAAGTAATATATGATAATAATTCTTTTTAACACTTGGGGGAGAAAAAAACCACGTGCAATTAGAAATTAAATTACTTTGAGAGTAATTTTTAAAAATAAAATTATTTTTTTCTGAGGGGGGAAAAGATGTTTGTATCCCGCATAACATGTCTAATATATTGGGTAATAATGATTCAGACTTCAAAAAATCACACCTTTTTCAAGTTAAAATGGTGAATAATTTTTTCCTTAGGATTGCACATGGCATCCCTACAGATTAGTCTTGTTAATAAATCTGAGACCTCACTTTGGAAAGTATCACGTGCAGTCTGAATGTAGCGTGAAGGATCATAAAATCACACATTTCAGTAAAATACACCCTTTGACAGACAAGGTTCTCAAGCCTAGTTGTACTGCCAGTTCTAGCTGCAGGAAGACAATGAAGAGGATATTTAGAACATTTTTCATGAACCAAAACTTTCTTTTTGTATTTTATTGTACACTTTTCTGGTACCAATAAGATTTTCCTAAGCCCGTGGTTATCCTTATGAAAGGAGCAGGTTCTCAGCCACTGTATTCACGCAGCAGCACCTAAGAGCTCTGATTGTGTTTAGGATTGCTTATTCCTACTGGAATAAAAGCAGTTTTACAGAACAATTTGGATAAGGCTGATTTTTAATAAAATTGCCGTATTCATAAGCAATATTACCAAATTTGGAAATCTGTGTTTCCCAAGGAAAGTACAGCAGGATGCAGCGGAACACCCATTTGTCGCCAGGCCCAAACGAAGCTGGAAGTCGCCTTATACATGTTTTTGTGGAGCCCGGATATCGAGGCAGTCCTTGTTGCCATGTCCTGTTTCCGTCACCTCTGCGAGGAAGCAGATATCAGATGTGGAGTAGATGAAGTCTCGGTGCATAATTTTTTGCCAAACTACAATACTTTCATGGAGTTTGCATCTGTTAGCAATATGATGTCAACAGGTAGGAATCATGAATCTGTAAAATACCCTTCTACATGTATAAGATGACTATTCTTTGTATTTGAGTTCTTTAAACAGATTGAGATTCTTGATTTAATTGCTATTCTTGGTTTCACTGAAATATCTGAATTAGAATTGCCAGAAAGAGTAGAGAATTTGGGTGACTGAGTTCATGAAGATTTTGAAGTGTGACGAGGAATCCTTTTCTAAACACTTTAAGGGGTTATGTTCCTCTGTTAATTAAATAATTACTTTCAAAGATCTCATATTTGACATAGGTGGGTTTTCAAAAGACTCAGTTAAGTGTTCTGTGCTCCTTTGTAGGGAGAGCAGCTCTTCAGAAAAGAGTGATGGCATTACTACGACGCATTGAACATCCAACTGCAGGGAACACAGAGGTGAACTTTCTTCTGAATTCTTATACTCTTTGCATGCCTTTTTTTTCTGAAAACAGAAAATACTGTTGCTGCGAGTAGTTTTGAAGTTAAATCTTGATGTATCTTATTTTAGGCCTGGGAGGATACACATGCAAAGTGGGAACAAGCTACAAAACTAATCCTGAACTATCCAAAGACCAAAATGGAAGATGGGCAGGTGACTATGAATTTTTCCATAGGTTCAACCTTTAGAAATTCAAAATAATTCTTTAAGCTTGTTTATTTTAAGGAATTGAATTTTAATCTAGAAGATGAGTTTTGTATACAGACTTAAGCCTGACGAAAGTATTCCAGAAAAATAATGGTAATCTGTGCTTACTAAGAGACCAAGAAGTAATTTGACTTAAACTGCCGTAAGGGAGATGGAGGTTGAGCTTAAAAAATTGAAAAAAAGAATAGTAAAAACTCTGGAATGCTAATAGAGAAAGGTTGAAATACCTTTCACTGGAAGCTTTAAACAAACTGCTGCCTGTTGTGGTTTAAATATACTTTATCCTGGCGCAGAGCAGGGAATTGGCCGGGTGACCCCCTTCAGGCCTTTTCAGCCCGGCTTTTTCAACTTCTCTAAACAGAGCACCTCTGCACAGATTGCTGTTTGTGCTATCACAATAAGCTATAAAAGATGAATCTTAGAAAATTCTTGAGGCTGGAATTGTAAGTGGTAGGAGGTGTTATGGACTACTTTAAAATTCTGATCTGTCTCCATTAGTTGTGTTGAATTGAAGAGACTTTGTCTTCCGCCAATATTTTCCAGGTTGCTGAAAGTCTTCATAAGACAATTGTTAAGAGACGAATGTCGCACGTGAGCGGGGGAGGCTCCATAGACTTGTCTGACACGGATTCTCTCCAGGAGTGGATCAACATGACGGGGTTCCTGTGTGCCCTC
This sequence comes from Limnodromus scolopaceus, assembly GCA_028565335.1. Lineage (NCBI taxonomy): Eukaryota > Metazoa > Chordata > Aves > Charadriiformes > Scolopacidae > Limnodromus > Limnodromus scolopaceus. The sequence continues at coordinate 4,262,265 of JAOXNO010000007.1, forward strand.
GGCGGGGTGTGCCTGCAGCACCGCAGCAACGCGGGGCTGGCCACCTACAGCCCCCCCATGGGGCCCGTCAACGAGAGAAAGGGCTCCATGATATCCATGATCTCCACCGAGGGCAACGCGGAGACTCCCGTCAGCAAATTCATCGACCGGCTGTTGACCCTGATGGTCTGCAACCATGAGAAAGTGGGACTGCAGATACGGACGAATATTAAAGATCTGGTGGGTCTGGAGCTGAGTCCGGCGCTTTACCCAATGCTGTTTAACAAACTGAAGAATACCATCAGCAAGTTTTTTGATTCTCAAGGACAGGTAAAGTGTTGGTGCATTCCTTCACGTTTCTGTCTTAATAAAAAGCATGTCTTATCTTTCACATAGGTAATTGAAATGTATACCTGTTCACGTTTTGTACAAAAAACCTGCCAGTGTTGTGATTGTATTGGACAGTGTGCATTGATAGTTATTGTATTTGTGATTCCAGGCTGTATTTAACATCAAATAATTGAAAACATTTTTGAATTCTAAGTCAACTCTGAGTCCAGAATCTGTGAGAATGTTCTTAGAATCGTTACAGCTGGTAATATTGACACATGTAGCCTTGACATATGTTGGAATTCTTTTGGCTAGGTGATACTGGAAAAATGCTGGTCTGTTAAGTTTTTGAAATGCTGCGGTATATTTGATAAATAACCCTTTTTTTGGTTTTGTGTATGAAGAACTAAGACCAGCAATTTTCTTCCTGTAGGTTTTGTTAACTGAGACCAACACACAGTTTGTAGAGCAAACCATTGCTATAATGAAGAATTTGCTGGATAATCATACAGAGGGGAGCTCAGAACACCTGGGACAAGCCAGTATCGAGACAATGATGCTAAACCTGGTTAGGTAAGAAATCCTGTTCACCTGTCCAGAGTAACATGTTTAAAAGCGAGGTAGTCCCTTCTAGTTTATATCTTTTCTGCTTGGATCCGCGGAGAAGCAGCAGCTGATGGTTCTGACAACTTCAGTAACGGTGGAGGTCATTTATACTGTAGCATAAAGTGTGCTGATGGAGGGTGACTTTTTTTCCTCTTTAAAGAACTGACCATTCCATGGCTTGGCCCCATTCTTGGAAATATTCCTGGTTTCTCTTCTGTGCAATGGTGCTAGTGGTTAAAAGCCAGATTCCTCTTCAATTTTATACTAATAGAAAATTTCTCTGGCCAGAAGAAAATTGGTACTGGTCTAACCTAATGTAAAGGCTGGCTTGGGAAATACAAAAAGGGAGCCCAGGCACTTGGTCACCCATTGTGCAGGTCTGCAGGGTCAGCCAGCACCTGGGATCCAGCGTGGGGCTGACAGGATTTCTCAGAGATGGGCACGTGCTGTGAAGCAGCGTCACGCATTTAATCAGACTTTTTGTGCTTTTTTTCTGCAGGTATGTGCGTGTGCTTGGAAATCTGGTACATGCAATTCAAATAAAAACTAAGCTATGTCAGTTAGTAGAAGTAATGATGGAGAGGAGAGATGACCTTTCCTTTTGCCAAGAAATGAAATTTAGGTAAGTGTTGCATTATATAACTTCTAGGATAGCGTGACGTGGACAAGTGCAGTTTTGTTTGGTTTTGTGTTGAAAAAGTATTCATGGTATAGGGATAGTATTAGTCCTGCCTTTGTCTTCAGGATAATTTAGAGCCTGGTGCTGCATTAAAATTTTATTTTGATTGTGGGGATATTGTAAAATGTTTGTGTGTTATACAGACTGGGATATTAATTGGTATAATAAAATTAGTTCAGTTCATCTTCAGTGTGTGGTGTAGTAGTTGTTACACTGAATTTGTAATTGCTAAGAATGATGCCAACAGCAGTGTGTTTGGGGGAAGGGTTGTTCAAAAAAAAGAAAACCACAGCAAAACCCAGAGCTAAAGCAATATATCTATATGTAACAGGAACAAAATGGTGGAATATTTGACGGACTGGGTTATGGGAACATCTAATCAAGCAACAGATGAGGATGTGAAATGCTTGACAAGGTAAGAAAGAGCATGATCCAACTGGGGCTACAGTTGGGAACACTGTTCCTGGCGGCATCGGATACTCACAGATGGGCAGGCTCGTGTGGACTTCCTTCATTGGTATTAATTTTAAGGAAAAGACAAAAATTGAAACTTTAGTTTTGGTGAGCAGCAACAGAATGGTATTTAATGCATAGTCTTAACTGGCTCTTGAGATGTGCTTTTTTGTTTGTTTTTGTTTTGTTTTTTACATCTACTGAATTTATTTGATTCCTTTTAATAGCTTTTCTGATTTAGCATTAGGACTGAACACTTTATTTACTAGAGCTATATCTTCATATGATGCATTCTGAAGAATAAAATCTTCAATCATTGTAGTGTTGAATTTATACTTTTTTTTTTTTGTGACAAATTTGGTTTGTTAGCCTTAGCAGGTAACATTGCTTGAACCTGTAGCACAAAATGCAGTAGCCATAGTCTCGATGGACACAACTTTACTAGAATAATTATTTTTTTAAAAAAAAATTCTTTTCAGCTGCAGTTAGGTATATAAGGAAAAGGGACTCGGTAGTGGATGGGAAATGATCACAGGGAAGGAGAGACTACTCCTGCTGAACTGATTCACAGCTGCTTAAAACTTTCCTTTTCAGAGACCTGGACCAGGCGAGTATGGAAGCAGTGGTCTCTCTGCTTGCTGGGCTGCCACTCCAGCCTGAAGAAGGAGATGGTGTTGAGTTGATGGAAGCGAAGTCTCAGTTATTTCTTAAGTAAATAGTGACTTTTAACTATTTTTCTATACAATGACTAAGTAGATGGACTATGTGAAAAACTGTGGGTTTTTTGTCTGGCAGAAATAGTTGTATTGTCCACACAGGAATTGCCTCTTGTATATCCCATTTCACAAATCTCTGCCTCCTAGGTTTATGGAAACATTTTCATTTAGAAAACAATTATAAAATTTGGCTTTGTTTTTGCTTAATGCAGCTGTATGCTTGGGATGGATTACTGTGCTTGGATATTATATTTTTATCCATGAGACTTAAAATCTCTTTGAAGACATCTGTTTGTAAAGGCACACCTGTGAAATTCGCTTGCCTTGAGAAAAATCACGTACCAATTTTGGGACAGGGCTTTCTGGTTTTTACAACACATTTGAAAGTTTGGATTATGCCACCAGAGAGATTTCTGGGGGCAGTTCCGAGATTTTTCGCGAGGTTTATTGTCCGTTTGTTGCTGCAGGCTCATCTTTTTCAGATGGTTGCCTTTGCAGAGTCTGCTTTACTTACCTAAGTCTTTGTCTTTTTCTGTAGATATTTCACACTGTTCATGAACCTTCTAAATGACTGCAGTGAGGTCGAGGATGAAAGTGCACAAACAGGTGGCAGGAAGCGTGGGATGTCTCGAAGGCTGGCGTCGCTGCGGCACTGCACTGTTCTCGCTATGTCCAATTTACTCAATGCCAACGTGGACAGTGGTCTCATGCACTCAATAGGTAAAGTAGCTAGAGATAACTGTGCATAAGTGAATGCGTAATGAAGACATTGGTATTTAATTTATTTTTACATCTTCCTTAGTAGTTCTGGGTTTTTTTAATCAGGCTTGGGCTATCATAAAGACCTCCAAACAAGAGCTACGTTTATGGAAGTCCTCACCAAAATTCTGCAGCAGGGGACAGAGTTCGATACGTTAGCAGAGACAGTGCTAGCGGATCGGTTTGAGAGATTGGTGGAGTTGGTTACAATGATGGGTGATCAGGGGGAGCTTCCTATTGCTATGGCTTTAGCCAATGTGGTGCCTTGTTCTCAGTGGGTAAGTTGATTCACGCATTTTATTTCCTACGTTTTCGAAAATATTAAGACTTGACTTGAAGTAAAAATTAATGCAAACATTGAGAGTGTAACAACAGTCTGCTAAAGAGAGATTAGACCTACCATTCATGAGAGCTACCTTTCTCAGTATATGCCTGAAAAACGTACTGAATCTAAGTGTCAGAGATCTTGATTATAAACTGCGTTTTTATAGTAAATTTTTAGTTGATATCTAGGAATAATTTTATATACACTTATTGTAATAAATGTATCTATTGGGGCTGGTTATTGTGTGTGCTGTAATGCAGACAAACAGAAATGTATTTGCTCCTCTAGACCTTAGCGAGATGAATTGGGCTTTGTTATACAGCAGAATAACTGCTTATCTCTCTGGACTAACCACTCTGCATTTGTGTGACTGGACATCATGAGGCAGACTTTTAGACAAGCAATAGCATCAGAAAGGTTTAAAGAGAGATTTTGTGTGCTTAATTTTATATTTACATGCAAGACTCCATAGCAAATGTAAAGTATTAGTAAAGTATTAGTACAAACTTGGTGTTGTTTTCATAATTCTTTTTTTTTTTTTTGTAGTTGCTTTGGTCTGATTAATATTTCATTGCTTCTTTTAAGGATGAGCTAGCTCGAGTCCTGGTCACACTCTTTGATTCCCGGCACTTGCTCTACCAGCTGCTCTGGAATATGTTTTCAAAGGAAGTTGAACTGGCAGATTCCATGCAGACGCTCTTCCGAGGAAACAGCTTAGCCAGTAAAATAATGACTTTCTGTTTTAAGGTATAGTATCGTATTTCTCTCTGCTACAGATCACTTCAATAACAGCAAAGTTTATGAAAATATAAAACTACCAATCTGTGGTGTTAAGCAACTGAATAACTGGATTAGATGTACACAGTAGAGAGTTGCCTTTGGGGCTGGGTTTAAGTTACTCTCAGCTCTCACATCTGTTAAGTTCAGGGAGTTCTGCTTTTAATGTTTTAACGTTTGATAAACTAAATCTTGTAGATCTCTTATGCTCAGGCCCAACTGAAAAATACACACCCTCCTGGAACTCACCTCTTGCCAAGGCTTTATGACTCAACCAGTTAGGCTTAAACTTGCATTTAGTCCTCTTGGAAGTCTCCAGGGCAGTAAAGGGTTCATCTTGCCTGGTCTTTATTTTCTGCATGGTAAAGAAGAAAAACTTCTGAAAGATTTGTAGATTTCAACAGAGATTACTGGTTATTTAGAAAACATAACTTACTTGATAAAAAAGGCTAATATTTGTTAGTTTAAAGTTTAAATATAAATATCAATGTATAAGATAACTAACTTCAGTTAACTTAAAGTCCTTTCCTAAATAATCTTCAGTCATAGTAGAGCTCTTTAAACTTCTGATATGAGCGACTGGGGGGCCAGTATCAGCTTGAAGACTGTTCCTGGTGGTCCTTTAGTAACAGGCAGTTTTAGAGGTGGGGAGACAAATTCTCTCAAGTCTTGTTTGTGCTTCCATTTCAGTTTAAAAAGTTGCATCCAAGCAGAGATGAAGAGCCGGGTCAGTGTGCTCTAAGAAACAATCCCATCTGGTTGTTTTGGTTATTAAAGTCACCTGTAGTTTTCTCTAAATTGGAAATTAATTAACATCCTTGTAGAAATTGATCACAGTTATGTTTCAGCAGTGAGACTATAATACAGGAACATCAGTTTTACAGAAATCTGGCTTATGCCAAAACAAATCAAATGGTTTCAGGCTCTTTTTAATGCTTACAGAATTTTGGAGTGTTCTTGTGAGTTGCTGTGTTAATCCGGCTGCCTATTCCCATTTTCTTTCTGCACAGGTATATGGTGCTACGTATTTGCAGAAGCTTTTGGAACCTTTATTGAGGACTGTGATCACATCCTCTGAATGGCAGCATGTTAGCTTTGAGGTGGATCCAACAAGGTTTGAGATTCAAGGGGGGGAGCAAATGTATTTATTTGTAAACATGATTCCCAGTCATTGTAGATATAATAGGGTTCCCTTTTCCTTGTTGCAAGTATTCTTCTCGTACTTTAATGCTTTTCCACTTCCTTCTTACTTTACCAGACACATTAATTTTATATTATACCCAGGGGGAGTTGCACAGAGCTGCCCAACACAGTGAGATGAGTTTTGCTGCACGTCCTCTAGCCCTGCGGAGGGAGTAAGGAGGACAGGGAGCTCTTGCAGGGCATCTTCTGCTACTTCGTTCTTCTCTCACTAATGTGGTGATTTCCAGTAAGACTGGAAAGCGTCTGCTTTAGGTCATTGAATTAATTACAGAAGCGAGATGGATGTGTGCATATTGTGTGTAAATTTTTTGCTTTAATTTCTCTTATATCACCTCAAGACTTGGATTTAGTAGTTGTTCTGTAGTGGTCAATTAACTCTTAGAAAAACTTTTAAATATTTAAGTAGCTGACCAAAAGTTAGGCCTTCTTATTAGCAGTTTAACTCTCAAAGATCTGCATCTACCTCAAAAATTCCTTTCAGAGAAACCATCATCAAACTGCTAAGGCAATTATCGTTGGAATTCTGTGTGTGTGTCTTTGTACGGATCGGTGTGAGAGAATCCCACGTACCGCTGTCTGCTTATTACTGAGTTTTAAATGACCTTATATTTGTAACTTACACGGTTTAAAATATTGACGGAAACTTTTGTGTAGAAGATCATAAATATTGCCATGAGATTTCTGTTTACCCCGGGACGTAAGGTCACTGCCAAACAGCTAATTGCAGCTAGTGTCGTGTATTTGATTGCTGGTCATGCGTGTGCGGGTCTGTTTCAGGCTGGAGCCCACAGAAAGCCTCGAGGAGAACCAGCGGAGTCTCTTGCAAATGACAGAAAAATTTTTTCATGCAATCATTAATTCTTCTTCGGAGTTCCCACCCCAGCTTCGCAGTGTGTGCCATTGCTTATACCAGGTATGCCTGCAGCGGTTGCCTGCCCCGAGGCTTTGGGGCTTGTTCTTACAATTTGAGCAATTTGGAGCTTGGTGGAGTAGCGGGCATGCAGTGGGCATTTCTTAGACTGGTTCAAGACATACATTAACAGGAATCTAATTGTAGGGACTGAACGGTGTTTTAAGACTCAGGTTGGCAATTAGGAGGTGACTAAACATTTTTTTAAGGAGTTGAATCACAGTCAGGAACTCAGACCTAATAAGGCAGCAATAATCTCTGCTTTAGTGTCTCTGTGGGAAACTAAGGATTAACTAGGGAGGGAATGGTTATACTTGCTTTTACTGGTTCGTCACGTGGGCCATCTATAGGGAAGGCAGCAAAAGGGGAAAATAAATGAAAAAATCCCTGCTGGGTTGAGAGAATGCAAAACTGTTTTGAATACAGAAACAGTGTACTTGCTACTTTTTATACAGGACCAATTAAATCAGAAATAAAGTTAGTTATCTGAAAGTCTTATGGATTTTGATAAACTTTAACTCTGTGAATAAAATAGCTACTTGTGCAGTTACTGGCTGTAGATAGTTTTTGTCTCCGTAAAAAGAGGCAGTTTCTTCAAGAGCATTTCTGTCTGAAATGAATGTTTCCAAAACTTGTCTATGAAATGTATTATTCAGGTCATTGCTCCAGGAATATTACTTAGTCATTTATTATGGGTGGGGACAATCTTATACTCTCTGCCTTTGATAGAAAAACAGGTTCAAAAGGGTGTAAGATCCTCATGAGAAAAAAACGGTATGGTCTTCAGTGGGACCACAGAGTTACAAGTCCTAAATTTTAGAAACTGTGTATTGAAGCTGAGTATAACAGAAGGAAATAGATGTGTAAAGTGCTGTTGGCTGTGCTTGGTAGAGGTGTTGCCCACAGCAGCTGGAAGGGATTATACACCTGACTTGTACTTGTGGCTAAAACTTTGGTGCTGTCACCCAAACCATGGAAAGTTCCCAAGCTGGGACCGCCCTCTCCGTGCTTGTTTCTGGTACCATTCCTAAATGATCCTTAAAGAGAAGAAACCTTCCTGAGTGGTTCACTGTCCTCCCTAGAGTGAGTTCTACCCTAGCGGTACCCTCCTGGCTGCCCCCTGGCCCCCATCCTGATGTCCTCCGCTCTGGCCCCTTCCTGCTGCTCCCTGCCAGCTTGGCCACAGGCTGCTGAGCCCGGGCTGCTCTTGGGCTGCTCCTGATGCTAAAAGTTCCAGTGAGGGATACTCCTCAGGGCTCAGAGGGACGATAATTTCCAGCCCCATTGGCGACTGGTGTGCGTGGCAGAGGCCTTGAGCTGTGGTCCCAGCAAAGTGTTGTGGAAGAGCTGTTGGCTTTTCCACCACGGAGCCTGAATCTCGGCTCTAAAGCAAAGCAAGGAAAATAGACTTTCTGGGCTAATTATGAGTAATAAGAAAAAATGCCATGTAGTGTAGTCCAGTCATATGTTTGGGGTGAATGCTGTATTAATAAATCCAGCAACTGCTGCGGTTCTCGGAAGTTGAAGTGAAAACCAGTGAATTGTATGTTGTGACTGTTGTGGAACCTGGGTGGTTGTTGTGAGCTGTTGGAAGGAATTAGACATGCGAATGGGGTGCTTTTGGTTTTGCTGTGACACCTTCTGGCTTCTAAAGTCATTGGTTTCTCTTTCTGACAGTGGTTGCATTGAGGTCAGGGGGAGTGGTTTTGGTTTTGTTGGGGTTTTTTTTTTGATTGGGTTTTGATGGGTGGTTTTTTGGGGTTGGGTTTTTTTTTCTAATGCAAAATGAGGAGGGCAAGTTGGTTTTCGTCAAGTTCAAATCATCACGGTCTTGCAGACTTTGACTGGGGTATATTTAAGCGTTATTGAAAATGTTTCACACAACCTTAATTGTTGCTGCCATTAATTGATGCTACATTTTCCCACGTATTTTCCTAGACTTCTTTTATATGCTGATACTAGGAGGTATCAGATTTATCTCCATTTCAGTGATATATTGGTAAAAGTTCTTTCTATACAAACCACTTTTAAATCCTACACAAGAAGGAATTACTGAAAGGTACTCACCAGTGGGCAGTGCTGGAGGTTCTTCTCTGGGAGCAGGTCAAGTCTCTTGGCTTTATTCTTGCCTTTACATTTTTTTTTGGTAACAAAGATAGTTTGTTCCTGAAAGAGAGGATTTACTGGCAAATATACAAGTGGTATTAACTGATACTCAGCTTCACCGTTTACCACTTTAACTCGTTCTAGTAACACGTGTATTTGTGCACAAATGTTTGTTCATTACAAATAGCATAATAATTCATTCTGTACTTTCAAATTCCAGAGATTTTGAAGAGTCTGATCTTTGTCTGAAAGAAAGTACAATTAAAATCTGAATTTTTGGGGGTGTTAATCCATGTAGGAACATGCTGGGAAGGGTGTATTTGGCTGGCTGTCGGGGTGTAGCTGTAGCAGCCAGAACTGGGAGCCCCAACTGATGGTTACCCCGACACATCCCCCCCTGCTCAGTGGCAGGGAGCCTGTGCTCAGGGTGTTACCTGGTCACCGTAACTCCTACAGAGAAATTGCACTGGCTGTTTCATAAAACGCACACAGACATCTGTGATTTTTCTAAATGGAGAGAGATGGAGATGTGACTTTCTTTAAATGCAATAGCCTGAGGAAGAGTGTGTGTACAACTGCCTCTCTGCTGAAATTGCAGAGTCAGACACTTGGCAGAGGCACCACTGGTTAAATATTAACAGATTCTGCACAAATTTGAGCTATTTAAATTTAGACTGGTCAGCACAATAGCTTTTACCGACATTTTTTTTTTTTTTTTTCCGTTTTACTCTGTCATATTCTGAAGTTGTAGAAACTCTCTTCCGGTTCCAGTTCGGGCGATACTCTTGGGATTTTCTGAGCTGTTGGTGCTTGTTCTCAAACCGCTAAATATTGCTGGGTGGTGACGGGTACAGCTCCGGGTGCGGGGGGTCCTCTCGGTGATGCTGGTTTCCAGCTGATGCTCCGAGAGCAGAGATTCCCCCTGCGAGGGGCGCAGCGCAGGGGGCTGACGGGCTGTAGCTTTGCCCACATCCTGCTCTGAAATGAGAAAGAAAACGATGCTTCTTGGTGGGTCCCTTTGCATTTAAAGGGAATGCGGAAATAAGCACTGTCGAGTCAGATGTCTTGATTGGAAATGGGTAACAAATCGACGTAGAGCTGCTGGCTTTTTTCTTCCTTTTTCCACAGAGTGATTTATGGCAGTGTTTAGCTCTCAAAGTAGTAATAACCGTGATGATTCACAGATCTAACTAAATTGAAGGACACACAGAGAAACATTGGGAAGATTTAAAACTCTAAATTTATTTTAAAAGTAATATGTATTTCAAAGGTATAACGCTTTACTATTTTTACTATTAAAATTATTTGGGGATGGTGAAATACATTTGAAAGCTGAATATACCATTTAATGCCCAATATTGTGTACCATGAGCACATTAATGTGGTTTGACATTTAATCTAGCCAGAAATAGTAGAAATGATTGAAACGCAACATTTGCTTGTTTTGTATATAGTGCTTTGTAAATAAGATGTAATAAAACTGTGGAATAAAAACTCCATCATCAGTCTTTAGTTTATATATTTCATTTTCTGTTGGTTATGTTTGTTACATTTTACTGTGTAATTTATGTACAAGTCAACATTGGTTTTTTGTTGCTGTATGTAGTTGGTGCTGTGACTTGTTTGTGCTCATCTCTGTTCTGTAGGCAACTTGCCACTCTCTACTGAATAAAGCTACCGTAAAAGAAAAAAAGGAAAACAAAAAATCAGTAAGTTTGGAGACCTTTTTATTAGCCATTTCTTTCAAAGCACAACAGAAATCTTTTGCTGTTTGTTCAAAACATCTTCACTTCAGTCTATTTGACCTCACTGTAAAATCATTCTACTAATTCTGGCACAAAATAGCTTTCATTTCAATTAACACTGGAATTAAGTTATATTTAAAATATTCTCTGTGTGCCTATTTGAGTAAACAAAAGACATTTTTAACATTACTGCTTAGTATTTAATACTCTGATTCTTCTACCCTTGCCACCATCTTCAAATTAAAAAAATATGCAGAAGCAAAATGTTTTCTTCGGTTTTGGGGAAAACCCGAGTCTGTTTCGTTGTTTTAACGCTCTGGCAGATAACTTGGCTTCAGCTTGCATCCTGGGAGACAGCAACTCATATATGTATGGGTTACTGAAAAGAAAAGATGCTTATGTGACTTGTTTCTGATATATTTTCTTTTGTTTGCCTTGTGATTAAGCAATACCATTTAGCACTTGTATTTACTGGGAAAAGCAGATTTCCCATTTTCAGTAACTTGTTAAAGAGATCAGATGTCGATTGTGAGAGTGGTGTTATTAAAAGTTAAGACTTACCCTATTCTTTGACAGTGACCTCAAAGTACAAAGTGTGAATAAAACAAAAGGCAGAATGGAAATTTAGATTTCTATTAAATACTCCCTTATTTTTTTTGCTGTAGCTGAGCAGAACAGTAGTCATGTTTAAATGCAGAATCTGTGTGCAAACTAGTATTTTACAAGAAAATATTATCAGTAATTGCATTACAAGGTAGCTGAATGAAGTTGCTACTGAATCAAAGTGATTATTGAGATATTATGTATGTACTAATGGCTTGATCAGTTTTAAGAAGCATGATTTGAGTTACATTTTGAAGTATTTTAGGAAAATGGAGTTTGTTTTTGATTTATTTTAAACAATATAACTTAAAATGCAAAGCTTGCTGATTTTATTCTGTGAAAAGGTAGACTGTCTCTGACTTGTTTTCATTAACTGTTGTTACTCATGAGAAAATACACATACAGATATTGAATCTTTACAGAACCACAAGTAGCACATTTAAGAACTTTATTTTTGTCAGGCAGCTTTGACTGACTTTTCAAAGGCAAATGAAAGATACCTAGAGAATATTTAGCAATATAGAGTAAATTTCCTGAAAAGAAAGATTTCTTTTTTCATACAACATTTTCAGAAAAAAAAATATTTTTCCTAGATAGCAAAGACCAATATTTCAAATCTGTAGTTCTTCTAGCAGGTTCCTGCTGAGTGATTTAGGAGGGTGTCTATAGGCAGAGGAGGACACCAGCCCCTCAGCTCCGGCTCCTCCTGTCCTTCCCCCTTTGGCAAAGGTGTTGAGATGTGATGGTTCTAATGAGTATTTCTAAAATATTATTCATGAAATTTTATAGCATAAGTCTGGTTGCTGGAGAGGCTCTTGTGATCAATAATGAGAGTACAAATACACAAATAAAAAACCCACTCGTTTAAAAAGAATGATCTGTATTTGCTGGGAGGACTGTGTGAACCGACGGCATTTGTCTGCTGCGCTGTTGGTGGCCAGGTCCTGGGATTCGGTGGCCAGCAACTCTGAGATACATCTTCTCATCTTTGACCAACAGCTATTGTAGCAATTTTGCCCAAAGCAGAAGCAGCCTGTGTCCCATAGCCCCCCACCCCTTACTCCTCGTTCCCCCCGTTCTGGTGTCCTGCCCCGCACGACCCGCCGAGGCGGGAGAGCTTGATTGGTGTGGAGAGAATGCTTAAAGTTGGGTTACCAGACAAGGCTTTTCTTAGCTTGCTTTCCCTTTCCTTTAATGCAAAAATGTTCTTTATAATTCTCGACTTCGTAGGTGGTTAGTCAGCGGTTTCCGCAGAACAGCATCGGAGCGGTTGGAAGCGCCATGTTCCTGCGGTTCATCAATCCCGCCATCGTCTCCCCGTACGAGGCAGGGATTTTAGATAAAAAGCCTCCACCAAGAATTGAAAGGGGATTGAAACTGATGTCAAAGGTGAATCAAGAAATATTTTTATTTGGCCATATGATATCTTCTACCCAATGTAGTTCCTTGTTTGACTAGTATGAGAAAATGTAGTTGAACTTGTGGTTTTTTTGTAGCAACCATCACGTTTATTTGAAGTGCACTTTCCATACCGTGCTTATAGCCCAGGATGTTAGTGCCGTAGCTCCCAGCAATGGGAGCCTGGGGAACACTCTGGAGGGAAAAAACTGTTTTGCCAAAACACTGTATAAGATAAGAGAATGCCTTCTGGCTCCTCACTTGAACTCCTAACCTTCCTTAAGAACAAAGAAAGAAGCCAATGTCACTTGTAGCACAGTGAGAAGAAAGGCGGCCAGATACTGCTTAAATACTGGTGCAAAAGAGGTGATTTTTCCTCTCTTTAATCTCATTGGTGTTACTTCCTGTAAAATTAAAATTTTTAAAAAAACTTTAATGAGTGGCATAGAAATTCTATGGCCCGTGTATGTGATCTATTCTAAAAGTTGAGAAATCCTAGTTTTCTTTAAGTAGGCATATGCTGTTGCCTTTACGTGTCTGTGTGATTTCCAGCAGAAAGAATCACACTTAATAAATGGTCGTTTTGAAAGATGATTTATTTTCCTTGTCTAAAGCTGAATAAAGTTCATAAAAAAGGGAAGTAATTTTCTAGTGTTTAAAAGTTTGTAACAGAAAATATTTTGAAAGTGAGCATATTTTGAATTACTTGGTTTGTTGGCTTTTTTTGTCTTGAGGTTTCGCAACAGGTTAAAATGAGTATTTCTGATAGTGAAGTTACACGGGCTACTGTAACAGTTCATGCATTGAACTTCATGTGTGTCTGCCATCTTTTTATTGTTTAGATACTCCAGAGCATTGCCAACCACGTCCTGTTTACAAAAGAAGAACATATGCGGCCTTTTAATGATTTTGTAAAGAGCAATTTTGATGCAGCACGAAGGTAGGTCCCTGGAAGTGTGAGAAGGGTCTGGGTCGGGGAATGTTCTTGGAGCCTCTTGGTTGACACTGGGTCTGCTGGGCTGGTTTCCCATGCACGCTGATGGGAATTACTGGTTTTCAACTCTAGGTTTTTCCTCGACATCGCGTCCGATTGCCCGGCGAGCGACACGGTCAATCACAGCCTGTCCTTCATCAGCGATGGCAACGTCCTGGCTTTGCACCGGCTGCTATGGAACAACCAGGAGAAAATCGGGCAGTACCTGTCCAGCAACAGGTGAGGCAAGGGGGGGTAACTGGGCAAAAAAATGAGAATTGCTGAGTTAAGAAGGACTCTTCTTCTAATCAATATGCTTTTGTAGGGACCACAAGGCTGTGGGAAGACGCCCTTTTGACAAGATGGCTACTCTTCTCGCCTACCTGGGTCCTCCTGAGCACAAGCCCGTGGCAGATACCCATTGGTCCAGTTTAAATCTCACTAGTTCCAAATTTGAAGAATTTATGACAAGGTAATGAGATTGTCACGGAGGGGACACACGTTGTGGGTTTCTAGACTTTAGCACATCAGGCAGAAGTAATTACTGAGGCTCCAGCTTTTGATTTGAAGGGGAATTTAAAAAGCTGGATCTACGTGTACCTTTCAGATTTCTGAGTAGATTTCAATTTCAGTAATTAAATTGAAAGCCAGAGACAGCAGTAACTTTTGTGATTTAACAAAGGTTCAAGAATGTGTGAATGTAATACTTTTGTTTAAAGATACAAATAAAGGGGGGGGTTGGAATTTTTTTTTTATTTAAAAATTTTTTTTCTTTGAAAGGCCGTTGTGAAAAGTTGATGTCAATGTACTGCTTTTTAGGCATCAGGTACATGAAAAAGAGGAGTTCAAAGCACTGAAAACATTAAATATTTTCTACCAAGCTGGGACGTCAAAAGCTGGGAATCCTGTTTTCTACTACATTGCTCGGCGGTAAGGAATCTTTCTCCTTCCCTGTCTGAAATGAACATGTGAATGAAAGTGCCAGGTGTATTTGAGAAAGGGGATGCCAACTTAGTAACAAACAAGAATCTGAAAATAGCTTATTTGCCAAATTTTGGTGACAGTATTTTTGAATCGAGCTGTTTCCTAAATCAGAACTGTCATAGTTTTCTGTGGAAAGATAGCTAAAATTTTAAATACATTTTATTAATTTTTCACTGTCTCAAGTAAAGTACATCCACACCACGTTACTGCTAACCCTTTATCAGAGATTTTAGTGTCTTCATTTTCTGAAGTATAGAATGAGTAACAAGCTAAAACATGGGATAATATTTCTCAAAATTGTCCCCGTGTCCCATTTTTACGAGTAATAGAGGTATTTAGAAATTCCACACATAGACACCACCATGATGTTGCTTCAGTTTCACCGGTATGTTCTAAGTGAAAATAATAACCAGGTCTTTGGAAATAGTTGAGATCTGTGGAAATACCACTGAAGTCATAAGTAAAGGGATGTTGACATTTGAACTTTGCAAAAGGCTGTGTTTTTCCAATAAGACACAATTTTGAAAGGTTTAAGTATTCCCTACTCTGAAAGACAGTGATTCCTAATAATGAGTAGCAGATGCTGCAGTATTGAAGAATTCGGGAAGAACATCCCAAGGTTAATATTAGTTAGTTTATGGTCAAATAAATCACAACTCTCTCTCTTTTTTTTTTTTTTCTTTTAAATAAAACATAAGCAAATTAAATGAACTAGTCTTTTTATTTAAGTTAATCTCTGCAGTCATAAAGCTGAACTAGAGTAAGAATATAACTGAAATTTGGTCTTTCAATCTAGTTAAGTAACTGCACTGTAAAATCCATGGAGGACAGCGGGTTCAAAACGGTTTCCATAGTGATTACACTCAGTACTAAAAGTCGTTTGTAGACCATAAAGATCAGATTGGGGCTGTTGTACCTTTTCTCTCTGCTGCATTGTTGGTGCCTTGGTTCGGGTGGTGGTGGCACTCCGGGTTTTGGCACTGGTGGGATGTGCGGTGGTGCCATCAGGGTCTGTGAGGGTCTCACCAGTGCTGATGGTGGGAGTGAGAGTCCAGAATCAATGTGGCACTCACGGATGGATGTCCGTGGTTGGATTATTGCTGATGCCTTTTGTGCCAGAGGGGCTCTCGGTTTTGGCTTCTGGTACGGCCAGTATGGCTTTTGGTGGTGCTGCTGGGGGTGGCCAAGTTCATGGTGGTGGAGCTGCCCGTGGTACCAGCGCTGGTAGAGTCCATGTGGTTGCTGTGGCTCCTCCTGGAGCTCCTGTTGGTGATGGGGCACTGGTCTGTGACGCCATGGGGAGGGTGCTTGCTCCTGGCCCCCCTCCTGCTGCTGTGGAGCAGGGTTGGTGCCAGTTTAGGGGGTGTCTCCCAACGCTGCCATGGGACCGCTGGGCCACCTGGGCCAGGGGTGCGCAGGCAGTAAACTACTGCCAAGTCGTGATTTTTGGGGTGAGAAGAGACCATAAATACAAATGAGCAGCAGAATGGCCTCTGATCTCTTGCGGATCTGCTCTTCTTCGGTCTTCTGAGAATGGAGATGATTTCCCTAGTTTTGTGATACTGAACTCGACAGAAGTTCTAAAGTTGTAATTATTGACCGAGTTCCCTGGCAGTTTAACAGTCTGAAAAGTTGTCTGCAACAAAATAGCTTTATAAACTGTGTGCCCAGGATCTCGGAATGAACACAAACCTCATTTCCTCAAAGGAAGATGAAAAATCGCTGCTGAGCCATAGAGGTCGCGGTAGGAGTCAGATGAGCGTTCCTGCAGAAGGGGGTGGTAAGGGGCAGATTTCTGTACGTTTTACCCGGGTAGAGGCTATTTAATGCAAATATTGTTATGCTTTGACGTAAGCCCAGCTATTTGGTGGAACGTCGCTTGCCTTTCCCTCCCCTTCTCTTGCTTGTTTTCTCTTCAGCAGCTGCGTAATTCTTAATTTCCTCCGCGAGGCCGCGTTCCCAGACCCGGCCCTGGGCTGATGCTCTGACATCTCTCCTGCGCAGCGGTGCCTGGCGGGGGTGTTCCTCTGGTGGCTCGGAGCCAGGTGGTGGTTTGTGCAGTGTGACATGTGGAAGGACTGTTTCGGTTGGAGCTGCGGGTGTGTTTGAGGGCTTGCAGCAGGCTGGGGGTTTTTCTGGGGTTTTTGTTGTGGGGTTGTTTGGGTTTTTTTTGGTACTTTGAGATCTCGTTGCTAGGGCATTGTTGAGTCATTTTACTGATATATCTGGATCAGTTTATATCCTTCTTCTGCTGTGAAATTTAATCCCTTCTGTCACTTTTTCTCACATTTTGTTTCCTGGGCAACAACCCGACTTCCGAAGCCACCGCTCTTCTCTTTTTAATCCTTGTGCCGTTACTAAAATGATCAATAAATCAATACATATTGATTCTGAAGCACTGCCATTAAGTTTTAAAGCTGATATCTCAAACTAATTAATAGGAATGAAAACCTCTGAGTTATTGCTTCAGACCACAGCTATGCCTACAGCAATTTTAACCTTTCAGAAGCCAGCGTGTTCCTGCTAGACCTTTTTTGGGTATTTTGAATATTGTCCTGAAACACTAGATAGTTATTTTGGAAAAAAAATAAATTCTGAGAGACATTATTTTATATTTATCGTGGACTTGAACGAGCAGCGTGTCCGAACCCGCACAGAGGGATGCTGCGGTGTTTGCATCCGCGCCTGTCGGCTTTATTTCAGTTGGACTGCACCGTTGCCAAGCAACAAGTGCAGGACTCCCACATCTCCCTGCCTCCTCGCTGCTCCCTCATCTACCCGTTTGCATTCCAGAAAAATACAAGGAAACCTAAATTTCAGTCTGCTTTATTGAAAGCAGCGTGGCTAAGAAGCCCTTTGCTCGCCCCTCCCAGCGGCGAGGGTTGTTTGGAGAGCCTGGCCATGGACCTGGGGACTCGTCTCCCTGTCACCTGCAGGTCTCTTCCCTGCCTTCCCCGTCCTGTACGTCTGCTTGGAAAACTCCACACCCCCATTTCCCCTCCCAGGCTTTTGTCGGCATCCTTTAGACTTCGACGTCTGGGTAGCAAGTCATTCGGTGTGGGGACTTGCAATTTGCCCCAGACAACTTCTGGAAAACTGTGTTTTCCTGACGTTCTGGAAGCTGACATTCTCAGGGCATTTGAAGTCGATTCCGTGTTGGGTTTTTTGCATCCAGTAGAATTTGGCATCCTGTATTGAATTCTTCAGCAAAGGCCCTGTAGTGTTTCGTGTGATTGCCTCAGCTGAAGGCAGTTTGGTTGTAGCACCTCCTTTAGTGACCTGTCCTGCCCCACGAGCTGGGCTGCTCTGTGCCGAGGGGCACACACCCACAGGAGTGAGAGAATTCGAGGAAATGCCCAGTTCTGACCGTGGTGAGGGGGTTGCAAGCATGTTGTGTGTCCAAAGAGAGCAGAAGGCAGTGGTGGTTTTTTCATACCGATCCTAGTTAGTGGAATTTACGGGTTCATGTCAGATTATTTAACCTAGGGCAGATACACGGAGCCTGGGGGAGTGGGCAGCTCTCCCGGGCTGCTGGTAGCCACTCGATATCCCCAGGCACTTCTGCTGGCCGTTGGAGGTACCGTGCACACATTGCTCATGGGCCGGGTTGCCTCAACTTTTACTTGGATAACTAGTTATTGTTGGCCTAAAATGTATATGAAATGTCAGAATTTGGGTCTGGGTTTTTTTAAGTTTTCTGTCTTATTAACCACGGAGAGTCTTTTTGTGAGAGGGAGAGCTGCCTTTTTCTAGTGGGTAGAGACATGCCTTAGGGGTTTGCACGTCCTGAAGGGTAGGAGACCCTCTGCTACTGCTGTCTATTCAGCTGATTAATAAACAATGTTAGGGATACATCAGTATCAAAATAACATAATGTTATTTAACCATGATTTCCCCCCATAAGACATGAAGGTTGAGCCAAATGTCTGCTTGAAATGGGTTTGTATAACAAAATATTATCTATTCAGCGATATTACTCCACACATTTGAAAAGAAGCACTGTCACTAATTCAGTTCAATACAAACGTAACTTTATTTTTACTTAAATGCCAATGAAATAACTGTACAAATTCATTGTGTAACATTTACTGTTAGAAATTAAAACACGTTTCTGGTTATAGAAATACTGTTCACAATTGGAAAGTTGTGGTTTCTCCGATACCAGTGGTTGTAAATGGTCTGCAGCCCTCAGTGACACCTAGGAGAAATAGGTAGAGGACTCCAGTCGCAGTAGTGAGGTTTTCTGGGTTTTGCAGCACCTTCATGCTACAATAACTGGAAATTAAATGGCCTGAAATGAATGGAAAACATTTTATAAAGATTTGTAATATTAAGCGAATAATACTTTTTCAATGAACTTGTTCTTCAGTTTTCATTTCATGCTGTTTGCGAAACTTCATCTGTAGTATATCAAGTACCTTTGCCACATAATTTAAATTATTTTCCTAGAGTGGACAGAACCATGCGTGCAACTATTTCTACTCACTGATGGTGCAGATGGCAAGGAGAAAACCATTCATGCTCCTCCGTATAAAGCAGAGATTCGGGCATGTTCAATGCCATGGACTGAATTAATTATTTTTTTTAAGTCACAAGATTCAAGGATTGTTTCAGTGACAGCCTGACAACTAACTGATTAATTGATTTGTTACATAACTTGCATTAGAAATTGGCTGATACTTCATTTTACTTATCAAAAAGTAGTAGTTTGATACATTCTGGCTGATGTGCAATATTCTTTTAAGCGTAATATATTAACATTTCAGATTTTTGGTTGTCACTTGAAATAAAGTGAAGGAGTTCCCCTTCATTAGTTTGTGTAGATAACTCCTTGTTGCTGTAGGGTGTCATGGCATTGAACATCTTGTGTTTTCCTCCACTTTTTTTTTTTTTTAATATGGAGAGCGAGAAATAACCTGCCTGCAGTCTCTAAGTCAAGACAGAGCAAAAAGAGGTATCAGCCCCTGCCGCTTCCCCCATGCTGAAGCTGGACCATGTTGCCTTCTCAGTTTGCACCCTCTTAGCAGACATCATGGCATTGTCATATTTAATTCCTAAATTCAAAACTGTTGTTCTTCATATTTAAAATATCCTAGTACATATGAAGCAAACATAGATATACATGCTAGCGATTTTTCTCAGGAATAACTTCTGGTTAGTGAAACAGCTAGGTTTAGTTCCTTTATTTTTTCCCTTCCCTTTGCGTGTCGCCGTAACTTACAGAGGATCTGTGCTGCTATAGTACAAGAGTTGCTCACTGGCAAGTCAAGCAAGACAATGCAGATATGATACAGGCCTTCTATTTTTTTTTTTCCAGTTGTTTAATGACAAAATCATACATAAAATCAGTACTGAAAATTCTGGTGTTTTATTCTGTGCAGGTAAAATTAAAAAATTAAATACAAAATAAGCACGTTTTTAAAAACAAAATCATAGGTTAGTTTTACTCAATTAAGACATATTAAAATAAGTAGCAGCTTAGTATCAAGACATTAGTGTGCACTTCTTTAATGAAGAACCGTTATTTTCTTTAGATCAGAGTCAGAACTTTGAATTTCTTGTGTTTTGATTCGTTATTTCACCTGGATGTCTTACCTCCAGCTTTGTATCACAGGAATAAACTCAATAATTTTCACAAGATCGGCCCTTAGCCGATAAACATTGCCACTGCGTTAAGCGTTACAACATAAAACAAATATATCTGACGGGTACTTGCTTTGGAGGGCACGTGGGAATTCTGAGTGTTTGTGGTGGGTTCCTCTTTCCTGAAGGTAGCGGTTGTGCTTTGAGGCATCCCGGAGAAGTTCGTTGGCATCCCGCTGGTGATGCTGAGGGTCAGGGGGGTGGTGGGCGCTCCCGCCGAGCCCGTCAGGCTGGAGTTCAGCTGGGTGGAATCCTTGATGTAGATGGTGTGCGTGGCTGCTGCTTCTTGGGAGCCGACCTTCCTGGTGGTCAGGTCTTCTGGGTAGAGGAGCAGCGGTCGGTCTGTGCTCGTGAACACTACGGTTTGGCTTGAGGTCGCCAAGCTGGTCACCTCCTTGGCTTTATATTGTTTATGCATCCTTGTCATTAGGGTTGGTTGTGTTGCTGCTGGAGAAGTAGCTTTGTCTGCTGCCTTCATTCCCTTGATCATGAGGCTGGAGTCGGTACCTGTGGGAGCTGCTGGGGTTGAGGTGGGACCCAGCCAAAGCCCGGACTGGTTGGCACAGGGAGCCCCTATAACGCTGGCCGCCGTGGCCTGCACCCACTGAAGCAAGTAGGGGATATTCTGTTCATCGCTGCAGGACCAGGGGTTGTTATAGAGCGTGACCACTCGCAGCTGGAGGAGCTGGTCGAAGGCTTTGTCGGGAATGAACGTGAACTTGTTGTTGTGCAGGTAGAGGCTTGTGAGGCGGCGTAGTCTCACCAGTGTCCCCGGGAGTATCTGGGACAAGAAATTACTGGATAGATCCACCGTCTCAATGTTGTAGGGCATATTGGTTGGAACAGTCCAAAGTTTGTTGCTACTGAGATTGAGAAACTTGAGGCTGCTCAGTGTGTTGTTGATGAGAACCGCCCTTTCCACCATATTCCTGGAAACATCCAGCACTCTAAGATTCCACTGGTAAGCTGTGTCAAGCTTCTGAAGAACTTTAATGTTGTTGTTTATGGCATATAATTCCCATAAGGACTTGGGCAGTTGAGCAGGAACATTCTTGAGCCAATTATTTGAAATATCAAGGGTCCTCAAATTGGTGAATCTCGTTAGCTGATGGTCGAGATCCACGAACTGGTTAAAGGACAGATTTAAATATGTAATGTTGTCTTGAAGTCCGTGTGGCAGCACAGTTAAGTTCCTGCCCGAACAGTCCACATTCCTGTCGTTTCCTGAGCATGTACAGTTAGAAGGACAGACACCCAAAACGGTGGGTATGAAAAGCAGAAGGACCAGCAGACAGGTAGATGTGTTCAGTGTCTGGTACTCCATTCTTGCCTGAAAGTAAATATACCAAAATGACACCCTTTAAATCCATCTAATATATTTTATTTCTTTATAAGGGTTGTCTTTGCAGTGACCACTTGCAGGAGAAATTAAGTAAAAATATCAATAAGCCCCTTTGTGGCACGGTCCTTTTTAGAATTGTTCAAGAGAGACTTCACAAAGCATCCCTTCAGAGACTGTCATGTTGTCTGGCAGAATGAGACTTGTTTTTTCATCTCCCTTTCCCCCTCAAGCTCAAATGAGGGCTTTCTTCCGAAAATGCAAGTCTCTTCCAAATGTTATACAATGTCTGCTTCTTGTTTTTAGTGATTTCAAGCCTATATTATGTTTGGAATAATGTGTTCTTTTATACAGGATGAAAAAATGGCTGTCAACTGGATCTGCTTTACAAATCTCTGCAGTAATGTAGCAGTCCCCCCCGTACATGCATGCTATTTGCTTAAGTAAAATTGGTTGAAATACATCTTAAATTGTTACAAATTTAGTTTGCAACCCAAATTTCACGTTCATACCGACATGCATATTATTATTTTTCCTTATTATGGTGTTCTTTACATTCTCGGAGCTGGTAACACATGTTTGAAAGCTGAATTCACGTTAGTAAGAAATCTCTGACACTGCAGCAAATTTCTGGTGCAAGCATCTGTCATCAACTAATAATTTCAGTCTTATTCCTATCTCTGATTTTGTAGCAGGTTTTTGTGAAGGAAAAACACACAACACCCCCCCCCCCTCCCAAAAAAAAACTTACCGTAGTGTCTCCTGCAGTATCAGCACATCATTTCTGTGCGAGACGGGAGCGCAGAGGTGGCCCGGCTGCGGGGAGCAGCGGGAGTTGCTGTCTGAGGGCTGTGCTGCATCCTGCGCCGCCGGCTGGGGCTCTGCAACCACCTCATCCCCCTCCTCGGCACACTGCAGCGCTGCCTCGCACCGACTGCACAGCAGGCACAGGCAGGGAAATAGCTGGGGTTTGGGATTTGGATCAGTTAACTTCTCCCTCTCTCTCTTCTGGGCTATTTTAATGCATCAAAACGCACGGCGTTAGGTAACGGCACCCAGTGGCGTTCCTGCAGGCTGCTTTAGCCGCAGCTATCGTCCCTTTCAAACCTTCCTATTTGAAAAGTCATGTTAAGTTGTGTTCTTTTTTACCTTCCATTAACCTCTCCTCCTGTAATAAAGGTTAGTGGTAATTCAGGCGTCCTATCGTAAGCTTTTTTTAAGCTACGCTGCCAGAGTATCTTTTCATGATTTTTAAAATACTCAGTTTTCTACTCCCCAGATTGTGCTGTCGCTGTATTGTCAGGTACAATATAGCTCAGCTTGTAGGATTTTACAGATTTCTATAGGAAATCCATACCTGAATTTCTCCAAGCGATATGGCAAGAGTGGATGTACTTTATAATGCTGTTAATTTTAACATGGTGTAACGCAACAAGCCTTAAAAAAATCTGTGCATAATCAGCATGTTATTCTTTAGGCTATCTTTAGGTAAGAAAACTTTGTAAATAACTTTTCCTAGGACCATTGTATGCACAACAGCTTAGAATTGCATTTGCATAGCTCATGACTTTAATTTTTAGTGGTAATTTAAAGATTTTGAAGTTTATTGTAATAATATATGCAAACATGTGCTCTGGGCAACATCCCCAGAAGTAGTCCCTCCCTGAGGCAGGGACGCAAAACTACAAACTCCCCCACTTTGCAGAGATGTCGTGGAAGGCTCAGCATATAGCAGCTTCTTTCCAGAAATCTAAACATTCAATACTGATTAAAAAAAATAATTTACCTCTGAGACCACCCTCCTACTTCCCAACAAACATTTGGCTTATCAGAAGGCATGGCTCTTGCCCGGCCGGTGAGTGTCACTTGTCCTGAGGGCCAGAAGGGAACCCATAAAGTGCTTAGACACCGTGAGCTAAAAGGAATCTGACATCCATGCAACATTACATGAATTTTTAAAGTTTATATTAATAGTATTGAGTGCACTCTGAAAATACTGCTTCAGAGGAAGAAGCTAGTGAATGTGCACAACTAGTTCTGCTCATTGTTTGCCCGGGTGGGCTGCAAATGGTTTCTATCTTATCCATAAAAATCAGAAGTATGTAGGTAAAAGAAAGCCTTTTTGTACTTGTTTGTCAAGTGTTTGGAGCCATTTCTGGTTTTGGTGACCGCTGTGTAACTGTGTACTCACACCCTTCTCTGCCTTCCCACGCCACAGCCTGAGCCGAGGGGGGGTTTTACACCCGTCAGTGTTCTGGCAAGGTTTGGTCGGAGGGAAATCCCCCCGGTACTGGTGAAGAACAAGTGCTGGCTGTCGGGAGGATTTGCTTCAGACCCCTGTAATCCGCTGTTACCCCGTCATTTACAGAAAACAGGCCTTTGTATGAGAGACGGTGTGTATGTGTGCATGTCTGTCTGTCTGTCTGTCCAGGCATATAGGCTTTGGTTTGGATTCCCAGCCTGGTATCTGAGCAAACACTCAGTTGTGCTTTAAGTGACCAAAACATCCTTGAATTGGAAAGCTTTATTAAAATTGACTTGAATTCATTGCATTCTCTTTACAGCCTAGTAGAACAAGCAATTTTGAGAAGCTCAGAGTACCTCTAGGGCTGGACCAGTTCTTGAAAGCTCCATGGCTGTGTATGTTACATATATATATATATGTATGTATGTATAGGCACACACGTACTCTGTTTTCTGGACTTGCTAGTGGCAGTAACTACTGGGCGCAATCCATATTGTGTTTTGAAATGGTTTGCTTCAGGCAGAAGCGGGTTGTTCCCTTTTGTGAGACGCTGGGGAGACGCCCGTGCTGTGGTCTCGCCCCTCTCGCCTGCCCCAGCTTCCCCTTTTCTCATTTATTGGAAGAATACTTCATTTAAGACGGATGTGAAGCGTGCTGGCCATCGGTTCGGGCAGCCTCCGGAGGGTGGTGTGGCTGCG
Organism: Limnodromus scolopaceus; assembly: GCA_028565335.1. Lineage (NCBI taxonomy): Eukaryota > Metazoa > Chordata > Aves > Charadriiformes > Scolopacidae > Limnodromus > Limnodromus scolopaceus. The sequence continues at coordinate 4,286,736 of JAOXNO010000007.1, forward strand.
GCAGCTGGGGTGGTGGTTTCTCCATCTCCTCAACCAGTGACTCGGGTGGTGGGGGCAGCGGTTCCTCCGGTTCCGAGGACAATTCCTGGTGCTTGCTGCCACCTGGACTCTGATCCCCAGCTGGTTCCCTCAGCCAGTCGGGGGGAGGCGGAAGATCCAGGGGGTCGGGTGAAGCCCCTGGGTGAGGACAGGAGTCATCTGCAGCGCTTGCTGCTTGGGTGGTGGGAGCTGGAGAGGTGTCCGGGTTGGAAACGCCGACCACGGAGCCGTCTTTGGCTGGTGGAGGCAGGTGGCTGTGGTCATCGCTGGCGGCGCAGGGGGAGGGTGTCTCCGGCGCGGTGGGATCTTGCTGCACGGCTGAGTCTGTTTTCCATTTCCAAGGCAACATAAATAAAAGCGATGAGCGTTTGGGAGCCTGGTCGGCGTCCATAAAGACATCTGGTGTGTCTCCATCTGCAAATGGAGAACGACCTGCCCAGTTTGAATCAGCCACTGGCCTCTTGCGGCATTTCCACAGGAGGATTACCACAATAGCCACTATCATACTAATCAAAATGATGCCAATTATCAGTGCCGCGATCCAGCTCCCGTCGCTGGGCTCAGTGTGTGCTTTGGGGAGCTCAGGGGGGGCCGTAATGGCCAGGGCTCCTCCAGGTTTGTGTGGAGGGAGCCCGGCTGCTGGCAATGCGTGGAGAGGGGCTTTCTCTGCTCTTGGAACCCTCATTCTGGTGTTTGCCTTTCTTCTATTCCTGGAAACGTTTGGAGGTGTTGCTGTAGAGAGTGATTTCCAGACTTCTCCGTAGAAGAGAACCACCATTAGGTGCTTGTTGGCCATTTTCCTGAAGCCTCTTTAAATATGCCCCCTCCTGTAGCAGGAATGGAATAGAACAGATTGACTTGAACACTGTGTTTGTTGTATTGTCACTCTTTGCTGACACCAGGCAATTTTACGTTGATGCTAGAGTAGTGAAAATAGTATTAGACCCAATATTTAAAATTTCATGCCTGTTCCCTTTTGCAAAATCAGGAGGTTTCTCACTGGGTTTACAAACAACAAGCAGATCATCCCAAGATAGTGACTTCTTTGAAGAGTCTGAATTGGTTATTATTACCTTTTCTCCCCTTATCAGGAAAAGGCATCAGCAGAGAACTCCTAACAGTGTTTCAAAATAAGGCTTTTCAGTCACGTCAATGGTTCTGGACCAAAGAGGAAGCACTGGCAGCAGTGTTCACAAACGGGATTGTCACCAGCAAAGAGAATTGTCCTGTTTTGATGGGGATAAGCTGAGACCCAAGTAAAAGGTTCTTTACGTTCTCTTAAACTTGTATTTCCTGTTCTTGCCTTTCTTCAGCAGTTAAGGGTAGAGCGTAATAACGTTTTAAAAGTTTCTGACTACCGATGCTGTAATAGAACAGCGTTCTAACGTTAAACTGTCTGTATAAAGAAATTCCTGCATGTGGAGTGCTTTTTATAATGGAGGAGATTGCAGCAGCGTTAAGTTGTTGGCATGAAACAGATTTCTTTTTTTTCCTCTGCTGTTTAGAGTTCGGGTCTCTCATTGTCTCTCTATGAAATAAATAATATAAAATGCATCCACTACAGAGCATTTTTCTATCTGAAGTTACTTTCATGCAATTTGAGCTAATTTATTAGTTACTATAACACTAGTCATGTGAAGCTGTTTCTGGGAAATCAATATGCATAAGTCTTTGTGGGTTTACGAATATGCAAAATTAAATTTCAGGTGTAACAGTGTAAACACCTATGAGTAGTAAATGCTTCTTGAGAACATTATGATCTAACTCTGTGAGGTTTATAAGAGGTAAAAATGATTCAATTTAATTCTTATTCTGCTCCCCTGTTTTCAAAATATAGTTAAGTAATACCTCTGCATAGAGTTCATGATAGCTCATAGTAACAACATCAAAGAACGTGTGTTTGAATCCCAAATACTTTAAAGAAACAGACATTCAACAAGAACTTTGAAAACACCCTGGAGTCGGGACGTACACCGTGCTGGCCGCCGTGCGGTTCCTTTTCAAAGCAAATACTGCAAATATTAAGCCTTTCCATTTGAAGTTGATTCTTACCTGCACATCTCTCTTCTATGGTGCAGGCATCGTCTCCCTTGTTCGAAGCCTCAGAGAGCCCGTGTGCCGACAGTCAGGCAGCTTAAAATGGCTCGTTTCATGTTGAAGTGGGGTTTTTCTGCAGCTGGAGAGGAAGTTTATCAACACTCGCTGCAGGAAGTGTCGCGAGTCGGGAGATTACTAAGAGCCTCACTGCAGAGTTTGTGTGCTTTGCCAGTGAACTTTCCAGCTCTCTTGTTTTTAGAAAACTCAAATATTTAAATGTTTGTGGCTTTTGTCCTGTATGTGTGTATTATCTAGAAATTCATAAATACTTGTTTGCCTGTCTTTGTTGAAAATAGCTATAGTTACTTCTGTCTGAGTCAAAAAATAGGCAAGTTTGGATTGGATTTGAATCTTACTGATTTAATTTCAGCGGTGGGTTTGGTGTGCTGTCATGGTAATTAGTGGAAAAGCAACCTCAGGTTCATTACAGTGAGTCATAGAGAGCTATCTGATTACAGGATGTTGGCTTGCTTATGCATCTGCATTTCTGTAGTTGCATTAAAAGGCAGATAACTACAGATTCCACCCTCCTGCCCCTGCTCTGCATGGAATTATTCTGTCTGGATGACACTGGTACCTGCTGCCGTGGTTAGTGGGGGCCATGCTCTCTGGGCAGCTCTTCTCCCACTCTCTCTTTGTCCCTACCATTTCGTGTAACCCAAACTACTTAACTTTTGTCTCCATTGGCATTTTTGCCTTGAAATGCTGCCTGGCAAAAAGAGACCTGCACTAATATGTCCTTGCAGCATTTTGCAAGTGTCTTCTGCCGGTGCCAAGGTATCTACTGCCAGATCCTCCTGCAGCTTCTTCATCTCCTCCTGCTTTCCCTGTTGTTCCTCTCTTCTGCTCGCACTAGTTCTCTTTTTCAGACTCTCCCTGCTCCTGCAGCAAACCCAGCTCCTGATCCCACACTCACATTGTAACTCGGTTTCTTGACTGATTCCTTCATCTCATCCCTGCTCTCTCCAACCCTCAGAGTCTCCACCTACATTTTGCCACAGTTCCTACCTCAATGACAGTTCTTTTTCCTTCCTGTTTCTCCTTCCTCCCTTCCACTAATATGGTTGTGATTCTTTCCTTTTTTGCCTGCTTTTGTCATGGCACTGCTGCTTTACCCCTTTGGTCTGCTGCCCGCTAACGACTGGCTGACCCTGAGGGATTCCTTCTCCTGCCTGAGCTCTGGTCCCTCCCAGCTGTGAGCAGTTTTACACCAGGTCACATTCTCATCTTTGCTCTCTCAGATTCTTTTTTTAGTCCTTGCACAGCCTCTGCTGTTGCCTCCCGTCCCCGTGCTTGTTTTGGGGAAGGAAAAGGTCACTGTACTGCAGCATCCCCCAGCCCTGCTCTTTCTCTCACCAGTGGGAGATGTTCCCAGTTCATCTCCTGGAGGTACTGGGTTGTCCTCACCCATCTGTCACAGTTTGCCCTTATTCTTCTCCTGGCCTCCTGACACAGTGCCCTGTCCTCCCATTCTGTGGTGTGGTGTGTCTCCTCCCTTTGAGCTCTAAGGCCTGGATGTGTGGTTTATGGCAGGTTCATTGGAATTTGCCCTGTAGTTGGGGTGGTTTTTTCCCCGTCTCCAATGAACTTATTTTCTACTGACTCCCAGTTCTGGGCTTAGCTTGCAAACTCCTTCCAACTTTATCTTCTTTACTGCATAAACCACCTTTGTCACAGGTAGTTGCATGTTTTGGGTTTTTTTTTAGATCTTGCCCTCTCTTGCCTTCCCTGAATACCGTCTTCTCTCTGCTTTTCTGTTGCTTCTTGCCCTGCCCTTCCAGCTAAGGGGAGGGTGATATAATGGAAGGTGAATTGAGGGTTCAGCCTCATGTCCTGATACATTCAGACTCACACAACCATCTCTTGTGTCAAAAATGTTTGCTGCAGGTGCAGGGGATGTTTGGAGCTTTGTCACTTTGTTTTAACTCTTGTAACCATGGTGCAACAGATCTTCTTTAAACCCAACAGCTTGTGAAAAACTTCTCGTGTTTCCTTAAAATAACAAAGCTCTGCTGTAGTGAGGGCTAGATGCAGGCGTCTCCCCAGAAATACGGGGAAAAATCCGGTCTCTATGGGAATAAAGAAATGAAAAGTTGTGGTTCTTGAAGAAGTTTTTGGCATGTAGTGATCAGTTGTGTTAGGACAAAGTGGAACGTGTTTCCCTGTGGCTGTTTCTGTGGTGCAAGAAATCACAACTCCTCAGCAGAGGAGACCTTTACTGACCACCAGCAAATGTTATAGGAATATAATATTCCAAAATGCCTTCTCTAATATTTTTTGTAATATTTTGACTTGGAGAAATAGTATCACGTAAGTCATTTAAAAACTGATGTTTGTTTATTGGAGGTAACAAATTGAAACAGTTCTCATATTCTAACATACAATACAAACTTCATATATTCATACACCAAGTTGAAACACAATAAATATGATTCAAATCTCAATCTGGTTCAAAAGGTATTGAGCTGGTTTAAGAAGTCCTTGATGAAAAAAACAGAAAGGGCGTTTTGAGGGAGATTAGTTCCTGGTACAGTAATTGCATCGAAGTTGTGACTGAGTTATGGTTTTCTTAAAATCCCAACCTGGATGCAGCTGTGTATCACCCCCTGGTATGGAATGGTTATTATTAACTCTTAGAGGGCAGTTAACTGTCCTATTTTTCCTCCTAATGGTCTTTGAGAACGGGCAAACTTCAGTCTTTTTGGTTTATCCTGTTGAGCTTCTATCACCATCATTTCTGGTCAAAGGTGTAAAGCCGGTCTTGACACTGTTTGTAAAAATCTGTTTAACACCATCTTATTCCCGTCTAGACCTACGAGTTGCTACGGTGTTTCCGCTGTCATGAACGGAAACCCCCTAAGATCTGTATTTAGCTTTCCTGTGTTAACATTCATGTTGCTACTTGAAAGCTAATGTTTTGCCTCGTATTAATGATGTAAAAAAGGCAAAAGATGAGTTTTTACCTGACTGGGAGTTAAATCTCAACTACAAAATTGGTTAGAGTGGGTTTTTGGGACCTTGGTTCTTTGTTTTCCTGTTTGTTATCTGTTTCTTTAGTGAGTTTCTCAGTAGTTCCATCTTCGTTTTTCCTCCCTGCTAGAAAGTCTTGCATTATCAGCTCCGTCCCCGCTGTCTCCTTAGGCATCCTCTGCCAGGTTCCTGCTGCCGTTGGCCATAAGCTGTTGGTCGCCAGAATGTCACCGTTGCTCCTGGGCCGACGCTTTCCTTGCTGAGTTTTTTTGAGATAGGACATTTTGTTTGCTATTACGACTGTCGACAGAAATAAGAAGGTGCAGATAAGCACAAGCACTGCTATTACAATGAAACAAATCACTATAAGAGACTTATTGTCTTCGCATGCTGCTTTTGTCATTGTGTTCTTGGGTTTGCTGCTATTTCTGGATCCTCCAGCGGCAGAAACAGCACTTCTGGTGGGGGAAGATGTTGAATTTGGGGCCCTTGAGGAGGATAAGGGTTGCAGGGTACTATTCCACGTTTCGAAAGCAGTCATTTGGCTGCTGAAATCGATGCTCAGAGGAGAATTTGTATTGGCTTCTGTTACGTTCTGGCTTCCACTTCGGTTTTGGCCGATGGGGTTCCAGGTTTCGTTTATAACCCTGGGATAATTGGTGTGGTTTGCACTTGTTTGCAAACACAAAGAAAAGATTATCACGACAGGGAAGACCAAGCGTGGTTTACTGTGTCTCTTTGTCTTCATCTTCCTGTTTAGTCACCTGCAAGAATACAAATTATGGTATTAGTTCAGCAAATGCTGGCGCTCAGAGGATTGAGTCAGACGTCGCAGGGAATAGCAGGCAGCAGCCTTTCTGATGGAAAAAAAAAATAAATAAAATGTAACTTGACCTCGTTTTAAGTGGATGTAGGAGGACGAGTTCAAGTACTTGGTATTCTGAAAGAGGAGGTTGTCTCCAACTTCTGACAGTTTGAGGTTTATAGGAAATACATGAAGATTACAACAGAACACAGAGCAAAGAGAGAAAGGAAGGTGTTTCCTACAGACTGCTCCGTGACACAGAGACGGGCTCGGTGGCAGTTCCTCCTCGGCCGCGGTTCCTCCTCTTTACAGCAGACCCTATTGCAGCTGTAAACTCATCACTTCTGCTTTTACACAGTGAAAGGAGAAACCCAGGTAAAGTTCACAGGTCACTGCTGCTTGCTCGCCTGCCTCGCCCTCAGTGCGGGAAGCCCAACCACCCTTGTAAAGATGGCCAAGTGAAAAACATTCATCTGACCCGTTCCCGTGAGTGACAGCGCTCTGGAGACAGCAGAGCTGTCTGGAGGATTTCAGAAATGCCTAGGAAAAATCTTTGTTCTCTAATTTTTCTGCTTTATTGCACAAAAGGCTATTTATCACAGATGTACTTCTCTAATTTTTCTCCCGAACATGCTGCAGATTGTGACATTTTGTTTAAAATGCCTGAGATAATTATGCAAAGTATGTTCTGTCTCACATTTGTGTGCTATTCAATTTTGTATCTGTTGAATCTGTCTGTAGGGCAGGAAACTGATCTTTAGGTCAGTCTGGCACTGAGATAATAACCTCAAAATATCAGTGACAAACCAGACAAGCGGTGACACCACTTCTCTGCTGCTGCTCCGTCCGGGCTGCGCCTCCGAGACACGTCCAGAGCTTAAGGCTCGTTATCCAGGAGATGTCTCTCGTTCACCCGTCTCTATTAACAGAACAACGTGTGTCCTTTGAACGTCACAGTCTACATTTGGTTCAAATATAAATACTATAGAGAATTACCAAAAGCAACAGTGCTGTTTGGATAAATACATTTGTTCTTGAAGCTCTTACTGTAAAGGGAACAAAGCATATCTGTAGATTTGTAAGATTAGGTAATTTCTAAATAGTCCAGACAATGTTTCTTGTATCATAGTCAAAAGTTAATGTGCCTGCTAAGGAACTTGGTATATTTGCTCCCCAAAAATCAGAGGGAGAACTTGCCTGTCCAGTGATACCCAAAGGCAGCCCCTCCTGCTGCTGCCCTTCCCCAGGAGGATGGGAAGTGCCTGGAGCGGAACCAGGCAGCAGACCATGGGCGTCTCTCCCTGCGTGACCAAGGAGCAGCAAAAGATATATTTATCTCTTACTTTGCAATTCCCCCATAGCATAGAATTAAACTCCATTCTGAGGTGAATCCTTACGGTTAAGTTTGAACTAGAAACCATCTTAGTAATCAACTACAGCTCAGGTTGAATTTATCTTTATATGGTAAAGGTTGCCTGGGTGATGTCTTGGAGCATATTTTAAAAAGGAAAAAAAGCAAGACCAGCAAAGCTTTTGATTTAGAAATGCAACATTTCCCATAAAGAAGCGTGTTTGCCGGCACAGATACACCCCGGTGTTTAATGTCACTGTCCCAGAGTCGCAGATCTCCTCCTGCCTGCTCCCTCCAGGAGCACAGCGAGCCCAGTGGTAATTGTGGTGTCCTAGACCAGATGTGCTTTTCTTAAAAATAAACAAACTGATGTTAAGGGCTTTGCTTAAAATGGTAAGAACAAAGGAATTGATCATTAAAGAACTGGGTTTGTTTTCTTTTTAGTTGGAGCCTTTGTGTGTAGGTATCGATGGGCTCGTCTGTCCCTGCTCAGTGGGAGCTGCGATACAGGAACGCCAGGGCTGGGCTGCGGCTCTCACTGCCAATTCCTTGGAGTCTGATTGTCAATAACCTTTAACACTACTCAAAATACAGTTCTATCAGCTTCCTTAACTCAGTTGGAGATAATATTTTTACAGATTGTTAGTATTTTTCAGTTACTTGAACTTCTTTAAAAATATTTCTGCATATACTTTTCTACAAAATCTAAGAAACTTTGAAGTGAAACTTAAAATCGGAGAAGGAAAAGGTGTGCTTACCTTGCCAAGATGTAGCCAAAAGAAACTTGGTCTTTCAGGTATTTAGTCCTTTAACAATCAAAAGTCTTTGTGCATATACTTGCTCTTAGGATGCGAAGGACCATTACCATAAAGCAAGCAGATTGAGGCAACGCTGGTATTTTTTAAGCAAATCTGTAACTGAAATGACATGTCGTTGACTCTAAGTGGAGAACTCAAACCACAGAGATGACACACTTCCTCTCTGTAACAACTATACCATGACACGGTAGAGGGGGAAAAACACCAACTTGCCCAAATTAGCCCTCAGAACAACAGGAAGTAGCACAAGGGCAAAAAAAAGCCTCTCTGGCAGACGAATATTCCACATTCATGAAGTTCGTCTCCTGCGTTATCCTTTGCTGGGGGTTTTACCTGGGGTGTCACCAGGAGCCGTGTCCCAGCGCACTCACAGCTCCGTACCTGCTCCCGGCCTTGGGGAGCTTTTCCCCCAGGCTGTTCGTTTGCCTTGAAAGGGCTGAGTTCGCGCGAGCTTGAAGCAGTGACAGGTATTTAAAAGTACCTTCCATGTTCATCAGCTACTCCTGAGCTTGATTTTTAATTCATTTTAACAATTAATTTATTCTTCCTAGGAGAATTTTGTCTGCTGTGCTAACTCGGCTGGGGACTTGGTGTAGGCAAATCACTGTCCGGTCTCATAGAATTCAGAGAATCATTAAACAAGAATAAAAGGTTCTTAATATTTATATATTAGCTGAATTCTTTTCTGGCAAGAGTTATTTTGTAGACAGATCCTCAGAGGATGGACCATTCTTAGAAACATTCTGCCAGGTGTTAGTGTGCTGTGGTGTATAGTAAATGGAATGAGTTTTGAGAGCCTTTGAACAAGTTGGTATGTGGATGCTTAATTAGTCTTAACTATGACTTCTGAAATACATTTATTTTCCCAGATATAAAAGCAGATACAACTTGAATCTCTAGAGAGGTTACAAAGTTAGTTTGAGGGACCTATACTTTGCTTGTATTTTAAAAGAAACCCCGAGCTGTTTCCGTGTAGTCCAGCTTTGACCCAGTCGATGCACCGGTGCTCTCCAGCAGGGATTTTGTTTTCCCTTTTTGTTGAAGGAACCTCCCGTCTGCCTGGGGGTTGCCATGGCCCTTCAAAACGTCCCTGAGTTATATCCCAAGTCAAGTTCTGGGCACCAGACCTGGGTGGTGTTTGAGCCGTGGTGGAAAAGGAGCAATAGCCACTGGTCCAGCGCTGCTACTTTGGATCCATGGGTTTTTGGTGTTTTTTTTTTTTTTAACTATATGAAAGATCCCTCTGGTTTATTGTCGCAGTAGAATGTGTAATGTGGATCTAAAATACAAACCCAACGATGTCTGTCTTGTTCTCTTACAGATTCAAGACTGGTCAGATCAACGGAGATTTACTGATCTACCACGTGCTGCTCACACTGAAGCCATACTATGCAAAGCCATACGAAATTGTCGTGGACCTCACGCACGCCGGGCCCAGTAACCGCTTTAAAACAGACTTTCTTTCTAAATGGTTTGTAGTTTTTCCAGGCTTCGCTTATGAAAATGTCTCCGCAGTTTTTATTTATAACTGTAACTCTTGGGTCAGAGAATACACCAAATACCATGAAAGGCTCTTGACAGGTCTGAAAGGAAGCAAAAGGCTTATTTTCATAGACTCTCCAGGGAAGCTGGCAGAGCACATCGAACACGACCAGCAGAAGCTCCCAGCAGCTACCTTGGCTTTGGAGGAGGACTTGAAAGTATTTCACAATGCTCTCAAACTGGCTCACAAAGACACCAAAGTTTCTATTAAAGTAAGTCCTTTCAATGCCATTCCTAGTCAATTGTTATATTTTTATAAGGATTTGAATAAGATTTTACTGTCTCTTAATTCTCCTTTACTGTCTTGAGGAGAAATCACAACTTATTAGTATGCCTCTTTAGGAAGTATAAAATTTCATACATTTATCTTTATAATATATATATAATATATATCTTCTCTCTCTGTGTTGCTGACAGTAGATGCTGAACCTCTGTTCTGTTCTCTTTGTAAGGTTGGGTCGACGGCTGTGCAGGTGACGTCAGCAGAGCGGACAAGAGTCCTGGGGCAAACGGTGTTTCTAAATGACATATACTATGCCTCTGAAATTGAGGAAATATGTCTTGTTGATGAGAACCAGTTCACCTTGACCATCGCCAACCAAGGCACGCCGCTCACCTTCATGCACCAGGAGTGCGAAGCCATCGTGAGGTCCATCATTCACATCCGGACGCGGTGGGAGCTGTCGCAGCCGGACTCCATCCCCCAACACACCAAAATCCGCCCGAAGGATGTCCCCGGGACACTCCTGAACATCGCGCTGCTCAACCTGGGCAGCTCTGACCCCAGTCTGCGGTACAGACCCTTCCAATTGATACTGGCTTTGGTCAAAAATGTGAATTCTTTCCAAGGTTTTCGTAGTGTTAGGGAATCCCTCTTGAACAAAACTCTCTTTCTTTCACCACAGCTCCATAAAACATACTTTTAAATATAAAGAAGGTTTTCTGTAGGTGAAGACAGACTGTCAGGGTAATGGAAGGCATATAGGAAGCTTAATTTCTCTTTACAAGGAGAAATATTCTACTTTGCAGTGCATGTTTGTGAGGTACATTTGATTTTCACTTGTTGAGTTCACTGTTGGTCTCCTGGGAGCCCAACCTCTCGGAGCCGCTCCTGGCAGGAAAGGTCTCCTCCGGGGTGCTGGCTCTCCTGGCACCGGGAAATACTTAGAATTTCCTGGAACTGAAAGATATGAGAGGTACAGTCCAGAGTCCTTCAAGTGTACTCTTTAACCTCACCAGAAATTTTTTAAAGCAAGTAGAGGAGTGATTTCCATGTCTCTAAGGCAAATGTTGTCTCTGAATCTTAACTGGTGCAGGGAGAAAAGTTCAGGATTTAGATGGAATCTCTTATGTAGCAGGATTGGTTTGATTTTTAAATTGCCAATACTACTACTGTGATGCCTTGCTGTGATGTGTGTATTTTAACATGTACAAGAAAACTATTACAAGTCCCATTGCTTGCTCTGTTACAGGTCTGCTGCCTATAACCTTCTCTGTGCCTTAACCTGTACCTTTAATTTAAAGATTGAGGGCCAGTTACTGGAAACTTCTGGTCTGTGTATTCCTGCCAACAACACGCTATTTATTGTATCTATTAGTAAGACTCTCGCAGCTAACGAACCGCACCTCACCTTAGAGTTCTTGGAGGAGTGTATTTCGGGATTTAGCAAATCTAGTAAGTAACGCTGGTGTTCCTTAGCGCTAACCGGGAATTTGACGGGATTTCAGCTGGCAGCTGGCTGGCTTAGGCAATTAAGCTTCCTCGTGTTACTGAGTCACAATCAGTTTAACTTGCAAGTGCTGCTTTAGAGCCCTTTTAGCTCTTTTCAAGACTATCCATTTATATCTGTTTCTTAACAATCGGGTTGTGTAATCCTGCCACGCCAGGCAGTTCCACAAATTGGAACGGCACCTGTTGGAGCAAACCCGTTGCTTTCCCCGTTCCAATGTGGCTCTTCCCTTTCTCATGAAGTAAATTAAAAAAACAAAACAAACAAAAAACCCACCAAAGGCAACAGTCCTTTAAACTTGGAAATTAATGTTAAAACAAGGTTTTTACTAGACATCTCATTTGTTCAGAGGATTAAGTTCATTCCGAGAGATCTCAGTAGAGATTTGTCTCCTGTCACTGTTGCTGGTTTTGTGCAGCGAGTCCTTTGGGTAGCTCTCCCTCGGGCTGTTACTGGCTCAGCAGAAGCAGAGAATGTTGCAGAACAAAAATCAAAATTTGAGGTCCATGATCGCGAAGCTTTGAACTCCAGCAGATACACACACAGAGGAGTTATAGGGTTCTTCGGTCGTATCAAAATTTATCTTTTCAGGTTCATTGTGTCTCAATTGTAGATCTGGTTCTGTTGCACTGCTTTTGTCATCCCTTTTTTCTAGACATAACACAGCTCTGACTTCACTGTTGGAAGCTGTTTAAAATACATTCTCCAGATTAAAAAGACATTATCTTCAGTAGTCCCACCTCGTACCGAACATACATCTGTATGTCGCATTTCCTAATAAGATACTCAAATGCCATCATCTCCTTGCCAGGTTCCTACAGACATTTCTGGGATGTCACTATTAGAGTACGTTTCTTTTTGCAGCTTATCTGTTTGCCCAGTGTTATTTACTCTGCTCTGATAGTAATTATTTTAGACAATGAAACTGAAAAGTGCTCACAAATAGTTATTTACTTACCAGTAGAGACCGGTGCTGATTCTGTGTTACAAAGTGAATTTTTATTTCAGGTATTGAACTGAAACACCTTTGTCTGGAGTACATGACTCCCTGGCTCTCCAATCTGGTGCGATTCTGTAAACACAACGATGATGCCAAGCGCCAGCGAGTCACTGCTATTCTCGATAAGCTTATAACGATGACAATAAATGAAAAACAGATGTATCCTTCCATTCAAGCCAAGATATGGGGAAGTCTTGGACAGGTACAAATTCTGCGTAATTTATTGCAGTTTGTTTATAAGCAGATTATAGTTTCTTCAGAGTTCTGAAGCACTTTGATTTGGAGTAAAACCTGATGGAATTAATCTATTAATCTTTATAGTTCTAATTTTTACAGTAGACTTTTTTCCAAAAGGATAACAAATGACTAAAACTGGTGCTTCAATTTATTCTAGTTATGCATCTTCAACTGAAAAATGATGGAATGCTTATTTAAAAGTTGGTTTACTGTGGAAGAATGAAGTTAATCTGACTGATAAAAGAGGATGTTTTTTTCTCTGACAGATAACAGATCTCCTTGATGTCGTGCTGGACAGTTTCATCAAAACCAGTGCCACAGGGGGCTTAGGCTCCATAAAGGCTGAGGTTATGGCAGACACAGCAGTAGCACTGGCTTCTGGAAATGTCAAATTGGTTTCGAGCAAAGTGAGTTCCCTCTTTGCCTTAATTTCCTTTTATGTCATGATTTTAATGTGACACTGAGATGCTTTCTGATAACTCAGTACAGGCAATAATGTGAAAACCATGATAAAACAGGTTCTAAGCAGTAGAATAATTCCAGTGTTAAATTGTTCTTACTGAAGTTCTGAGCTGTGCCCTTTGAGTGAAACGAGATGGTTGTTCTCTTTCCAGGTGATTGGAAGGATGTGTAAGATCATTGACAAGACTTGTCTGTCCCCGACCCCTACGCTGGAGCAGCACCTGATGTGGGATGATATTGCCATCCTGGCCCGTTACATGCTGATGCTCTCCTTCAACAATTCCCTGGACGTGGCCGCCCATCTCCCCTACCTCTTCCACGTAGTTACTTTACTGGTGGCCACTGGTCCCCTTTCTCTCAGAGCTTCCACTCATGGGCTCGTCATCAACATCATCCATTCTCTTTGCACTTGTTCGCAGCTTCACTTCAGCGGTAAGAGGTTTTTTTCAGATTTTCAGTTAAGCTGATTGCTCCATAGATCATTTAAGAAATATTGGAGTTGTCTTTCTCTCTTTAAACTCTTCTGAGAGTTTGAAAACACCATGTTGTAATTCAGCTTGCACACAGATCCGAATGGGGATGTGATCTGCAACAAATGAGTACGGAGTTAAAAAATGACTGTCTGGTTTAGAGCAGGTGCACAATGTAAATTGTTTGTGTGACGGGTTTTAGAAAAAGAGAAGAAAGTAAGTGCCAGGAGGTGCCTGTAATGCAGAGAAAGGAGAAAATACGTCTGTGCTAAAACTGGCTGATGTGCATCTTTCGAATGGTTGCATAATGTGGTAACAAAAATATCAATTACGTAAGGGAATTGTGAAGCCATACTGTTAAAACAGGTATTTTTGCATACTGCTGTATTTCAGCAGCCCTAAAATAATTGGCATTAGCAAATATGGAGCTGTTGCCTCTTACCACGGAAGTGCAGTATAAAACCAGGCTAGATTTTGTGCAGAAATAAATGAAAAGTTTATGTAATCGTGTCTTTTTTTAAAGTATGTGAAAGCTCATTTGATATCTATATATATCAACAGAGTGAGTGTGTGAATACACACACACACATATATATGTATAGAGAAAAGCTTTGCTTTGGCGCACAGAGAGAAAGGCAAACCTTCCTGTTCAAACACTGAATTTGAAGTAGACTGAAATGAACGGAAAGTTCAGAATTGTAAAAATATGCAGTGCTTGTGGCAGGGCCGTCATTTTCTTCTCATTTAAGTGGCTTTTTTCATTTTGGTGCCAGAGCCAGAAGCAGAATTTGATTGCGGTTTGAACTTCCAGTGCCACTGGCGTTTCACAGCAGGAGCCCTCCAGGCTTCCATTTTCTGAAGGGGGTCAGGAGCAGTCTCGCAGAATCACACCTTCACACAAGTTTCTTTCTACCTGTTTTTAGAATGGATCTTCCCGGAGGCAGCCCCCAGCGGTCTGTGCAACACCCGCCCCTGGGGCATCCTTGGGGAAGTAGCAGAGGAAGGAGTGTTGGAATGTGCAGAGTGACTTAGAGGAGGATTATACTTTTGTATTCATGGGAGGGTGAGCCTCAGAGTGTCGAAAATGTGGATTGAATTTCAGTGGTTTCAACCTAATGTGTAAAAATTTCTTCAACAGAGGAGACCAAGCAAGTTTTAAGGCTGAGTTTGACCGAGTTCTCTCTGCCCAAATTTTATCTGCTGTTTGGAATCAGCAAAGTGAAATCGGCCGCTGTCATCGCCTTCCGATCCAGCTACCGAGACAGGTCCTTCTCGCCCGGGTCCTACGAGAGGGAGACGTTTGCACTGACTTCCCTGGAGACCGTCACCGAGGCTTTGCTGGAGATCATGGAGGTACGTGGTTCCAGGCGAAGGAAGCGGTCCCTAGGGGAGAGCGGCTCTGCTCGTGCTTCCCATGGGCAGGAGCGCAGTGAGAGGTACCTCCTGTGACAGGATAATCAATAGTTAATTAACTGACTTCTGAGAACTAAAATAAGGGCACATTCTGAATTTTAAAAAGGCTTTTTCTTAATGTTACATGTGTTCAACAATGTAATTCTTTTTAGGCCTGTATGAGGGATATTCCAACGTGCAAGTGGCTGGACCAGTGGACGGAACTAGCTCAAAAGTATGTTGTGGATCTCAAAACGTAACCCCTGTCCCCCGTGGGCTCTATTTAGTGTCCTCACTTGCTGTACAGCCCATTTGTGGTATATTTGTTCAATATAGTGTTCTCTGTTTCTTCGCAGGTTTGCATTCCAGTATAACCCATCCCTGCAGCCGCGAGCACTTGTTGTCTTTGGCTGTATAAGTAAACGTGTGTCTCATGGACAAATAAAACAAATAATCCGGATTCTTAGCAAGGTAACAGACCTGTGTGCCTTCAGTTGATTTGGTGGCAATAAGTTTCATCAGGGCTGTGACTCCTGGAATAACAGTAGTTTTTGGTACTGCGTTTAAAATTGGAGACATTGAGATTGATCCAGAAGTCAATATTTAAATAACTGTGAAATTTTCTGTTAAGGCATTTGTCTGCATGCACATGATTCACAAGTTCCCTTTTTAAAAGGAAGTTAATAACCAAATGTGTTATAAATAAATACAGTAAAGAGCAGGGTATTCCTGTAAGAAAACTTCGAAACAGACTTGCCTTGCTTGGAAATGCCATCACATATTTTCTAAAGAGAGTTGTGTTCCATAGCAAGTCAACAGTGTGCTAAAAACGTTTCCTTTAAGCATTTTATTAGAGTTTTATGGACATAAGCTTTAACTGAAGAGCATCTGAAGATGCTCTTCTGTAATTCTTGCCCTGTCCTGCACCCTGACTTTTTTAACATGCCTTGTGCAAGTGCTTTCAGCAGTACATGTATCCCTTCTGTCTAAATCTCCATTTGGAAAAGTCCTTGAGAATTGGTTTAAAATGAGCTCAAGCTTTGTAAACTAATTGAGAGCAGCAATTATTGCTTAGAGCTTTGATCTTCATTTTACAAAGCAAAATCTAATTATGGTTGTATTTTTAATTACTTTTTTTTCCTGCTAAAAGGGACTTGAGAGCTGTTTAAAAGGCCCTGATAATTACAATAGCCAAGTTCTAATAGAAGCTACAGTCATAGCCCTCACCAAGCTGCAGCCCCTTCTCAATAAGGTAAACAACTGGATTTTTAGAGTAAACAGAGAACATATTTTGTAAATGAAAATTATAATTATGGGTATAATTGCAAAAATGTGAGTGAGTGTTGTGGTATCTGAAGTTCATGCTTCACTGCTATGAGTCACGCTCGAAAGTGCTCCATATGGGGAACGTCAGATGTTTGTACGTGGGACGACGGCGGCAGAAACGCTTTAGAACATTCTGCTTCCTCAAACTGGGCCAGAGCGAAATGGGCAAAGGCCGTGCCACGGCCCCTCGTCGCTCTCCCCAAAGGATTTTCAGTCTCGGCTTTCAGATGTTTGAAGGCCAATCTGTGCCTTTCAGATCACGGCTTGTAACGAGTGTTCCTCTTGCCCGATTGGGGATTAGTTGGCCATCGGTGTGGTGCTTTCATGTCCGTTATGTGATCAGCACACCAATGGACACACCATTAGTGAACAGCCTCATCCATTTACTGTTAGTAAATACGATTTGTTCCTAGAAAAATCAGCTGCTTAAGAGCTCCAGAATCTGTTGAATGCCAATTCTCCCTGCATAATGCTGCTTTGAGTTGGAGAAGGAATTGCCTGGCCAGTTGCACATGCAGAACTGTGATCCGTTTTCAACAGCTCAGCTCTCCATTTGACACCAAAAGACAGGTTTCTGCTCAGCCTGGTGTAGGGCAGTATGTGTCTGATGGTTTTGTGAGCACAGGAGGGAGTATGAGAGACAAGAAACGGCTTTGGGGCAGGTGAAAGGCTTGAAATTAATTTGCTTTCTGCTGTTGAGCTGTGAAGTGTATGGAGCCCATGGGTTCGTGTGTCCATCTGTCCTGGTGGAACCGGGGCAGCTGAGGACAGAACCCGCTGCAGGAAGGACAGGGATGCGTCAGTCTTGCTTGTCTGTGACCCACAAGAACCGCCTTGAAAGTGAAGTTGTGGCTTCTCCTTTCCCTTCCAGGACTCCCCTATGCACAAGGCCCTCTTCTGGGTGGCCATGGCGGTGCTGCAGCTCGACGAAGTCAACCTCTACTCGGCCGGTACAGCCCTGCTGGAGCAGAACCTGCACACCCTGGACAGCCTGCGCGTCTTCAACGACAAGGTAACTGCTGGCCACTGGCGGTGACTGACCCGTGGTTTGTGTAAGCCGTTAGAGCTGGTAAAAAAAAAAAAAATTTCCTTGTCCTCACGGGCAGTGGTTAACCAACTACAGCTCAAATTTGCATTAGAAATTGTTTCACTTGTGTAATATCAATGGTAAATTGAAGCTGTAGAGATGGAGCTGTTGTTACTCTGTTTTAAACTGGAACAGAAGTGTATCGATGTCTTCTAATCAAGGGCATGTTTGCTATTGTCATGGAAACTCATAAAATAACTTTTTTGTCACTATTTTTTGAAAAAATACCCAACAAACCAACTTGAGATTTGATGAGTACCTTTCAATGAAGTGCTCCTGTGTTTTATTTTGCCGGGTCAGAGCCCAGAAGAGGTGTTTATGGAGATCAGGAGGCCGCTGGAGTGGCACTGCAAGCAGATGGATCATTTTGTTGGGCTAAATTTCAACTCCAACTTTAACTTCGCGCTGGTGGGACACCTGCTGAAAGGTAAGGGTACGTCTGGCTGCTCACGTCAGGTGAACACTCCTAATTCAAAAAAAACAAACCCAGGGCTAAAAGGGATAGATTGGGTGGTGGATTTTAACTATCTTGGATCACAGAGAAGATGGAGAATTAAACATTCTTTGACTAAAGGACTTTGCCAGGTTTCCCACAGACACATTCTTTACCTCTTCCTCTTGTCCCGCTGTCTTTCTGGTTTGCCCCCTGTTCAGGCTAACTGTTACTTTTAGAAGATTGATTTGTGAGATAATAGATATAACAGATGCACAGACATGTGAAACGATGTGACTTTTGGAGGGAGGGATAGAAAAAAATTAATCTGGAATGTGCAATTTCTGTGAGCGTTGTGCTTCCTTACCGTTTACATGAAGTTTCCTGAGAACGTGCTGAAAAACATTTATCAATATTTTCAAAATATTAATGCTTCGTAAATATGCATTAAAATTAAATACAGGATTTTGGTTTCTTAACCTCATTTCTTAGGGTACAGGCATCCTTCTCCCACCACTGTAGCAAGGACAGTGAGGATTCTGCACACACTACTCGCTCTGGTCAACAAGCACAGGAACTGTGACAAGTTTGAGGTGAACACGCAGAGCGTGGCTTACCTTGCAGGTAACACCAACCAACCAAACCTTCTTTTAAATCTGTGCTAACTGAAAAGGAGTGAATTATTGTGGGGATTCTTATGGCTTTGGGTCGATAAAATTGTACCAGCGTAAAGGAAACTTGTAATGGGAGATGGAGAAGGGTCTGGGCAAGACTGGGGTGCATCAGGGAAAGGTTTTTGTGGGCTGAACGGTGCCAGCGCAGGGACTGACTCTGCAACATGGAAAACACTTCAGGGAGGCTGAAGGGGTTTTGGTTAAAGTGCGTGTCTTAGAACATTGACATTTCTAGTGGTCTAGAAATAGAAACTGTGCCCGTGTGAGGGCAAATGTCTAAATCATGTAATTGTAACTGGATGGGGAGTAGAATTCTTTTTAAATGAACTGCTTTTTAATCAGTACATTTCAATGAGATGTAATTACATCTCCGTGGTTTGCTTTATGCTAAGTAAAAAAATAAAACTGATAGAACATTGCTTACATTCTTCAATGTATTCCTACTGTGGAAAACTTACCTTAGCTTTCTTTGAATTTTTAGCTTTGCTGACAGTGTCTGAGGAAGTTCGAAGTCGCTGCAGCCTAAAACATAGGAAGTCTCTCTTGTTGACAGATGTTTCGATGGAAAATGTTCCTATGGATACATATCCCATACATCACAGTGACACTAGCTATAGGTTGGTTGTCTGACTTTGGCTAAGTTACCCAAATTTCAATGTCTGTTTACTTTAGTAAGTCATCTAAAGGTAACCTGTGGTGGATTGAATACAAACCCACATCTGTAAAGTTAAATTAATGTTCTGTCAGTGGTTCCGGAGCAAGGTCGTACTGAGCCCGTGATCAGGAGCCTGAGAAATTTGAGTATTGAGTTCCCATAGGTTTAGTTTTGAGATCCGTAAAGCTGTTTCAGAGCTTAACTGCTTTGGAGGTTCTTAAACTCTTTACTGACCTCTTTCTACGAGACCTAATTTCACCTCACTTTTCATTTATATTTTAGAAGAAAGTTTTGTTTGTCCTTTTAAGAGCTTTAAGGCATGTTTTAAGTAATTGCTTGGTCCGTGTCATTGGAAGATGGTGACACCTTGTAGCCTGTCTCTGAGCAGGCACAGGGATAAGCCAAGGAATCACTCAAGAAGGGACCTGGAGCTGGTTTCTCTCAACAGGGAGCACTTTACTCAGTAGCTGTCTTCTTAGCATCGTGTGGAGCAGCTGATTGTTAAATACCTTTCACCTTGCCTCGTAGGCTGATCTGCTTGCGTTCTTCTTGTTGCTTTATTTTCTCCCTCTCGATCATTACATGTGTATCAGATTGTTAGTTTTCACTAACTCAGACATTTTTGCAAGCAATTACTATTTCTTAATATATATTTTTGGGAGATTAACCTGTTAGGAAAGATGGGTTTAATAAAGGGTAGTTTGGCTAGTTGAAAAATTTATGCCTAAATGTGCACAGTTATAAACATTTTCATAATTTAATTTCTCTGCACTTTCAGGACACTAAAGGAAAATCAACCCTGGTCATCACCAAAAGGGTCAGACAGACACCTGGCTGCCAGTTACCCGACAGTGGGACAGATAAGCCCTCGAACACGAAAATCCATGAGTTTGGATATGGGGCAGCCTTCACAAGCCAACACTAAAAAGCTTCTAGGTTATTAAGATAACTAATTTATTGATTTGTCTACAGAATACCTCAGGAAGTGTTACTGGAGAAAAAATTATATTTGTATTTGTTATGACTTTAAGTGCTTATTCCTGATTCAGAGGAATATCTGCAGCTTGTACAAAGTATAAATTCGAGAACACTGTACAGCTGCCTCGGGGACTAACTCAGTTCTCTTGGTCACAAAGCAAGAGCGATGCTCAGAATGTGCATGTTGAAAGGAAGAAAAAAAGATATTGCAGAGCCCAAAGGTTCCTAGTGCCAGTTTTCTGCCGCCAGCCCTCCTCTGACAGGATGAAGCAGCTGAATGCTTCAGCTCAGCTACTGTGTTGAACACTCTCTCTTATGCTAGAAAAGATGGTCCCAAAACATTCTAGATGTTTTGGAAGCAATCTGATTTTATTCTTGGCGTCTCAGTACGTGGTGGTTACAGGCAAAGTCTTAATGTCAGAGAAACAAGCCGAGTTGCTTTGTGTAACTTGTGATTCCCCTTTTACATTCCACGGAGTAGATGGAAGAGGAGAAGCACTTCTTTCATTACAGTCCTATTACTGCTTCCTTTTCAGTAATCACATTTTGGCATGTTTATTCGGTGTGATGTGATACCAGGAGACCATAGCATGCCCACGGCTTACATACTTGAATAAATCGCATGCTTTCCTCATACGTATCGTGAAGCATTTTGGAAACTGTGATGGAGAGCGGCATGGTGTGATCGTATTTTCTTTACCATCCCTGAAAATGGTGAAAATGGCCCCAGATTCCTATCCATACCGTGTAGACAGGAGAGTAGCTTGGCCAGAAAATCAGAAATACTTAGAATATGGATTTAGGTTCAATGTTTTTTTAATTTCCTGATAAATTGTTTTTAGGTACAAGGAAAAGTTTTGACCATTTGATATCGGACACAAAGGCTCCTAAAAGGCAAGACATGGAATCTGGAATCACAACGCCTCCCAAAATGAGGAGAGTAGCCGAAAATGATTATGAAATGGGTGAGAAACAGGACTAACATTTTAAGAATAATAATAGTTATAAATGCTTTGTATGTATATACAAAGGATTCTTTCTAAATTCAATGTTTATTTGCCTAGGTTGCTACAAGGTAAGGGAGAAATATCTTTCTTAACGGTGGCTTCTGGAGAGCAGAGTCTTCCCTATCGCTGGACCTGAGGCCTGAGTTAGAGTTGCTCAGTTTGCAGGCGCAGAATAAGCGGCTGTAAAGAACTGCATAGAGAAGCGAAATGAAATAAATAAAATTTGGCGCTTTTTAAGTTAATAAGCCCTAGCTGCAAATTCCTGCAGGAGATGGAATGTGACCTTAATGCCTAGAATGCCTCTCTTCATCTTCTCCCACATCTGCTTCCTGTGCCCCCACCCCAATTGCAATGCAAGACCAGGGTCCTTCTCTCGTATCCACCGTTGGTCGGCTCCTGACCCTCTAATGGTACTCGCCACCCCTGGGCCTGTATTTCACCAAAGAGAAATTGGGGTTATTGTTGACCATCTGATGATACATCCCATGTAACGGTCTATGCTGCTGGTATTACGGCGTAGTTGTTGCTTTTCTACTTTATGGAAAGGCTGGTGAGCTCTGCAGTTTTGCGTGTGACTGCATTTGTTGTGCAGGAGCTGATTCTATTTTGGCTTGGGTTTATCTCGCTTTGGATGAATTGCTCTTTTTCTCTCTGGCAGAAACCCAGCGAATATCACCGCAGCAACACCCACACCTTCGAAAAGTTTCTGTTTCTGAGTCAAATGTCCTCCTTGATGAAGAAGTTCTGACTGACCCAAAAATCCAAGCGCTGCTGCTTACGGTTCTTGTAAGTGTCTTTGTGTATTGTCACTGTCTGATGCTCTTTTATCTTTCAAAGAAGCATCCGTGTTCCTCGCAGTGTTTCTAGGTTCATAAGGATCAGAATCACTGTGATGAGGGAGTCTATTCTTCTGTTGCCATCCTTCAAACTTTCTGGAAATCACTTTTTGAAATGGATTTAAATGCTCTTTGAGATCAAATACTGAATTCTCATTATTTGGATTGTCCCTTTTTCTGGCAGATTTTTATCACAAACTAATTTTATATCATAAAATTATATTCTATATTATACTTTAAAAGTTTAGTAGTGAAAACTGTTGGAATCACAGTACAATTCAGTTTAGAAGTTGACTAAGGCATAATAGAGGCACAGTATGATAGTGTTTTCTGCAGGTGTACCAATACAGTTTCTTTCCTGATATAATTCAAAAAGACTTAGTTTTGCCAAAAACTGACTGGCTAAATTTTTTTGCCAAAGTAGAAGCTATTTATTACCAACTGTTTTTTACTTTTTTCCTAAATACACTTAAAATAACTTTATTCCATTTTGGAAGAGGACATAAGTTAATCTTTTATAATGCTGCTTTCTGCTATTCAGAAGTCGTAAAACCTTAAACTACCCCAACAAATAAAGCCTGTAACCACTCCAGTCCAATTAAAGGATGCTAATTTAATGCTTTGCCTTATGACAGGCGACGTTAGTGAAGTACACTACTGATGAGTTTGACCAGCGGATCCTGTATGAGTATTTAGCAGAAGCCAGTGTTGTCTTCCCAAAGGTCTTTCCTGTTGTGTGAGTATCTAAAACCCTGGTTTTGGTGCCTTTTGCCCGGCCCTTCCTTTAAGAGGTCTCGGGGCCGGCACAAGCTCATTTGGGGTTGCCAGCTGCAGCCTGTCCGTGGCTTGTCCAGACACATGTCCATAGCAATGTGAGTCGTCTTTTTCCCCTATATTAAATGAATATAATGTTCTTACTAGAACAGGCGTCCGCAGGTAGCGCTGCCGCAGATGGTCCCTGAGCGCTCTCAGCGTCACGTTTTGAGGCAGGTTGGCAGAGTTTTGGAGACGCCGTCGGAGGGAGCCCGGCTGCGTGGCCACCGGCTTCTCCCGACGGCTGGTGGTGTCATCGCTGCCGTCACTCGGGCCGGGTGACCACACGGCTTCATCGCTTGTTTGATGCTGCGGAAATGCAAATTACATTTTAATAAGTGCACGGACCTTTCTGTGCAAGTCAATATGGACGGTCTCTTAAATATTATTTGCACCCCAGTCAGACCCGGGTTTTTCAATGAGCACACATCAAAAGTGACCTAAAGCGGAGTTCAGGATACTCTTTGGATTTCTTCAGCTGTCAGTTGAAAGTAGTGTTCATTGGAGTCGCTGTATGAAAGGGAAACTATCAGAAATTACCACGAGTAGACTTTTAAAACTGACCTGTGCATGATTTAGAAATAATGCTGCCTTTTTCTGGCTTTATAAAGTGGTGGTCGAAGCACAGACAAGTTCTGTGAGTTACTGAAACCGCAACTGTAAGTAACTGGCATTTGTATTAAAACCCCCCACGCGTGAGTTCCGCAAGGGAGAGCTCAAATGAGAAAGTGCCCCCCACAAATTTTAAAAGCTCCTTTGAAATTCCAGCTCTGACATGTACAGAAATCCAGTGAAGCATTTTTTGGTTGAAAATAATTAAAATATTTGCAATTTAAAGTGCTGAGTAAATGCTTCAGTGGGTTATATTGTTAGTACAATTTTTTGGAAGGTTACTCATCATAAGAGTCCTTGGTGAAAATATATAGGAATTGTTTTCTACTTCTAAAATCATGATGGGTTTTTAAAAATCCCACCTTAACCTGCTGTTTGCTAAAGTCACTTGGGAACTGCAGATTTATTTTATTTAATGAGCAAAAAATAAGCCACTTCTGTTTTCCTCAGGCATAATTTATTGGATTCCAAGATCAATACCCTTTTGTCGCTGTGCCAGGATCCAAATCTGTTGAATCCAATTCATGGGATTGTTCAGAGCGTTGTCTACCATGAGGAATCTCCACCCCAATACCAAACTTCCTACCTACAGAGTAAATATTGCTCCATTTTTTTTTTAAATGCTGTATTCTAAGTTAGATGCCTACTGACAATGTTTCAGAATTATTGCAGCCCTAACAGAGTAGTCAGTCAGTCTGGTGCAGGGTCTCTCCAACTTCATAAATCCTAGTGAAAATAAGAGTTCACAGATTAAAAAACCATCTACTGACATGAGTCTTAAAGTGCTTGCTGCTTTGTGCACCAAATATTAATAGTATTACACCATCCACGTGAGTAAAAAAGAAGTTGAAGCTCGGTATTGTGTTTCCACTCACCAGTTTAAAGAAACACAAAACATGAATGGTGGGGATAAATGCCGAGTTTTAAGCTAACTCTGTAAGTTAGGGGTTGCTTTAATTATTGGTAAATTCCATGCAGTAATGTTTGGTTTTCAGTGCCCAAGTTCCACTTCCATGTGACACTTGAGCTCTTACAATGTAAATATTTTTTAAGGTCCATAATGAAAAACTTCCCAGGATGGTCCATAAGAAACAGTTGAGAAAACCTAAAAGTTCACATCACTTTTAAACTGAGATGTGTGTTCACGTGCTGAATTTACCTTTTAAAATATCATCAAGATTTTCTTGTATGACAGTTCTGAGATTTGAGGGTTTTACAACTTATGTATTTGATATACATATTAAAATGTGTTAATTTTACACTGTAGATGGTTTGGACAAAATTTAATGTTGCATTTCCAAATCAAAGTAGTTCATTTCCGTGCCTGAGTAATCCCAGGTGATGTCCTGTGTCTGCTTTCTGGTTGTTTCCTGTCGATGGAGAGCTGTTCTTTTGTGGTAACGTTCAATTTGTTGTTGTAGGTTTTGGCTTTAATGGGTTGTGGAGGTTTGCTGGCCCCTTTTCTAAGGTAAGAACAGTACAATATATAAGTTCATGAGGGTTTTGCCTTCATTTCTGTACAAAGCACGTTGGTGCTCTCCACCGCGCAGATAAATGACAAGACATGGAATTTATATGAGCAAGTCAGTAACATAAGGCTCAGTTTTATAGCTAAACCAATGTGATACTAGAGTGGGTTCTGGAGTAAAACTTACATTGACAGGGAAATAGAAAGAAAAGAACCAATTTTTAAATGCTTTTTTTCCCCACCGCCACCCCCAGCAAACACAAATCCCAGACTATGCTGAGCTCATAGTGAAGTTTCTCGATGCCTTGATTGACACGTATTTGCCTGGAATTGATGAGGAAACCAGTGAAGAATCTCTCCTGACGCCCACATCTCCGTATCCTCCCGCCGTGCAGAGCCAGCTGAGCATCACTGCTAACCTCAACCTC
Organism: Limnodromus scolopaceus; assembly: GCA_028565335.1. Lineage (NCBI taxonomy): Eukaryota > Metazoa > Chordata > Aves > Charadriiformes > Scolopacidae > Limnodromus > Limnodromus scolopaceus. The sequence goes on from JAOXNO010000007.1 coordinate 4,311,966, forward strand.
TCCAATTCCATGACCTCCCTCGCAACTTCCCAGCACTCCCCAGGTCAGTACCTGCTCCGTGACCACGCCGGGGAGCGAAATGCGCTGAATTTACTGGTTCTGTAGCAAAATATCGATCTTGTTGTCTCTTGGGATGTGTTTATGCATCAGACATCCTTGCCTTCTCGAGTCCAATGAATATTAAACTGTTTACTGAGCTGTTACACTGGTGTTTGGAATGTTGGATTTTGTCCAGCACCAAAAGCTGGCTCCCGAGTCGTTATACACAGAGGAAACAGCATTGAGTGCCGCAGAACCAACAGCGGCTGCATCCTCCTGTGGAAGGTATGCCACAGTGCAGCCTTGAGAAGTAATAAATGTGTAATCGTGATATTTTGTGAGGAGAATAACACCTGTCTGGGCACTACAAGGTAGCACATTTTAGGGAAAATAGTCCAGCACTGTGCTGTGGAAGAGCGTGTCTGGGCTGACAGTGTTTCTGTGGACTGGAGGATTTAATTTTATGGGAGAGGCAGCGCCAGCCAGAGCTCTACCTCGAAGAGGAAACGTGTTCCCGTAGGTACATATGGAAGAGTGGGTCAGCTCAGAGCACTGCCTCGCCAGGAATCTCCTGGTGAGAAAAGGGAGACCTTCAAGAGAAGAATGGTTGTGGATAAACCACTTAATTCCGTCTGGCTTAGGGAGAGGAGAATTGCAGGGAGATGCACAGGTTAAATTTAACAGCGTAGGTTTTCAGGGCGAAAAATGAAAAAAGACAGTGAAAATTATTCAGTATCGCAGATGAAGCATAAGCTAGAGGAAATTAAATATTGGAAGGAAATGGAATTTATGTCAGAGAAATCTGCATGAAAACTCTTCCTGAAGTGATTTTGGATTAGTGTCTCATCTATTGAGGAAATTCTTCACTCCTCTTTGTCATAAAAATTATAATGGATGATATTTCTTAAATGATGATTTAACTATTGCAGTTCTGAACACTGAAGTCAGTCGACCTTTTATTTCCGCTTTGGTTCTAACCTTGATGGGAGGCCAGAAACCACTAGTATTTAGGTATAATATTTACAGAGGTGTTTTGGGTTTTTCCACTCTCTTGTTTACTGGTTGAGCACAGCACATTGTGGGCAGCATCCTTCCATGTAGAATGTGCCATCGGTGGCAACTCCAGCAGTTCTTTTTGCAAGGATGAAGTGACGATGCAGGATTAGGCCCTCTACTAGCAAAAATAGCATTTTGCAATATAAATGTCTTCCTTCCTTCTGCCTCACTCTCTATTCCTTCTGCCTTTGTTAGTGAAGAGGAAGGAATTCATCCAGCTCCTCAAAAATCTCTTTCGAGTGTTCTGCAAACAGATGGCTTTTGTCAATTGCTGGTTACGAACCCGTCTCCACAAAGGGAGCTGGGAACTCGCTCAGGGTACCAGTGAGTCTGTAATCGTGTGTTTATGATGCTCTGTGCATGGTTTGCTTGGAAATTAAATTTTAAGAGACCGATATGAAAGGCAGGAGATTACTAATGGTGCCATTTCTGTGTAACCAGACTGGAGGCATCTTTACAAAGAATCAGCCTCAGTGTTTCAGCTGGTGTGAAACAGCCTGAAGTGACTGCTGCTTTATGAAAGCCTCGTGCTTAACGTATAATCGAGATGGTATTTTCCCATCATCTCCTACAATTTATTAATGTCTTGCCTACTTCCTTGAGCATTCTCCCTTCATTCTAGCAATTTGAATGCAGAGACTTGGGGTTTGATGGGGGGGGATCTCCAGCTTTCTCGAACTGTGGACCAAGTCACAACACGGAGCGTTTCATTTGGCTCCTTCATCCCATGTTTATTACATCGCTCCACTTTAATCAACATACAATTTCACTAGTTCAAACTGGCAGGTTAACCAGTGCAGCTTTGCATAAAACATGCTTGGCTTTTTAAGCTGGTGAATTGTATTAAAAATGTAATTGGTCTTCTGGCACTTTCTACAGCTCCGTAGCTGCATACATGAATTTTGGGTGCTCATTAGCTGTGTGTGGCGCTGTCACTGCTCTACACACTTACACTGTAGAGACAAGAGCGAGGGAGAAAGCAGTGAAAGACCTAATATCTGCCAAGATAAAAATCACTGGGGAAAGAATTATAGAATATAAGGGTGGGCCACAGGATTTATTGAAGGAGCAAGGCAGCTATGAGACTAATAAGGGATGCGGGTCTGTCATGCACCTACTCTCATTTGAGAACCACTGAACAAGAAAATCAAATATTTAGCAGTGCTGAGTTACTTCTTCACACTGACTTAAAGAAACAGTTTCAGCCAAGGGAGTTTTTTATTATCATTAATATATTAAGTTGCAGGTACATGAAAAATTCTTTCCTTGCATCTGGAAACAGCCAGGCGAGATCATTGTTTGTAAATGTTTTCTCTGTTACCATTTCTTCCCCTTTCCCCTTCTCCTTCCCCTTGTCATGGACATTATTCACTTACGTTTTTTCTTTCATTCTGTGTTGGTGAAGCTTCTCTGCCTTGCTCTAAATCTGCAGTTTTCATGCAGCTTCCTCATCAAGGTACACTCTACTTTCATCATATTTGCACGAATTATGCCTGGTCTGCTTTAGGGTTGGGCTTGTGGCATGAGGAGCGGTTTCCTGATCCTTTGACACGGGAATGGCTTCAGTGTAAGTGCTAAAGCTGTTGCTTTCCTGGTGTGATGCTCGTAATACCTGGCGACAGAGCAGGAAAGAAAGTCACATCCTTAAGAATAAGATAAATGTGGTAATAGAGAAGCGAACGGTATGTGAAATTACTCTGCTGCAGGTGTCAAGCTAAAGTGAAGAACTATTTCACGCGAGCGCTGTAGATTGACAGGAACTCGGTGTTAACTCCAGTTACACACCACCGGAAAACAGGCGCGAGTTGTTTGGGGTGAACTGCCACAGCTCGGCGAAATGGGTGCTCAGCACCCTCTGATTTCTGCTTCTACGCAGAGGAGTGAGAAAAAGCTGCAGAAGTTTTTTTGCTCGCAGCCGGGGGTGGTTCCCTCTTCTCGTGGGAGGCTGTGGGTCTGTCAGCTCAGCCCAGAGGAGCAGGGGAGGGATGATGGACCCTGCAGCCACGTTCTGGCTGGAGTTTTGAAGTTGCCCCGCGCGTGTGCGAAATGGGGAGTGTATTCTGCTAACACCAGTGGGAATCAGTTATAGGAATGGGACATAACCACGGGAGATGTCATTTATAATAGCAGGATTTTGTTCTAACCTTTTTATTCACTGTCAGACGTGCTAATTTTTCCTGCTGATTGTACTTTTTAGCCTCCTGCATAAAAACACCTTCCTGTTCTTCATTGCAATGCTGCACATGTACCACAAGTGTTGAGTGTTGCTAAACACACGTCGTGCAGAGATAATGTGACAGCTACACCGAGATATTGCTGCAGGAATGATTAACTCACAGTAGTGTCAGCACAGAAGTAATAATTGATTGGAAGCATGTCTGCATTAAAGAGAAGTCTCTGCTTTTATATCTTCAAGTTACTGTGTCCAAAGCTGTGAGAGTCACGGCTCATAACCCAAGGCTTTCATGTGCTGTCAGCGTGTCAGCATGAAGTTTACACTAAAACAGTTCCCTTTTGAGGTTTGTTTGATGTTATTCTTTTAGCAAAACGTAATGGAGTTACCTTGTCCTGCAGAGAACATCCAAAGCTTCTCAGAAAAGCACACGCACTCGGCTGTAAGGCCTGTCTGGTTCCATCCTCGTCTGCGCTGTCAGCGGCCGCCTGCCTTCGGTGGAGCTGAACTTCTGCACGAGCAGCTCTTGGAAAGATTTCCAGACTCACCTGCTCTGGGTTTCCTGTTAACGCCCTGCTTAGAAAACTGTTTCTATAGTTATCCTCGTTAAAAGTTAATTGTTGATTTTTAATTTTTTTTAATTTTTACTCTGAATTTTCCAGGGTTTAAATCATTATAATTGGTGTCTGCACTTTGACACTTGACTCTTCAAGCAGGTGCCTGCATGGTTCAGTCTCTCTGCGGGCAGAGTCGGCCAGCGGAGCCTTCCGTTCCTCCCGGCGGTGACAGTCCTCCAAACACTGATTTTTACTGATCTTTGTTTGTGAGCCAAGATTCAGCGTTGAGGGGAGTTTTAGGTACTTGACTACGCACTAATCTTGTAGCAAGAATCAGCCTCTGCTGCTGCAGCAGAGTTCTGCAGGTTCAGACATTCCTCACTCTGCCGTTCCCCTGGCTAATGGCAGCTGTTGATTTTTGGCTGGAGGAAGCCCATGGATTTGACCGTCTGTCAGTTCTGCCTCTTAGAGAACACAAAAACCAGAAGAGACTTGGGTCAAACTCTCTCGTTTGCTCGGTCTTCTCAAAACTAGAGTCAGAAAGGGCTTTGTGGCCTGGAGGACTTTCATTTTGTGTTTTCAGTGTGTCCAGGTACTGGTCCAAGTGCTTTGTGTGTGGAGGGGAACCCTTCATCTGCCGTGTGAACGTTTATGTACGCTGTTCCCCATATTAAATAAAATTCCTGCTCTGTTTTAAGAGCTGACGAGGTGAACTCGGTGCACAGGTCGTACCCTGACTATTTTCATACAGTGGTAGGAAAGCAGCACGGATGGAGACGGGTCAGCCAGTGCCCATAGGGCAAAGGATTTTGTCTTTTATTGTTGGAGACAGATTAATCTAACATCAAATTCAATCTGCAACCTTAAGGGGGAGGGGGAAGATTATTTGAATGAGTGGTGTTGAGACGTGATGCGCTGTGTGTAGGCGAGTGGGTAGATCTGTGCGAGCAGGAACCACACTTCAGCATATGGAGGTGGTTTAGCTGGTCAGAGTCTGGGCTTTTGCTGAACGTGGGGTCACACATCTGATCCCGAAAACACTCTTTTTCGTACCACAGTGCTGCAATGAAATAGCGGTCTCAGATTTGTCATTTGTGTGATGTCATCGACAGTAAGATTGTGTGGTGTTGGGCTAAAATAGCGTACTGGGCCTGGCTGGGAAGAGTTAATTTCCTTCAGAGCAGCTGGGACGGGGCCGTGCTTCACATTTTTGACCCGAGTGGTGCTGGGCAGGAACCGCTCAGCCCGGGGAACAGGCAGCTGGAGGGGCCCAGCTCACCAGCCGGTGAGCGATTGCCTTTGCATCACCCGTTTTGGTTTGCTTCTTTTCTTCTTCCACTGATCCCTCACTTACTAGACAATTCTTTTAACCTCCACCCTCAAGTTTTCTTGCTTTTCACTCTTCCTCTCCTCTCCTGCCCCACTGGGCGTGTGGCTGTGTGGTGCTCACCTGCCCACCGGGGCTAAGTTGCTACCGATAATATTTTGGGGTTTTTTAAATACATCATGACCAGGTTCTGCAGCGCTTTCCTGGGCAGGCGGCTGGTTTGTGTTGCCAAAGGCTGTTTTGAATGAACCGCCACTTGTCAGCATGGCAGAATTCAGCGGTATTTGGACCATAATCTCCTTTCTTCCTCCAGACTGGTGACATCAGCACGGGCAGGTCACCGACACCTCCCTGGCCCAAAGGCACCGTCGCTTCCTCCTGCGTTGTCCGGCGCAGGGGCCGGCACGCTCCCTGGTGTGTCTGCAGAGAAAGCCCTCCTTACAGTGCGGGGTGAGAGGATGTGCCCAGCGGGAAGGTTTAACCCCGGTCCTTGTGTCTCCCCAGGGATCGACAAGGAGAACGTGGAGCTCTCGCCCACCGCCGGACACTCCAACAGCGGGAGGATGCGCCACGGCTCCGCAAGCCAAGTGCAAAAGCAGCGAAGTGCTGGCAGTTTCAAACGTCACAGCATCAAAAAGATTGTGTGACACTCTCTTTTTAATCTTTTTCTTTTTTTTTTTTCTTTTCCTTGGAGACTGACTGACACTCGTGGGCCTCTCGCAAAAGGCCCCCACCGGTTGTGATGCTGCACTTAATTTTTAAAGTTCCCATCCTGTCAGCCGTGTTGCCAGATGATCAACTCTTGAAACATTGCCTGAATTTTACTGCCTTCATTTCTTTCCTTCTGTTTTTGGTTTAAGCCAGTGTTTCAGAACCGCTCACGTAGATCCTGCGGGACTTTGCAGCCGAAGGAAGCGTAGAGTTCTGTAACGCTGCAGAACCGTGTCTTGTCCGAACACGAAAGCCATTTTGCGTAGACAGTTCTCCCTTGCTTCCTTCTGTTACCTGCCTTGTTTGTGTCTTCTCTAAAGGAAAGTGTTAATCCTTAATCCTGTTTGCACACTTCTCAAGGTAGTGGCTTTCCGAGCTGGGGGAAGTTACTCTAATTCTGGTTTTAATTCAAACCCATAAGATTTTTAGCTGTGGACTTTTTTTTACCATACTTAAAAGAAACTTAAGATAGCCGCAGTACAGTGAGATTAGCCAGAAGTGGTGGGTTAGATTAAATTTCTAGTAATTAGCAATAAATTTGAGAGGACAAGGAGGCTGCCTGAGTCTGTCTCATTCCCCAGGCCATAGATAGCTTCACGTACTCAGATGGTTTATGGACCAGACTGGACAAACTGGCTTTTTTTCCAAAGCAAATTTTTTTTTTTTTTCTCTACTTTAACTGCACTAAAAAGGTTGTATAGTGGAAAGAAAATCATCGAGAACTGACTATTATGCTGTTGTTGTAGCAGTGTTGAAAATTTTTGCTTCTTTCTTCCATTTAGCATATACTTTAGTCTTGCCCTTCCCAACAGTATGCACCTTTGAGAAATTCCTGGCAGAATAACCATTGGGGTGTGGAGGGGAAAAGGAATGAATTAACATCCAGCACTGGGAGCTGGTGTTTGGCAAAGCTGCTTTTGTGCTGCCCAAGCAGCGATATAAAAACAGTAATGTTTGCTTAAGGTACATGAATTTAAAAATAACTGACACTGTGTCAAATCCAGGTTACGTTGAATTTTTGCAGTGCAATACCTGGTATCAGTACAGACATCTGTCCTCAGAGCTGTCCTGCAGAACTTCCAGGCGGGGGTTTAGTTTGTGAGGGTTCGTGTGGGGGGAGGGTTACACAAAACTGAAATTGCTGTCACTGTGAAAGACTTGCCGGCTGCAGTCGTGTGTCAGCGACGGGCGACTGTGAGGACGTGCTGCTGTGCTGGGGGCGCCGGGTGCTGCGGGTGCTCTGGGTGCTGCGAGCAGCGAGGCTGAGAAAAGGGCCCATCACCCAGACGCTCGTTTAAGGGCTGAGTAGATCTCCTGCTGCAGAACAGCTAAACTTCCCAGTTTCAGATCCCTGATGTATGTTAGAAATAAACAATCTGTAAGTGGGTTTAAAGGAAAAATGAAGTATATCCACTCTATAAAAAAAAACCCTGTAGTGCAATTTTGTTAGTGGCTTTCAGTAAATCAAATTCCACAGCTAAATTATTAGAGAATGGTACAATTAAGTGTTCAGATTTTATTGATATAGCACATAATTCACATGTATCCACACAGTAACAATGTAACATTTATGTAAATAAAAATACCTTTATTGTATTGATTCATAAAATAACAATTTAATTTCTTTTAATTTGTTTACAGTCCTGGAAAAACTATGAACACAAACTTAATATGGAAATAGATTGCCAAAACAAGAGGAAAACTTAGAATTAGCAGTTTTGAAATAGATGCGTTGGAAAATACAAAAAGACTCGTGCAATTAACCAAACTTCTTTACTCTTGGTCGCGTAGGAGCTGCAGTAGAAGTGTGGTTACTGACCTGGTAGTGAGGGTGGAACTGACGGTAGGAACAGAGCAGTGTCCGACGCTGCTGTGCTTGTAACACTTGGGAGCCGCTGATTTCAAACCCTTCTCATCTCATACATCAATTGCAAGGAGCCACCTTCAGCGGCGCTGCCACTTGGCACTTGGTTGTACTGAATGAAGCTCATTCCAGCTCTTTCTGTTTTTGCTGAAGACAATGAATTGTAGAAGCTCTGTACAGAAGTACAGAAGATCTGTAGGTAGGAGGAAGAAAGAATCCTGTTAAAGATAACTTGCTGTTAGAAAAATACAGCTTTCAGTTGTCTCTCCTAGGAGCAGATTTTCTTTGAACAGAAATAGTAATTCCAGATGAACTACCAAATCAGTTTGGTTTGGACTGGGTCCATTTGAGAGCAAGTCTTTCAATATTTTACATTGCCTATATATATAAAGTGTCCCTAAATTAATATTAATGTAGTCTTTGAAATACACATAATCTGAAATCAAAATGGACAGTGATTAAAATTACTTGTCATGTGAGAACTGGAACTATTCCAGGCTCTCAGTCCCAGCTGAAAAAAGCTGATCTCTTCATAAAGCAAGTCAACAAAATTTAATTTATTCTATTTGCTGTAAGGAAGGGGAGTCATTTAATGTTTTCACTGCGTGGTTCGGTGAAAAGGACCCAAACTTTTTTAGAGCAGGGGTGTCAAACACGTTAGGTCATGGGGGCTGGATTTGGGTGTAATTACAGTCCATGGCCAAGGTTTAATTCAGGATCACGTGTGCCCCGATACGCAGGAACGTTATCTCCCAGTAGTGGGGAAGCTTGCGCTTAGATCAAGGGGGAAAACATGGCCTTTCTTTAATGATTAAACTTCTATTAGTAATTAGTTGCTCAGTGCCTTACTGTCATGTTCATCACTTGGCCTGCTCCCTGTAACAGCCAGTGCTGTTACTTTGCCTTTTTTTTTTTTTCTCACATCCTCTATATTTGTTCCCTTCTCCCGTTTTGAGTATTTTGAATATTCTCCACCTGCTGCGTTTGGTTCCCCTGAGCACCACTCTCATCCCAGCCCAGCCGCTTCCCTCCCCTCCTCATCCCGTGGATGCCCGTAGCGATCGGCAGTTGGGTGCTGGTGACGATGTGGGATCGAAACCTGATTTAACGAGCAGGAGACAGATCTCAGAGCTCCGACCTTGGCTCGCTGTTGAGGCAGCCTGCAGACTGCCGGGCTGTGGCTACTGCGCGGGCTACTGCAGCCGTGGCGTCTGCCTGCTTTGAAACAAAAACTTAGAGTCAGAAAAATCTGATTTTTAACATGTGGACCATACAACTCCATCTTGGGGACTGTACGTTTGACACCCCTGTTTTAGAACACGTTCTCCATTACGCACTAACTACAGTTAAGTACTGTAAAGATGATTAACATTTTGTTTGTGTTTGTATTTTCCCTGACTTAAAAATAATTCAGTAGTATTTGAATAGTGCATAACCTACCTGTTAATTATGCCAATGTTTCTGCTTTAATGTGCATGAGGTTTCCAAGAACAGGAAACATTTCAAATAAGTATTGTGGACTGAGCACCTGGGAGCGTTCCAGGGCTCTATTCCTAACTGGGTTGTAGGTTTTAGGGCTTTTTCTGTTTCATTCTGAGGTTAATTTTTTTTTTTTTTTCAAATGTAATGAAGCACGTCTTATTGTTATGCAACAAACTTACCACAGAAAGTCACTTTTAGTGTTGGTCCCACAATTTTTTTTTTAATGCAGTATATTCACCTGTAAATAGTTTTTGTGTAAAATTTGACAGAAAAGTATATTTACTACACTGTAAATACATGTGACAATATATTGTATTATTTTGCTTTTTTTGTAAAGCAGTTAGTTGCTGTATATGTATAACATACAAATTTGATTATTCTAGTGTTAGTAACTGTTAACTACTACTACTCCTTCCTGCTGTTGCGTTATGTCATTTAAAAAAAACAAACCAATGCTGTGTACTATAAACTTACACTGTGTATGATATCTTACTATTTCCATTTGGGCCTCAACTTTGAAAATCTTTCCTTGGTCCACGATCCTGTTCATATTGTAAGCAAGCGTGCGACAGCCGGCAAGAGCCCGGCTGACTCCAACGCAGTTGGTAACTGTACGTAAAAATGGTAGAAACCTGGTTTCAGATAATTGTTGTTCACCCCATTCTCCCCTCATGTATGTACTTCCCCTTTTTTTTTGAAGTAAAATGTAAATTCAACCTGCCTCAAGTTGTTTGAAGGTCATTCACTTGTGCTGCGGGATGAAGTTGGTGTATTCTGAAATCCTTTTTCTGTTTCTTGCGATGTTGAGATTTGGAGGGTTCCTTCGGGTCTGAACCAAGGGCCTCATCGCGGCAGGCGCTGGATCCAGCCCTAGTCCCAGGCCTGAAAACCCACTTTCTCTGGGGAAAATCAGAGTCAAGTTGAAATCCAATGGCTGGGATTTGTCTTTCCGGAATGGTGCTTCTCTGTGTGTGTGTGTGAGACCTTGCACAGTTCTAAATAATGGCAAAACTGATTGCCTGTGGATAACTGAGGACAGAATTTGGACAGAATAAAGCCCATTGTCATGAATTTCATGTCACTTCAATAAGATTATCATAATTGAATAATAAATCAGAATATTTCTTTTTAAAATGTAAATTTAATATTTTAATAAAACAGTTGCTTGGTCTTTAAAGAACATTTCAGTATAATTTGTCTATTTGAGCTTTTCTAGCTTAGGAGCTTGAAGTTTCAGCTGTCAGGCAACTTTTATGACAAATGATTAATCTAATCTATTTTTCTTTTAGGGGAATATATTACTTTCCTATTAAAAATGTATAAGTACTTATATTCTGGCTTTGTGAATCTTAAAAAGATGTAAAAAACACATTAAAGCGTGACTGCATTGACTTCTTCTGAGACATCTTATTGTTCCTGCACACTAACCATACCGTTGGGCCTGCTCAGCTGAGAACAGCCAGCCAGACCTGGGCATCTGGGCCAGGTGACTCAGGGCCACGCTCCTGCGCCCAGCAGCGATTGCACGAATGGAAAAGCAGCAGAATAGTTAAAATTTCAGGAGCACATTTTCTTTAGAGGAAATGCTCGTTAATCCTAAATCAGAACTAGCGCAGAGAGCCACAGAGGAGATGTCTCCTGAACAACACAAACTAAATCACTGCTGCTAAAAACATTTTTTTTAAGTTCTTCTTTGGGACAGTTGAGCTTCCACAAAATAGACTGTGGCCACAGTGAGGGAATGAAAGGAGAAAGAATTTTTATTTTAGTTATGTCTTTATGCAGTTGGAAAAACTATATTTAGGGAAAAAATTGCACCCTTGGAGCAAGTGGTTCTGTCTTAGGAAATAGCTTCAAAATCCCTGCCCAGCTGATGCTGCTAAAATATTTTACAAAGGAAAAAAAAAATAAGCAAAGTAAAAATTCAGAAATTTCTTGATGTGGGGGTGTAAGTTCTGAAGGTGACCACACACTGTCACACGTTAACTGCTGCTTCAGTGACACACACCCCCAGCTTAGGTCAGCTGTATAGGAAAGTTGGACAGAGAAGATACGAACCTAAATAGATATTGTGTGATTAAGTCATTCGGTGTCACAGAACTAAAACCGAAAGCCAACCTCTTGTAGCTACGAAGGGTGCTACTGGCCGGTCCATTTCAAAGCAACACTGGTCCTTTCCCACCTCTGAAGTTCATAATTTATGGGCGTGAATCCTTTGTGTCTTGGAACATTGGTTTCTTCAGTTGACTGCTGCTATGTTTAAAAGATCTGAAATGAAAATAAACCCCAGGGTTGTGTGGGTGGAGAGTATAGAATAACATCTCCCATGATGTGACTTGTTAAAACAAGTATGGGTTTGTTCTTCAAAGCAGTAATGTAAAAAAAAAAAAGTCTGATGGCTGCATCTTTAGGGATATTCAAATGATAGTGCTATAAATAGCGATGAGTAACTAACTATATGTTGAAGAAAAAGCCCACTGAACTATTAAATTGTATTTTTTTTTCTCATAGCATACTGTCCTTCTGCACATAACTAGAGATATCTGTCCCGCTGCTTCTACCCAGTTAGCGTTAATTAGAGAACGAGGTCTGCCCAGGAGAGCTGGGTGCTCAGTAGAACACAGTACAAACCGAAGAACTGGCCATCCAGCCCTGCGCGGCCTGTGACGACACAGGGAAATGAAGAAGGGTCCAGAAGAGCTGGATCGGGGACAGGCCTGACTGGGAGTGAGTTTTCCAAGTTCTCGCTTATCAACTCTGCTTCCTGAGGCTACTTATGTTTAAGTTGCCAGGCTGGGGGGCAGGGGGGAGGCAGCGGGTGCCTCTGCCTTACCTGTTCTGGGCTCCACTCCCTTTGCCCTTACTTCCTTTCTGTGAAGTTTCTCCACTTGCTGTCTCCCCAGTTCCTCGCAGTATCAGCCACAGGTTTTTCTTCTCCCCTTTCTTGGCAATTCCCTTTCCCTTTACTAACTGCCCCCGACCCTTTCTGGAGCTCACTGCGAGACAGCCCTTCTCATTTCTGACAGGCCTGGAGCAGTTAGTGTGGCATCAGGCAAGTAAAAAAGGAGCTTGCGTCTCTCCCAGCAGTGGGAGCACACGCAAAGAGGGTGCAATGAAAAGTTCTGCACCCAACTGTCCACAAAGAGCTACGACTGAACACGGGCCAGAGACAGCGCAGGAACGGTGGCCCTGAGCCAACGAGGAGGCTGGTTCTGAGCAATGCAAAACATACAAAGGCTTAGAAGCCCCACAATACAAACACAAGTGAGGCCTCTGGGGCGGTGGAGGCAGCACCAAAACAAGGGAGGGAATTTCTGCACTTGCCCAAAACACTTAGCGTCTACGTCTCTGCGCAGCAGGGATCAAAGCACAAAGGCTGCCTCTGTGCTGCTGAATCCTGCTGTACGGTGTGTTACTCACGTGGAGAGATGCTCACAGACAGGGGAGATGAGGCCATCGCCGGCTCTGTATACACCATCCTTCCAAAGGCTGCACTGGATCTTCTGACTCTCCTCTGCTCTCCCTCCTGCCAGGCCCAGCCTTGTTTTTAACTCCTGCTCTCATGCAGTTCCTGAAAGAGGGAAAAACTACTGCTACTCCCTACATCAGTGCAAACGCTGATCTGAGCGCTGATCAAAAACCGCTGCTCTGAGGAAGCCCTGCACAGAGGCGGGCAGGGCTCTCGGAAGCCACCCGGCCTCTGGCCCGGTGCAGCTCTGCCCTGGCCACGGAGCAGGATGCTGGCAGCTCCGCAGCGTTTGGCACCACGATGCAGCCCTCGCTGCGGACAAAAGCGACAGCAGAGAGCCGTTAGAGAGAGACAGAACCAGACAGAGCACAAGGAACCTGCTGTAGCACTCCGAGGACTGGATCAAACACCCCACAAAGCAATTCAGCAAGTTGGCCTTCATTTTCTAGCTCTGTTTGAGATGTTAATGGGCGTACCTATAATTTACAACAAAGGCACAGATAAAAAAAGGCAAGAATAAATTGGCCTCGAGGATGCTGACGTACCTTACCTGTTCTTTTCTCATTTTCAGTAATTCTTTTACTTAGTATGGTGCAATTTTTTTCTTGCCAGGAAGATTTGTTTGCTTTTTAAATCCTCATGAAAATTGAACTAGGAGGCTAGAAAGCTGGTCTCCACTCATGAAAAATTCAGACTCGAACTGATTCTGTAAGAAGAATGTGACTTGTCAGACACGGAAACAGTTTATCATTCTGTTAGCAGCGTTTTGTTTTATTTGACATCAGTGTAATTTTATTATTAGTCGACAGAATATATTTTTCTTTTCACTGTAGTAAAGCTTATGGACTTTTGACTGCTGTAAGAGCTCGGCTATGTGCTGCACGCAGAGCAAGATACCGGTTTTGTCCCGTGAGCTTAAAATGTTTATAGTCACCATGTGTGTCTGACACAGGCTGCCTTTGTGACCTTCGATAAATCTCCTACCCTCTTACAATCAGGCATCATAAATGCCTGAATTGCCCAACTGTAACAGTCAAGGATGGCCGTCAGTTGGTGGAATTCTTAACAGACAAACTTCTGAGATCTTCAGATTAAAGACATTAAAAGGGCAAAGTCTTAACATCGTTATATTTTTTCCGCTTCATGCGTGGCACAATTTGAAGTCTTTAAGCAGCTATTTATTATTAATTTCTGAGCAGATATTTGTTGTTAATTTCTGACTGCTTTAAACAAAAAGACTGAAGCAAATCAGGAACTTTTCACAGAAAAATACTTACACAAATTAGTAATTGAGGAAGGGCAATCCTGCTCAAACACGATTCTGTGATTTTTTTCCAAGTTACTCATTTACACCCTCTAATGTACCAACTGCTTGCTGCGTACATGTGTAAATAAACAACTGAGCTGGTTTAACTCCAGCCAGCCTGGTTAGTTAGGCCAATAAAACAACCCTGTTGTCCTGCTGTTAAGGTGTTTACAACAGAAAATTTCCTGCATCGTTACATGGTGTAGAGCACGCTGTTTACAGCCAGGCAAGCTCATAGAACAGAAAAGGCTCTGCAGAATGAAAGATGTGGTTACTGGGAAAAGGAAGAAGGCTAATTTTGAAGTAATCTATTACTTCTAGATGTAACGGAAGATCAGGCTTTCACAGGTATGCAGGCTGTAGGCAGACTGAGGCTTTCCTACACCGCTGCAGCTCCCGCTGGTTACTACCAGGAATTACTCTGGTTTGTAGTCTCACTGCTCCTTGCTCTGCTCTTCTCTGCTACCTTTTCTTTCCCCAAAGCACACTTGCACAAGCCATCTCTCCCTGGCCAATTTCTTCCCTCTGGCTTTGCCTCTCCGTTTCCAAAAGATAAAAAAGCAGCCTCAGCTGTTCCGTTGGGAAATCCAGAGCCATCTCTGCTACCACAAAGACAGGTCCAGTGGCAAACCAAGAACAGTTTCCCCTTTGTTGCACACAACACAGAACCCAATCCTGAAAAAGCGCTGGCAGAGTGTCCCGGGGGCCAGCCCAGTGCCCCGATGCAGCAGCTGCCCTCTGATTTGTGGCAGAAGCAACTACAGCGCCCGGCTGCACAGGAAGGAGAAGCACCCAGAAAAAGCTGGCTCCTGTGACTCCGTGCCTTTTCATGCAACTGGGCTGGATTATATGGAGAGAGGATACACCACTCCCAAACTGCTCTTCCCACACAGACCCAGCGTGAAGGCCAAACTCCTCCCCTCCTGGGTGTTGCTGTGATACTAACACAGAAATTAACAATGATCCCCATAAAGGTCAGCACAGAATTTTTCCCAAGGCATGGCTGTGTCTCAGATTGCTCCAGCCACACCCCATATCCTTTTCCTCTTTCAGACCAGTCTGCTCTGCAAACTCCCAAGCTCCTTAGAATAACTACAACTATTTCCCACAGTCTCCTCTAAGTGACTTGCCCAAAGCTGTCCTGAAAGCTACTGTAAAACAGGCCTCAATGCCCCAAAGGGCACTCCAGCGCCAGCAACAAGCCGCGCTTTTCTACTGTGCATCCTCTCCCCAAGCACTCAGAGATTCCTTGGGACACAGAAATCATTTACACACTGTGCTTTCTTTAAGGATGCAAAAATCTCTGGGGGGGAAATGTCGTGTTTCACAATAAAATGAAAACAAAAGCCTCCATTAATTCCAACTTTGTGCTACTGCAGCTAAGCAGTAACCTTGCACTAACACAGATTTTCTCATTCTGGTTCAGCCTTGGCAGACAGCAGCTCCAATCCCACATTGCTATAGCTGCTAGCTAGTATGTTTGCTTACTGTCCAGTGTTTCGTCACCAGCTAGGCACTTGCAGCATTTGTCTAAAACTTCATATAAAGTGCAGGTTCACCTCTGTTGACTCATTTGAAGCTAGCAGTGTCTGGCTGTGTTAGAGGACAATCAAGAGCTTTGGCTCCGGGGCTGAGATGAGCCAAATGATCCCAGCAGAGAACAGGGTTGAGCAGTTGGAGCGGATGACGGTGCTCAGGTGCAGCCTTTAAGCATTATGAAAGGGAAGAGAAGCAAAGAGCCATTCCTAAACTCTTTGAAGAGGTGAATCAAGATACCCAAGGCCCGGCTGAAGCAGAAGACACAGCAGGTCCTGCCAGTAAGAGGGGAAGCAGCTCACCGCCTCGCCGCAGCCCCAAGGCAAAGCACCGCGACCAGGCGGCAGCGACAGGGCAGGAAGCCCTGGTCCCGGCCGCGGGGCTAGGAGGGACCCGGCGGGGCCGCACCAGGACGGGAGAAACCCTCCATTACAGCAGCTCCCGGCTGCTGGCGGAGGCCCAGCGTGTGGCCCGGCCAGGTACTGGGCCGCTCCCCGCCCGGGGATGAGGGACACTACAGGAGCCGGCCCAGCCACCACCGCAACCATGGCCGACTAGGCCTCGGCGGCACCTCTCCGCTCCGCTCGCCTCACACGGAGCACGGCCCCCGCTACTCTGAATCCCCGCGAGTACCGGCCGAGGAAGGAAAGGCGGAGGTGGCGCGGCAACGAGCCGAGCTCCCTCCCCGAGCCGCGGCAGCACAACGGGCCGCGCAGCCGGCGGGCAGCCGCACCGCTCCCCTCAGGTTACCGACAGCTGGATCAAAAGTGCTGACCAACTCTTCGCATTTGTTCTTTTCTTTTGCCTCCCCTTTCTTACAATCTG
>JAOXNO010000007.1:4328744-4372847 GCA_028565335.1 Limnodromus scolopaceus
GCCGGCCCGGGCACGGCGCCGTGCGGGGCTCCCCGCGGGCACGGCGGGGGCTGCGGGCCGTGCCTGTGCCCGGTGAGGCTGGGAAAGGCGGGGGTGCCGAAGCCCGGCGGCGGGGCGGGAGGGCTCCGGGGTCTGGGCCGAGTCCGCGGCGGTGCTGAGACTCCGCAGCGCTTTTGCGTGTCTTTCGCTCTTCCCGGCCCGCTCGGCCGCGGCAAAGCGCGTTCACGGGAGGGACGGCCGGGCGAGGTGCTACTAAAGGGGATTCATTCCCGCTGCAAACCCTGCTGTAGCTGCTCAGAGAGCAAGGCGAGGGGTGACACGAGTGCTGCAGACCGGGCGTGAGGGTGAAGGATGCCTCGTGTTACCTCTGGGGTGGCGAGACTGGCTCGTGTTATGGTAATAGCTGATAAAAACTGTCATTAGCAAACTTTTCATATGTTGCAGTGACTTCCACTTGTTTGCAAGCCAGCGTGGAATATAATCAGTTAAATTATATTGCCGCTGAGGAAGTAATGTTTTGGTAGCCTTGCTCTCCTGGAAGAATCCTTGTTGTTTGATTATTTCTTTTTTTTCTTCTTCCTCCTCCTTAAAGCATGTAAGATGTAAGTTACTCGTGTTCCAGAACTGGGCAACTTGATCTGTGTCTGGCCCAGTTCTTTATTGCGGTCAGTGAGCTGTCCCACGGAGCAGGGAACACAAAAAGAGTCAGCCATCACCAGTAAGGGCACCCTTCGCGTGCAAGGTGTCTGTATTGGTAGGAAACAGCAACAAAAGCTGCATTTGAGCTCAGTCTGTCTGTTACGGAGGAGTAGGGGGCTGTGGTAATTGTGCCTTTCTGTGTTTGCAGGGTCATGAGCTGCGGTGGCCAGGCTGGCGGTTGCACTAGCACCTGCTGAGCGTTATCGGAGCCTCTGTGGACTTTGTCTCAGGTGAAAGGAAATTGCTTGTTGCCGGGGGAAGTAGTAGCAGGAGATGGTAACTTTACTTTTCTCCTGTTTGCTCTGTGCCTGTGAATGATCTACTGAGCTCCAGCCCTGCCTGCGTGCGGTGTAGCCGAGGAGGAGCATGTGACACGGAGCGCGGCGTGGGTCCTGGGGGAGGTACGGCTTAGCACATGGACCAGAGCTGTCAGAGCAACCCCGCTGAGCCTGCTCCTCTGCTGGGGGTCACTGCGTGACCCAGTTCAAGTCACTTAACCTCCTCACTCTTTAATGAGCTCCCTGCACAAAGGGTGGAATACTGTGCAGGCACCCGCTGAGCTGCTGTACCTGTCGTCTGGTAATCTCGACCTTCCTGTGGTTTTGCAAAGGGGTAGTGCAGCTTTACTGTGTGTCTCTTGATGGCACAGTTTAGGTTTGCTTGCCTGTGCTGCCTAGTGCACTGAAGGAAGTTATGACCTTTTAGTACGTTAAAAGGAACAAGAAGCCTGTGGAACTTGAGCTGTGCTGGAAGCTTGCTAAAATCCACCTTATTGCATCACTTGCTGTCCTGGGACCACTACTCTGACAGTCCCTCAGCTACTGTTTCGGTGTTTCATTGAGCTCTAAAAGGACTTTTGAAAGCTCTAATAGGACACCGGTGCTGGCATATTTAGGCAGGTGACTCAAGTCTCTTGTACAACAGGGTTGCAGGTTGTTTGCTCTCAGAAATGCAGCAAATGGTATTAGTTTGGAGGGACTGCAGGGAGGGTGCTGCAGGAACCCTGTTGTTGTGTGTTCTGGGAGCTGTTTCTTCGGAGTGCTTTCCTTAGTCGCACTGAGGTTAGATACCTGTCCTAGGAACCAGGTTCCTTCTCAAAGGTCTCTGGAGATGCTTTCAGTTACTAATACTGAAAATCACCAAATGCCTAGAAAGCTTTGGCTTTAACTTAGACATTCCACAGCGCCTGAAATTAGACAACAGGAATTCCCCTCACCACCCAGGGTGTGAGAGGAAGGTTCCTGCAGTTCAGATCCACCATGGTACCTGCGTTCCCGGTTCCTGCAAATTCTCTTGGGAGTTAACAGTGACAGGAGTTTGTTTGAGGATTGCAGCCAGAGCTGCTCAGAGCCCAGAGCAGTTCATTGCTACATTGAGACTCCTGTGTTCATTTTGAAAACATTGCAGCTGGCTTTGGGGGTGTTTGGGAGCAAGTACACTTTTGCTGTAGTAGAGTTATCTGAAGAGCATAATGCTTTAAAAGAAACATACCCCACTTATCTATGGCTCTTGTCTTTCATGTGCGCTTAACTGATGTGAAAAAAATATTTAAGGTATTTCTAGTGTCTGGGGAGACTGTAATAAGATCAGGGCTGGTATCCCAGGTGCCCTTAGCAACATCTAGAAGTAATAAAAAACATTAATTAAACCATTAATCACTCTTGATTATTTTTTTAAAATGTTTCAGATCTAATGACTAGCCTTTTTTACATCCTGATTTCTAACTATAGTGCTTCTGTGGAACTCTTAATGCAAATGGCTGGTTAAACTTCATGAAGTGATGATTAACTTCAGGCAGCCACTTTCAGGTACTTGGAAGAAGCTGCTTTATTCAGCAGGCGCTTCAGATTTCCTGGAAATTAAGGCTGTTGAGTTTGCTTCTCATGGGGATTGCTGAAGGTGGTATGTTTGTATGTCACTCACTGCTTTTGCAAATTATCTGTCTTTAGCTGTTTTACTGTTGAGGTTTTTTTTTTTTTTATTGTCCGCTACTGGACTCTGTTTAACTTTGCTGCTCCTGCGTTTCGTACCGTGGCTGGAAGCTGATGCTGAATTTATGGGCCCTGTACATTACTACTGGCAGAGTTGAATGTTTCATGAAAGATCATGTAAAATCATTCTTCAGCAAACAAATCACTGCAGACCTGAAGAGGTCCTGATTGCCTTTGACCTCTGCTGCCACCTGGCAATGAGGATGAGAAACTTACCATGTGCTCCAGCTGATTTTTGACTCCCTGTGTATAAATAGCAGCAGTTCCTGGCAAAAGCTCATGATCTGCATGTGTCTCTTGTACTGGGGGCATTCGCTTTGCATAGGGATAAATCTGTGAATTGGAAACTTGAAGTATCTGAGCAAGAATTGGAGCATGTATCCCCATAAATCTTAGGGTTGTGACCCTGCAGTTTCCCCTTCCTTAAACAGGAGCCTCTTTTGTTATAGGCTGGGACTTGTATTGCATTTCTTCTTGAAATGCAGGGTAGGGAAGATTTTTTTGGTGTTCAGGGGTGCAGGAAAGAAATTTGCACAACACTTTTCTGAAATACTTCAAGCTGAATGGAGTGTAGTGTTCTGTTTGCTGCCTGGTGAAGAGAACAGGCTCTTGTCTCTTGAGTTGGGGGACCAATTTTCTGTTCATCGTGTTTCCTCCGACTTAGTGTGACTCTAGGAAGGTCACTTAACCTCTGTCTTGGCTTTGCTTTTTTTAAAAGAAAAAGAACTGCCAAAGCTGAGGAGAGGAGGCAGCCTGCAGTCTTTGGGGGAAGCCTTTCTGTGTAGGAGAACTAGTGTAATTTGGGCAAGGGCTTGCAGGTGCTGCTGTAATTTGGATCAAAGTGAAACATGTCTCCCTCTGATTAGGTCTCAAGTATGTTGTGTAACTTCTTGTAGCAAGCTTGTAAATGCCTACAAGTTATCTTCCTGCTTGTTCAGTCTGAGTGAGTCTCAGTGAAGCCTTTGCTGTTCCTTCCTGGTGCAGATAAATGCAGAGTGCCTTCTTCACAAATGTTCGGTGCCCTCTGTGGCTCGTTCTCAGCCAGCCCAAGCTCTAGCCACAAGGCTTCCAGCTGAACAACACGGCTTTTTGCTCTTCTGTTTAAGTCTAGTCCAGCTTTTGTTTTGAGAAGCTGATTATCAAGGTCTAAACCTCCTAGGGAGCAGTTCTCCAGATACCTGTTTTGTCTCAGCGTTGCCTCCCTTCTTGCTGTCTCTTACAGCGGTATCAGTGTGTTGTGATGAAAACCTCACCGTTCTGTCTCCTTGAAAATTCAAGTCTGGTTTGTTTTTTTTTTTTGTCTTGTGTGTGCAGAGTATATTGGAGGCCTTTGGTTAGTTTAGTCTCTGCTCCTGGGTGTTGTGCATGCCTCTTGTGGAAATTGATAGAGATGCCAGGCATTTGACTTAGCTGGTTGCTTCTGAATTTTAATTTATAAGCTGCACCTGTAGTGGATGCTGCACTCTGTTGCCCACAGCAAGGGCTGCATTAGCACTTTGTGTTTGCTTCTACACCAATGAAGCTAAGTATTGGATGTATTTTTTCTGAAATTCTGGAAAATAATTTGTTCTGTTCTCCACCCTGAGTGAAAATGCAGAAAGAAAGAAAGATGATAAAATCTGGATTTAGGGAAATGTTTTGTAATTTGTTGGTAGATCATAAAGGTAATAACAGCTGCGTTGCCTGTACCACGGAGAACTGTTTGTCTTTAGTCTTCTATGAAAAATGCTTTTAAAAGAATTGGATCTGGACTGGTAGGTGTGTCAAGGAGGTAGTTGTTCAGAAAGGATCCCAATGCCTGATGTCTTGTCCTCTTGGCTGTGAGAAGTGGTGGTCATTCCCAGGTCAGGGATACCTGTGCGCGGAGGCATTAGCCTGCATCAGAGCACTTTCTCTGCAGTTTAAAGCCGGGTGATAATAGAAGGGTCGTGTGGCCTCTGGCTTATGTGCTGAACTCTTTTGGCTGAAGAGCCCAGAACATTTGGCCTGGCTCTCTTTCTGGAGTGGACTCCAAAACTGGCAAAAAACCCCCAACCCCCTGCCAAATTTTAAGGAATAGGAAAGAAAGACGAAGGGGGTACCAGTAAAGTGGTGCAAAAGTGGTTTCTCAAGCATGTTTCTGAGATACCTTCTGGGCAATGCAGTGAAAAATTGATCTTTCCTTCCCCTGTAACAGAAGATTCACAGGGAGACACTGGCTTGGTTGAGGAAACTATAAATAATGGAACAATTGGAGCAGGAAGGTAATAAGATATAAAGTGCAGTGAGGAGCTTGATAATCTGATAGGGTTAATGTTAATTACAAAGTGTAACCTGTGAGTTGCTGCCTAGCAGGAGGGATAAGCTCAGGGCCTTGCAGTAATCCATTGGGCTGTGCAGGTGGGGGAGGGTTAGTGGTGGGTGTTTGCATATGGATGAGCTTCTTGGTGATTTCCAAAACATCTGTAAAAAAAAAAAAAATAAAAATAAACAAAAACAACCAACCCAACAACAATCAAACCTACAGTTTGGCCAGATTGATACTTTTATTGTAAACCTCTGCTTTCGAGTCTGTAAATAGAAACTATAAGTGATTCTGCTGGGCCACTGCCTGCCTCCTGAGTGGGAGAAAATACACAGAAGCAGCAACTGTAAAACGAAGTACTTTTAATAAAGCCTTGGGCCATCATGTGGCGGCTTCAGCTGCAGAGGAGGGGAGTGAGCTGCTGTAGGAACATCAGTGAAGCTGATTACACTGGAAGCAGTTTTTATCTTAGAGATAAAAAGCAGCCTGGTGTTGGTGGTGGTTCTTGCTCCAGAGCTCTAGGTTGGCCCTACAACAACCAGCTTTTTTGGCCTTTTACTCCTGTCATAATTTGTCCCCCTGCAAACAGGACTGTTGGTCCTTAACTATTTGAAGGTTGTGGAGTGGCTTCATTAGTTTTCATTCACAGGGGAACCTGTTTCTTAGGCTCTGTAGCCCATATTAACTGGACCATATATATTATTATAACCATATTAAAAGGTGGTATTGCTTAAGGGGGTATCTCTTGTTGGTCTTCTCTTTCAGTACTGGTGTTTGAAGCAGAAATTGCTGCAGAACACTAACCTTCAATTATTTAAGTATAGAGAAAGGTACCTGTTCACTTATTTTTAAGAAGTGCCATCCAGTTTGAGATCTTGCTTGCCTGGCTCCTGCCTGTCTTTGGATGTTCGTAGCTCCCGAGTCCTGTTTTCTGAGCTTGTGATACTGGGTTTGATGGTGGAACACCAGGCTGGCCTGGGAGGAGAGTGTGGGAAAGGCTGCAGAGTGGTGTGGTTGATGGAGAGCCTGGTGATCAGGAGTGTGCTGCATGTAAGGGCAGGTCAAGTCAGTCTTTCTGTGACTATTTCTGTGCAGCAATTCCTCTTATTTTTCATTATAGAATCGTGGAATGGTTTGGGTTGGAAGGGACCTTAAAGATCATCAAGTTCCAACCCCTTGCCCTGGGCAGAGACACCTCCCACTAGACCAGGTTGCTCAAAGCTGGCCTTGGACACCTCCAGTAAAGGGAATTTGATCACCTTTTTATGGTCTCAGAGCAGAGCGGGAGAGTCACCTTCCTTGCCGTGCTGGCCAAGCTTCTCTAGACTTATCTTCAAGGTAGGGTCTCCAGTTCTTTAGGTTTTTGTCAACTCCCGGCCTTATGCCTCCTATAAGGCAGAGCATGTGCTACTGGTTATTTTTAGCATGGAAAATTTTAAGAGCCCACGTGGTCCCATTTTGCTTTAACCGTGCCAGCCTTGTCCAGTTCTCTTTTACCCAGACAGTATTTATTTCCCGAGTGCTGTACTGCTAACTATAGGGTTTGTAGGGAGGCTTCCTGGCCTCAGTGTGGAAGCTGCATTTTCATCTTAAGCTGCCTGCTTGTTTGATCTGCGGTCCTTCAGGATGGTCTTTAATTCCAGCCTCGATTTCCAGTGCTTTCGGAGTCTGGAAGTGTGACCTCTCAAGTGCTGGGGCAGGAGGGAAGCGGAGGAGGCAGGAACCGGTGGCACTGAAGGGTCTGTCCCTGCAGAGCCTGGGGGCTGGGGCAGGAGGGAGTTGTCCTTGTCTCTCTTCTCATAGAGACTTGGAGCAGCTTGCCCCCAGAATAGACCTTCTTGTGCGTAGAAAGCCCTGAAAACTGGAGCGAGTGCTTGCTGAACTCTCCTCTCGGACCTTGAGAATGAATTATCTGGCTTCTCTGTGGACCTCGTGTTCCAAACATTTCTAACCTTATAAGGATGTGTATACTGAGGGGTTGTTTGTCCTGGCTGGAGAAACAAGGTGGCTTAAAACTGCTCTCTGGCCCTAATGCGAACAAGGAGAATAAATTGACTGTCCTTGGCTTTTTTTTTAAGGTAGGGGAGTGTGTGCATTCATTCTTGTCCTTGTCTCCCTGATCTTTACCAGGAGTTTCCCATAAATCAAGTCAGAATACAGATTTGGAGAAGCCGACTGACCCCTGCTCTCCCCTTGGTGTCTTAATCCCATCCTGACCTACTGCGGGGATTATTTAGCGAGTTGGAAAAGTCCCGTGTCCTCGCTGCAGCTCTCCGGCCCTGCCTTGATAGAAGGTGTGACATTTAGACGGGATTCCCGACGTGCCAGAGGGAAGTGGAAGTGGCCGGTTGGCGCGGGGAGAGCGTGTACAGTCTGTGAGCTCTGCACCAGCTCGGCTCTATTTTTGGTGGGGGGCTGCACGGGGACCCTGCGTGTTGGGAACCGGCAGCGGGGCATCCAGCGTGTCTCACCCGTCCTGGCTTTTGCAAGCCCATCGTCTCCGGTCCAAAGCCCGTGGAGCTGCTGCGCGTCCCCAGCTGGCTCCTCCTGCAGGGGCTGCCGGGCCGGGCTCCCTCTGCTTTGGCACGGTTTAAAGCCATGTGATTTGAAAAAATGCAATTTTTTTTTTTTTTTTTTTTTTTTTTTTTTTTTTTTCTGCTGCTGGCAGGAAAATCCCAGGCTTTCTTCCCCCACCACGTGTTTAAATGATCCCATTGCCCCTGCAGTCCTGAGCTGGCTGTCAAACTGGCAACAGAGAGAGGGCTTT
This sequence comes from Limnodromus scolopaceus, assembly GCA_028565335.1. NCBI lineage: Eukaryota > Metazoa > Chordata > Aves > Charadriiformes > Scolopacidae > Limnodromus > Limnodromus scolopaceus. The sequence continues at coordinate 4,336,486 of JAOXNO010000007.1, forward strand.
GTCGCTCTTAAACGTGTTGGAAAATGAAGGTGGGCTTCAGGAGCTCTGCGGTGGAGGAGCTGAAGTATGTGCTGCATCTTACAACTGCTTGGCTGAGGAGGTTAATAATCAGCTGACTTCTAGGCGTTACATAAAAGGTGACATTGTGACCAGTGTATCACAATCAGGCCACCAAAGTCTTCCTGTCGCGATTAGATGTTTGTTGGTGTTAGCTGTCCCCAAGCCAACCCGGTGCTTTAGGGTGTCTGCTGGCACCTTGTGCAGAGTCACTGCCTTTTATCCCTTTCTAGTTGATGGAAGGATGTGGAATTCCCATTTAACATGATCACTGATAGTATAATGCAGCTCTTACTAAAACTACTCAAATTAAAATCATGAAATTAAATGAGCTTCGCAAGGAGCAGTCAGCTAATCAACCAGTCTCCACTGATCTAAATATCACAGAGTGGCGAAGAACTTTATCTTAAATTATATTAATGTTTAAAATAACTCTTAGAACTGTTTTGTCTGCCAGGCTTGGGGACAGGCCTGTCCCTCTGTGGAGCATCCTGCTCCTGCCCTCCTGTGCTGCAGAATTGTGTGGGACCATTGTTTGTGCGGTTGGGGCAGCTTAATAGGGAATGGGGTAATAATAGGGCTGTCTGTTTAATCAGGGAAGCTTGCTGGGAACGGGCTGTGTGAGCTACTTTAATTTGAGTTTGTGGTAGGCCTGTGAGACGGCTTGTAGGGTGGTTCTGCATTAATTATAACAACTTAAGCGGAGGGCAGATGAGCACTCACAATGTGAGCCATTGTGCTGGAGAGCATAAATGTGAACCTTTTGTCTTAGGAACGTACAGGCTTCCCCCTTTCCATTTCCAAAAACCAAACATCCAAATTATTGCATAGGACTTGTTGGGTTTTTTTTAATTCCAAATCTCAGGTGTTGCTATTAACTGACAGTTCCTCCTCAGCAGTGAACCCGCTGTCTGACTGTACAGAGCCAGCTGGAAGTAACTCGGATTTAGAAGATATCACATATGAATGTCTGGTGAACACAGACTCAAGTTTCCTGTGTAGAACAAATTTGATACCTCATTTGTGATATATTGAGATGTTGCTGGATTTCTTAAATCGTGTCTGCAGCTAACCTTTGGTTTGGGATTGAGCAAGAAACTTCCTCGTCCCTGTTTTTGCCACTCATTTATTTCCTTGCCGCAGTCGTTCCGGCTGTGCAGGGCTGGTGCCCGAGCTGCCTTGGGTAGAGTTGTGTGTTTGCTCCTGTGGGATGGGAAGGTGTGGCCGGAGGAGGTGTGAAATCTGGAGTGAATATTAAATTATCTGAGGCTTGGGTGCTCGGCTGGAGCCCGAGGGAGGCATGTTTTTGTCCATCAGCTAGAATGTAATCAGCTCCTTGTGGAAATCGAGGCCCCGAGGGAGAGTTGTGTTTGGGAACCGTGGTCAGGAGGTTTGCTCTGATAACAAAAGGTTTTTTCCGGTTGAGACAGACTAAGCACAGTTGAGAGACTGGATTGATTGTCTTCTCTTGTCTAAGAAATATTACGCCTCTAAAGAGGAACTAGATAATACTCTCTTCCAGTGGGTGGTTCCCATTTCTAGGACTTGGCTATCTCCTGAAAACAATCTTTATTTTTGTTGCTCACTGGCAAAAGTCTTGAGGTCTGTTTGGAGAAAAGTCCGTCCTGTGTAAGCATTGTCAGACACGTGGTGCTTTGCTTTAATTCCTGCTCAGTGAAAATATAAACTGTAAGTGCTTTGCAGCCAGGCTGTTTTGGGGACGTGGGTAACTCTTTAGCTTTGTGTTCCAGCTGCAGACATTACTGAAGGAAAAAGGGAAGGCATGTCAGCCCTGCCTCGCGTAACCCAGGTGAGGTTTGTAGACGAAGGAGCATGACTGGGACACGGGTCCTAGCGATGTCCAGGCAGGGAAGGGTAAGTAGAGCAAGAGAGATGGCTTTCAGCTCTAGAGAGTCAGAGGAGTAGCAACTGTCAACGTAGTAAATTTAAATGTAGAACAAACTTTGGAGTTCCTAAGTAGTAGTGTCTCTACCGAGACTGCTTTTGCTAGACAAATACTGCTATTATAAGGGTGTTATAGCACATTTCCCGTCTTCACTACTGTGACACATTTTAGAGGGACTTCTGGTCATTGGGAGACACTTGCTCCCTCAGGCTGTAGTTGGTCTTTGTTCAGGAACTCCTGCCCTGCAGACCTCTGTGGGTGCCCCCGCGCCAGACCCTGCAGGGCTCTGGATGAGGATGTTTGCAAAGCACTTCACCTTCTGTGGGCTATTATATTTTAGAGAGGTGTGTGTTGTCAACCTGTGAAGCTCTCAGGAATGTGAGATTTCGAGCAGAGAACTGCAGCGTATCGAGTCTGCGTCTTGGAAAGGCTTGTGGTACATCCGTGTTGTGAACCCAGCCTGGTGCTGGGGAAACGCGGGGTGCTGGGTGCTGCCTTTGTGTGTGGCACCAGCCGGCAAAGGTGAGGCTGGAGAAAGGAGGTGGAATTGGTGTAAGTGTAGAGGTGAGGTGAGGTGAAGTTGGTGAGTATAACAGTGAGATTAGGTAAGGATCTTGTTCTGTGGTCTGCTGGTAAAGCAGATACGTGAATTTAAAGAGCGGCTGGAAGACAAGCCTGGGATGGATGTTAAAATCCTTGATAGGACCCTGTCTGTTCAAGACAAAGAACAGGATTTCTGTTCTGTTCATGCTAACAGAAAGACCTCAAGGCATTTATGAGCCTTTAGCCTTCTTGATACCTTCCCTGTGACTGGGTAGGTTTAGACTGAACATTAGGAAAGAATTTTTCACGGAAAGAGTGGTCGGGCATTGGAATAGGCTGCCCAGGGAGGGGGTTGAGTCACCATCCCTGGACGTGTTTAAGAGTCGTTTAGATGTGGTGTTGGGGGATATGGTGTAGGGGAGTAGGGTAGATGGTTGGACTCAATGATCCCAAGGGTCTCTTCCAACCTAGATGATTCTATGATTCTATTTTAACATGCCTTCTGTTTCTCTCGGTAGGTACAACTGCTGAGGCTCTGCAAAATGGCTTTATGCTTCCGCAGTTTCACCCTATATGCCATACCTGGAGTGCTGGCGCTCGTCGGCTGCTGGTGGATCTATTCCCACAGAAAAAAGCATGCAGGCTACCACGACAAACAGGCACCAGCCACTGAAGAAGAGCAGCAGGAGGAAGTGCCAGAGAATGATTCAGCACCCAAAACAGAAGCATGCGTTCCTCGAAGATTGCCTCTCTTGTCGGAAGAGGAATGTCCAGAGAACGAAACCTCGACCTCCCTGCCGCCAGCAGGGCCCACGACGCCCTCTCTTCTGTGTCAGACTCAGGAGAGGCCAGATCTGTCACAGGACCTTCCAGACCTGTCAGTCGCGACAGCTCAGCCCAGCACCCTCGAGGACGACAGTGAAAAACTAGAAACGATAGCATCTCAAGATGAAAGCGGTGTCCCTGCTTGTGTTCCTCTCCCCCTGATCTCAAGGAGCCCTACACAGGGCTCGAGCTCTAGCACAGACCAAGATCAGCGGCGACCAGCGGCGACGACACAGGAGCCTTTGGGAATCACGGAGGAGATCAGCCATGCAGAGCAGTCAGATGATTCTTCATTTAAGCCCCCTAAGGAAAGCCAGATGCCAGAAATCGTGCCATTGGATGCTGGCCCTGTGACAGCCCTTTGCTTGGGACTGAAGAAGGAAGCCAATACCCTGCAAGCCTCTCTCAATAATGGAGTCGAAGTTGTATCAAGTCACAAGGATTCTGCAGCGAGCGTGTTACCGGATAGTTTGGAGTCTGCCTGTGTGGAGCGGTCCAGGGAAGAAGAGATGCCTGAGTCAATTGCCAGTACTGTACCTGTGTGTCAGGAGGAGGACATACAGGAGAGGACAAAAGGAGATGAATCGGAAAGAGAGAAGACTGGAGGAATGAGTTTGGACAAGGAAGAAGTTGAGAAAATTGAGCAAGTAGCAATACAGATCATTTCCAAGGTCATTTTGGCAGCAACTGAGGAAGTGCTGTCTGGTTCTGCGAGTGATGTGTCCAGTTGGATCTGCCAGACTGCTGCCAGCCGAGCTGAGAGACCTCTGGAGATGGCCAGCATTGTTTCCTCTGACGGGACGCCTGCGGAGGAAGCTACGGGAGCGGATGAGAACGTGGCTGCGGAGAGCGATGCTGCGGTACCGACGTCCCTGCAGACAGAGGAACAGCATCAGTGTGTGACGGGTTCCAGCTGTTTAACGCACAACTGTTTGTCTGTCCCTGTTCAGGGAGGCACAAAAGACTGTCAGATGAAGAACTGGGTGTGCAGTCAGTCCCAAGGAGCTGATAGGACTCCTGTGGAAAACCATGGAGGGTCACTGGAAAGGTCATCTTTGGTTATGGAGGACTCTGGGTTCAGCACATACACATCGGAAGGTGGGACAAATGTGGAGGACCCGTTGCAGAACACAATGCTATCTGTCTCATCAGGTCAGCATTCGGACTCGCTGAGCATATCTGCAACCCAGGACACGTCTGCTGAGCAGAGCTCAGTACCAAGTGAAAATCCACCTACTCTGAAGCTGCCTGAAGACAGCGTAGTGCCATACAGCAACGGGATACTGGGAGAGGATAGTCCAGATCTGCCTCATGAGTGTAGCAGGGCAGCAGGGGTGGATGGAGAACACTCAGGAGGTAAGGCATTTGAAAATCCTCCTACAAAAACCTGAATGAGCATTTTATGTGCTGTAACCCTTCTGCTTCAGAACACATTTGGATAAATCCTCTTTATGTTTAACTTCCCCAGTAGATGAATATTTAGCCCTCGCGTGCAGGTAGTAGGCGTTAGCTCTTAGAGTTCCCATCTCTGTAAGACCCAGTGGTAGCTGGGGGATCTTCAAGGGTATACAGCAAAGGAGTGAACGGGCTGATCCCCTTCCAGCACAAAGCTTATTGTCCAAAGCTAAGTATGTACTTGAGCAGCACAGTGAAATGGGCTGTGTCTGGATGTTGAACACCTTGCTGGTTTGAGACCTGCTAATACAAATGGTTACTGCTGCAGTTCAGGCAGCCTCTGGGTTCTTATCTGTGTTTATGGGCTGCTGCCGAAAGGAAGCTATAAGGCAAGTTTCTGAGGTGCTGCCAGATCAACCAGGGAAGTGCTCTGATGAATTGTGATAAAATCAGTTGGTCACAGACCAATTATCCTGAAGCCTTTTTGCTGGGAAGGGTAGGTGTGTGCCAAGGAATCCCAACAGGGAGCAGTGTTCATGGAGTTCCCCCATCTGTCTCTGTGATGCTTTTGCCTTCTAGATGCTGGATGATGTGTGCCTGGCAGAATACAGCGCTGGCTGAGCAAATGTTAACCCATATGACCTTGGGCATGGATGTTAAGATCCTTTATGGGACCCTGTGGTGCCAACAGCCCTTAATGATGGGTTGTCTTGTAATTGCTACAAAGTAGTTGGAATGCTGCTCGTTGCAAGACATGGGGATTGAGTTTGCCAGCAATTAAGGATTAAACCCAGAAAACACTTTCACTAGTGGGAGTAACCATGGGAAGACAATGGGTTTGCCTTGTTGTGAATGCTGGTGTGACAAGAAGGTACAAGAGTGTCGTGGAGCCTGGTGGTGACAAGGGCTGAGAGCTCTGCCCTGGGACAGTTGAAGGGCAGGGAGGGGGGATATAGTGGGTAAAGTTGGTAACGTGGCTGTGTTGGAGAAGAGGTCCTACAGCTGACCTTCACACCCAGGTGGTGAGACTTGGATCCTCATCCTTGTCTAGGAGGCCTCTGGCAGACAGTGTGGCCTTTGATTTTCTGGGCATCTCTGCTGTGTTTCTAGTGAAGATGTGGCAAATGTGAAGCAGCTGTTGGGTTTGTTTTTCTCTTTGGTCTTGGGCTGGATGGTCTGAATACTTGTAGACAAGTGAGGCTTTTCATGCTTCTGCCTGCTATTCTGGATCAACCTTGTGTTATACTGACTGTATCTGGGGTCTGACCAGGAAGAAGCCGTTTGAGTTTGTCCCCTTCCCAAGTAGAAATGTTCCTGGTATTGGCTGATGGTTTGGGAACAAAACATAGGCTCTGGCACCTTGTTTCTTCAAGCATGTGACAAGTTTGGGCGAGAGAACTGGTAGGGGGCACCCCTAGCACTGGACCTGCCCCTGGGACAGGGATGTAATGTCACTGGAAAGAGCAGATGAATGGGTATCCCTCCCTGCATGATGAACTGCCTGTGAAAAACCCTGTTTGAACCATGGGGAAAATGTAAAATGCCTTGGTACAGCAGCAGCTTGGTGTTGATGTTAGCATAGCTCTCCTGTTGCATTCCCAGAGGTGAGTGTGCAGGTTTTTCTCCAGGAATAAAAGGAAACTTTCAGTAGGCTATATGTGACAGGACTTTACCCTTTCCAAAATACCGGAGAACCTGATACAGGATCATCCCAACTGAATGCACAGGAAGAGCTTGGTGTAACCTCTATGGAATGATGTATTTTCATGGTGGTGTGCCTGGTGGCTGGATCGTGTGTATTGCCTGAGTGCTGACTTGTCTGCATGTCTTGTAGGTTCAGATGTAAATAACATGGATTTTGTGGACAGTGGCTGTGCCCTGAGGAAGACGGTGACTCGCCAGAACTCTAAGCTGGGAGGAGAATCCAGCAAGTCTGACTTCATTATCTGGGAAATAGAGGTCCCAAAGGTAACCGTCCGCCGGCCCGCTCGCACATCCTGCGCTGCCCTACATAGCCATCTTCTGGTTCTCCCAGTCAGGTGCTGGCCCAGTGCCACCCCAGGGAGATCAGCAACAAATCAAGAAGGATTTAAGCATTTAGCTCCTGTTAGGACTCAGCAGGAGCAAAGAGCCAGTACACGACTGTAAACAAGGGGCATCTCAGGGCTGTCCAGGGTAACATTGGTTGTTGGACTCATTATTCCCCTTTATCTTCTCCCCCAGTCTGTTAGTCTGATGCTTTGAAAGCCCTCAGAAGGTTTGGAGGGTACACAGTTACTAAGAGCAGGTGATGAATTATTTTTTTTCTTTGTGCTGTGTAGGAAGGTTACGTTTCAGCTGCTGGTCCAAATCCTTCACAAGCTGAGTGCTCATCTGAGCTGTTCTGTGGGGCGGCTGTGTCTCAGTCTTTGTAGTGAGCTTTCTTTTGGGTTGAGAGAGAAATTGTGCTTTTTAGGGACTATGTTTATACCTTCTTCCCTGCTTCATATATGCAAAATCACCTGTGGCCGTCCCGCATAGCTCTGCTCTTGCGGTTCTGCTTCTCAGTAGACCCAAATGCTGACAGCAGGATGAGCGTCCTGCCTCCAGTGTTTGGGTGCTGCGAGCCCAATGAAGACATGTAACGTGCATTTTAAAGGATCGGTAAAACGCAGGCTGAGGAAGCAGTTCTACAGCAGAAAAATATGTTTCAGTGGTTAGTGAAGACAGGCTGTTGCTTTTCTTCAAGTAGTTAACTTCACGTTGTATAGGATTATCCACACTGACTCGGGCCCAGCACTTCTGGTCTGGTCTCTGACAGTACGTGGTGGCAGATTCCGGTGGACGAGTAGAAGTGCCAGGGCTTGCACAGGCGTCTCTTCGTCACCCTGCACAGCTCTCCAGGGCTTCTTTAGTCTAATGGGTGTGATAGCCTGCTTTACTCTCCCATGACTTTGTCTACTCCCTTTCTAATCTAATTAGCATGTTTAAAAATTGCTAGACTTTACTATTTCATATTTGAATGAAATATGCTTTTTAAAAGAAGCGGTGAGAGATTGGGAGAGGGTGTGACTTTCCTTGACTATAGGAAGGCAGTAGCGTTTACCAGGCCGGGTTTTGTCCCATCGTGTCTTTGTGCCATTCTACAAGTTATGGAGATGGATCTATCAAAATGAGCTGTGCTTGTCGATCTCCATCTACCTTGGCTTGTCACAGACCAGCTGAGCTCTGCACTAGTCCAACAGGGCCTTATATTTATCCTGCCTGTCCCTATGCTACAGGAACTGGGAACGTGGATGAAATAAGCCACAGGGAATGCTGTTGTTTGATCTACGTTTCTCTTCTTGACACTTGCTTTCTTGTCCCTTTCTTAAAGGAATTAGTTGGCCGCTTGATCGGCAAGCAGGGGAGATTTATGAGCTTCTTGAGGCAAGCGTCTGGTGCCAAAATTTATGTCTCAACACTACCTTATTTCCATGACTCCCAAGTCTGTCACATCGAGGGTAAGTGGAATGTCTCTTTATTCATGGTCTAACTTGTAGCTTGGGGGCCTTAATTAGATGGGCAAGGAATTTAAATGGATTTAGTGGCTTTGCAAGTCCAGTGCTTGGCAAAACTTTTCTGCCAGTGAATTGGGTTCATACTGGAGGCTAAAGCTGTTGAAACTGGGGCCTGCTGGTCTGAGTTGCTTGTGTTGGCCTGAAGCCAGGTTACCAGGCCAATCTATTAAAACTTAACTTGTTTTTGTAGCTGAATTGCTTCATGTGGCAGGGGTGGAGGTGTCCTCAGCATATCTGTGCTACAGATTCTCTGTGGGGTTTTTGTCTCCCAGGCTCCTCGCATCAAGTAGAAAAAGTATTGAGCCTGATTGGCAAGAAGTTCAAAGAGCTGTGTCTCACCAACATCTACGCTCTACCTCCACCAACACCACTGACACTTCATTCCCTCCTCATGACTGCATGGGTAAGTCCCAGCTTGCTGGCCATGCTGGTGTGGGGTGGGAGGCTGCTCGCTGCCCCCTGTGGCAGCGTGGAACTGTTTAGGCTGGAAAAGACCTTTAGGATCATTGAGTCCCACCATTTAACCCAACACTGCCAAGTCTGCCGCTAAACCATGTCCCTCAGTGCCACATCTACCTGTCTTCTAAATACCTCTAGGGATGGCAACTCCACTACTTCTCTGGGCAGCCTGTTCCGATGCTTGACAACCATTTTGGTGAAGAAATTTTTCCTAATACCCAATTGAAATGTCCCCTGGCATAACTTGAGGCCGTTTCCTCTCGTCCTATCACTTCTTACTTGGGAGAAGAGACCGACCCACATTTCTTTGCTTACTCTGGGCATCTCGAATCTATAAATTAACTGTGCACACAACTGTCTCTGTGGATGTGAAGACAGGCTTTGTTTTGAAGAAGTGAATTTATGCTGGGAAATTAAAGGTGTTTTAGATGTATTCTGAGCACAGTAATGCTTGGAAGCTGCCCAACACAATGGCTCTCTGGCAGCCTGGGCAAATTACTTTGAGAATGAGGCCTCTGTGACAAATCTTGGATGATCCTTGTGAAGATTACCTTGATGTTTAAAAACCCTGGTGGGCAGAGAATCTGTGCAAGTTGCACTGTGTTGACAGTGCAGCATGACTTGACCCGTATCATTTCTGACTCTGCTCGCTCATCTCTTGGGTAAATAAGTCTTAACAGGTGCTCTGTGCCCATCATCTTTTTGTGTACAAGGTGGGTCCTGCCCCAAGTCTGATTCCCATTAGAACAGAGTAGAGTAACAGTGAGTAGCTTTTCTGCTCCTAATCCAAAGCAGCCTTTGGAGGGGAAATACCAGAGTGCCAGGGCTTTTCCACCCCTGGCTGTAAGGCTCAGGAGTTGCTGGTGGAATGTGGAGTTGCCGTGAGTGAAGCTTGCGTTGCGATGAGCGCTAACGAGAATGCCTTTCCTCTGTGGGACAGCTCTTCCTCCCGGATGGAGTCACCGTGGAGGTGGTCGTGGCGAACCAGGTCGATGCGGGGCACATGTTTCTACAGCAGCATACGCACCCCACCTTCCACGTCCTGCGGAGCCTCGACCAGCAGATGTACGCCTGCTATTCTCAGCCTGAAATTCCAACCCTGCCAACTCCTGTAGAAGGCAAGTCACTTGGTTTCTCACAGATTGTTCAGTTGAGAAACTTCTAGGGTCATTTAAAAGCCTGATGCCCCTGAGTTAGGCCTGGGAAGCTTCCCAGTGGATGAGAATGTGATAGTTCACTGGTCATTTTATCTTCTTTTAAGCCACTGGCATAGTACAGGTGTCACTCTTCCTCACCCCACTCATCCCTGGAGAACCTCCCCAGCTGCTTAGTCGCATGTCGAAATTCAGAATGAGATGAAGTCCGTCTCAGGTTATTTCTAATCAACTTGGCATCTGGTGTATTTTTGCTGACAAAGTGAGGAACTACTCCCAGATCTTCATAGTGCTGCTGTCCGCATGTGATAGAGAGTGGAGGGGACATCACATGGGAGGGGGTTATTGGCATTTACTTTTCTTTTTAGAGCCAGACCTCACTGTTAGTGACAGAAGGCTAGAAGAGAGCTAGGCACCTGGGTAGAAGAACAGGGTGGTGTCAGACTTGGGAGTAAAACCCACCTCTCCTGTGTCCCAGTATCAGACCTGGAATGATGTGGGTGTGGGTGGTGCTGAAAGAAGGTGAAAGCAACATAAGAAATGCTGTTGATTCTCCATAGATAACTGTGCAGTGCTACTAGTGCCTGAAGTGCTGATTTTGGGAAATCCACTTATACTGAGCCTTTCTTCTCTATACTCTTATGTCCTGCAGTTGGTATTATCTGCGCAGCTCCAGGCCTAGATGGGGCATGGTTACGGGCTCAAGTTGTCAGCTACTTCGAAGAGACCAATGAAGTGGAGCTCAGATACGTGGACTATGGAGGATACGACAAAGTGAAGGTCGACACGCTCAGACAAATCAGGTCTCTAGCTCCTCTTCCGTGACCTGAGGCCATATCTGGCTTGAATCTTCATCACAGGCATCCATATAGTTTGAATGGTTTACTGGTTTTTCCACAGCTGAAGTGGGAAATGGTAGAAAAGTTTGTCTCGGCAGCAGGTGTGGATTCCTTGGGAGCACAGTAAACTCTTGCAACTCTTGCAAGGCTTTTTTTGAAGGGCCGGACAGAGGAAATGGCAGCTTCTGCCACTTCAGTGTGGAAGCTGAGCAAAAGGGTGCCTTCAGGAGGCCCCAAAGTGTAGTGAATTGATGAGGCAGCAATAAAATTCAGATGCTCTATGCCCCAGCCCCAGCAGCTGGGAGAGCCGTATTGGATGGGGGTTTTCTTACAAGCCCATTAAATACTTGATTGTGCTCCAGAAGTGGGAGAAAAGCAGCACAGCCTCCATTACGGAGGTGGTTTTTGCTTGCAGCCCAGTCCAACTTACCATGCTACTCAGCCAGTTTATTGCTGCTGCTTAGACTGCTGGGAAAACAGGCTGGTTTGTTGTTTTGGTTTTTTTTTTTTTTTTTTTTGACTGTCATCAATTTCAAACTGAATTCCTGTTAAAGCAATTAATTAATCAATGTCACCTTAAAGAATACAGGAGTAACTTAAAGCCCTGTTCTTATTCTGATTGATTCTCTTTTCTTTAAGGTCTGATTTTTTATCACTACCTTTCCAAGGAGCAGAAGTTTTACTAGACAACGTGGTGCCACTTCCAGGTAATGGAGCTCTCGAGAGGTGCTGCTGGTGCTCCTCCTGCAGGTTTAAATGGATGCCAGCTGTGTACAAGCAATGATTCTGGCTAAACCTTCTCCCTCCTGTTGCAAGCTCAGCCTCTGATGTGACTGGAGCAAGGATTGGAAAAATTGTATTTTTTTTTTTCTATAATGTGCTAGTGTGGCATAATCTGTCAGGCTCCAGGGGAAAGATGATAAATGTCCAGGCTTTTTCCTGCATGGAGGAGAGAATGAATTACTCTCCTAAGCAGCAGGCTGGCAGGACTGGCAGGGTATAGGTGAAGTAGCTGTAACTGCTCTGCTGCCTTCTGTCACAGAGTAGCTGTAAATGCAAACTTAGATATTTGTCTAGCAGATAAAAAACTGACATTTTCTTACTGAATTGACTGATGTGTATAGTTCTGTGTTCAAAAGACTACCCTCCAAGCACTGGAAGAATGTCAGTCACTGCCTAGAAGTACGTTCTGGTTTGCTTTTTTTTCTTCTCTTTTTTTTTTCTTTTCTAAGCATCTTTTAGAGATGCCTGCTGTGTTGGTATCTAAGAAGGGGTGGTGGTAGGAGGTGGTGGCCAGGCCAGGTCTCCCCACGGGGATTTGTGGCTGGCAGGGCTCCGGGAGGCACGGGCCCTGCTGAGGCTGTAGAAAAGTTTAAGCTGCTCCTCGCAGAAGTCAGTGTTTTGCACATTCCCTGGGGTAATCGACCTCCTCCGGTACTTGTGGGGTTGTAAGGAGTTCATTTGCTGCTGGAGATGGTTTCAGGATGGGGAACCGCAGGAGTTGAGTTGCTGGTCCTTGCACAGAGCGTGTTTGACCCCGCTGCGGTGCTACCCAGCCCGTGCTGTAAATGCTTTTGAGTTCCCCTTTACAGTACCGTGCAGGGTCAGTAACGTCCTGAGGCCTCTGAGCTTATTTTATTAAGGATCAAAATACTAATGGCTACTCAAAGCTACTGCAGAAGTATACTTTTCTGTCTTTAAGGCCTTCTAATTCATCAGCCACTTATGTTCACGTTAATTTAGCCTAGTGGCTTTAGAAAGCACTTCATCCTTTCCCCTCGGCAGCACAGCAGGCGTTAATACTTGTGTGATCTCCAGCACTATTGACTGGTTTCAGCCAATGCCTACGGCACTGGTAGGTGAGGATTCCCTGGCCTAACTTATGTGGAGGTCAGACAAGATTAGCTTAATAGTCCCTTCTGGCCTTTGAAGCCTGTGAATCTCTCATTTGTTTTCTCCTGCTCTTTTCTTTCCAAAGATGAGGATCACTTTTCATCCGAAGCGGACGCCGCTGTCAGTGAGATGACCAGAGGCGCAGTCCTAGTGGCGCAGGTACATGGGAGCTGTCTGGAGAAGCCTGGTTGCTGGTCTGAGTGCTGCTGTTAGCCCCTCTGTCCCGAAGCATTCTGCATGTGTTAAAATCAAAACCATAGCCAGAGCCTGTAAGCCCAGCTGCTGGGCAGGGTTCTTGTTGGGAAATCTTGGCGTCGAGAACTTCTTCGTGTAGCATCAGCACTGCTCAGGGCTCTGTGGCTGGGAAGGGTTGAGGATTCCCTCTTGTTAGTGATGTGGGCAGGGAGGAAGGGCACCCAAATGGGTTTACAGGGCACACGGTGGCCTCTTGTCCAGCAGATCGAGTATTCGGCTGGCTCTGTGCTGCTTTGCCAGTCTGCGCAACGCTGACATTGGGACCTGGCCTCTGGCTGGCCAGGGAGAGAAGTAAGGCTTCTGGCAGTGTCCCAAAGGCTTCTGCGTGTGCCTGACCTCCACGAAGAGGCACTTCCCTCTTTTTGCTAATAGTGGCTGTAGCCATCCGTGTAAGTTAATTGGGACGTGGGGAAAGCTGAGAGTGTTTGTGGTGCTCGATCTCACGGCTTCCTTTGGGTTAACGCAGTGCTCAAACGCATCACGAATTCTAGCAAGGGCATGGGTTTGAGTGACTGGAGCAGACTTGCCTGCAGGGTGTCCCCGCTGGCAGCAGGGACATTTCCTCCAGCCTACACAGAAGTAGGGAGCTTTTGGTATGCAGTGAGTGATGCCAGCCTCGCGTCCTCCATGCTCAGGCCAGAATTGCCGAACATCTATGTTTTTCTCCATCTTTCCAGGTCACAAATTACGATAGCGCGACAGGTCTGCCTCTGATACAGCTGTGGAACTTGATGGGAGATGAGGTGTGTATGTTGACATGCCTGTTTTTTGAACACTGTTAGAGTTTATGCAGACTTCTTACTGTTGATTAGGAACTTGCTAATGTTTCTTGCTAGTGTTTTTTTTCACCTTCCTACTGTTTTTTTTTTCACCTCCTCCTAGGTCCTGTCAATAAACAGAACTCTGGTGGAAAGAGGATTTGCTCAGTGGCTTGACTACTAGCAGTGTCCTAGATGCCTCGACAACTCTTTCTGCAGAGAAAAGCAAAAGAATAACCCTTGTTTTGCACTGTTACAATTCGGTTTGGCAACCTCTTGCGAGAAGACCTGTTTACACCAGTGTGCGGAGTTTTGTGGTCCATTGAAACTTGTTTTGCTCAACTGTTACCATTTCACTAGAAACACATACCTCATCTCAGCGAAAGGCGGGGTGTTAAAAGCCATAAAGACAGATACTGTAGCTTTAAAGCAAAAAAAAAAAAAAAAAATTCCTCCCTGGCCTCTGCTCAAAAGTTGAATGGGGGAAAAAAAACTTAAAACCCTGGGGCTGGCTTGAAGCTGGCAAATGCCCCTGAAACGTTAACTGTGGTTGCATTTTTGTTCAAGATGCACAATGCCCTACGAACTTAGCATCTGCTTTTCCTAAAATTTATATTGGTTTTCCTTTTTTAACAGGCTCTGCCTATGAAATTAATGAATGTTATTAAGGAATTTAACGTTCAATTATGGATTTTTTCTACATTGTGCCACTAACCTGCACAAACAACATTCATCTTGTGTCTTCCTTACGCCAGGAGGTAGATGAATTGCATTTGTTGCACTTACTGTGGCACATGTCTCACTGCAGTCATGGGTTTTAGGCTCGACATGCTTAAGAAAGAGAGCTTCTCCGTGCAGGTGCTTGAAGTGCAGGATGTGTTACCACTACAATTTTTGCTCTGAAGTGTTGTGTATTTAAAGAAAAGAACTGATTGCCAAGCCCAATTGTAGTTTATATTTTTCTAGCTGTGCAAGTCTGTAAATATATATAAAAAAAAAGCATTGTAATATTTTGTACAAGAAAATCACTGGAAACAAAGGGAACTTTACAGAATTTTTTTCACACCAAAATGTCCTATGTAGGTAGAACCGGTTTGGAGTGCGTTAGGGTAGCTGACATATTTGGAGCATCTGAATGTTGGGAGTGTTTCAGCTCTGCTGTACGCAGATCGGCATTCCCATAGATCGCTGTCTGGTTTGAGTTGTGATCACTGCATTCTTTGCTATGTTGCTGTACAGATCTGTTTAAAAGAAAAAAAAAAATAACAACTTGGCATTAATATTGCAGTGGTGTTCTCTCTCGCAGTTTTTTTTCCGCTCCTTTTTAGATTTCTATCACGTATTTAAAATTTTGCTCAAGTAATTTAAGATGACTTAATACTCTTAAACAGATGCCCTCTAATGTATATCATTTTAGATATGTATTGAGCTGGGATTTATTGCTGGCAGAGAAGATATTTGCCAGAAGAATGTTGATGTCGTCAGTCCCCAGAATTTTTTTCAGGTGTATTCAAGGATGTCTTTGCATCCTGTGAGCTAACGTGTCAGTGCATCACACGTTTGGATAGTTGCCTACAAAAGCATTTGGTCCAATCCCTTCTGATATGGTATGGTTATAGCCTTTTTTTTTTGAGTTCTCTCCTATTTGGCGCTTATGATTTAATGTTTATATTTACAATAACATCCAATGGAAACTAAATTTGATAACTCAGTTAAATCTATAAAACATATATCCTCTTGGAATGTTTCTTTCCATTTCAATTAAAGCTCGAATTTTAAGCTGTCTTAAACTGTGCTGACTGAGAACCTTCATTTCCTGACCTCGTGCCACGTGGGGCTGGGAAAGGGACCTTGGGGGGATCCACAGGTGAGAGAGGACCCTGATGGCAGAAGGGTCAAGCTTCGGATCTCCTGGGGGTTCCTTTTACTTCCTACTGAAAACTGGGTTTCTTTTTATGATGAATGGCTTATTAGAAAGCCTTAGTCTGAGCACTGGTGCTCAAGGCTGTTGGAAATGTTGGATGCTTGTGCAATTAATTTACTCAGGATGCCCCTTTGGTCACATGAGTTGGATATGGGTTGCTTGGAAAAGAGCAGGGGAAAAGGCACGGGGCAAAAGAGGAACAGGGGAGGTTGAAAGGAGTGAGTTGTGTTTGCATCTTCTGAGATGCAGCAGCGGCGCTTTGTGCCCCCCCAGACCTCGGGAACGTGGCCGGGGTGGGTTCCGAAGGGGTGGCACCGCTGGTAACAGCGGCAGCTCCGTAATCCTTGGCTGCGAAGCCGGGGCTGAGCCTACGTGCGTCGGAGCTGAGCCGTCCCGCGGGGTTAGTTCGTCTGAAGCCATTCAAAGGGGCTTTCCCCTTTGAAAAGTGGTAATTTTATTACGGGTGAAATGAATGAGGTCTCTGGAGATGCTTAATTTATAACTTCCGCCTGGAGAGCTTCCTGCTGGCTGTGCTCAGGCGTTCCCCCGGAGCAGCCCCGGGAAGCCCACAGCTCTGGCTCTGCCCTGGGACAAGGGGGGCTTCCTCTGCCCCCCGTCCTGCCCAGAGCTTGTCCCTGGGGTGAGCAGCACCTTCCTGCCAGGGCCAGCCCTTGGGGAAAGCCCTGGGCGGATTTTCCTGGGGCACCGGGACTGAAAGGCTCCTCAGTGCAGGCGGAGGGGAGGAGCGGGGAGGGTATTTTTGGAGCAGAGGGAGAATAATGGTGCCCCTGTCTGACACTGGCACGAGGAGCGGTTCAGCTCCTCACCCCTCGCAGCCGCGTATGCGGCAGGGAACCTGCCTCTGCCCTCCCAGGGTGGAGACCTTATTGACAGGGGGTTTTTTCCTGAAAAGAAGAAAAAAAAAAAAAAAAATCAGATACAACCTTTATTTTTATTTTCATTCTGCTGTGTCACACAACTCTGTCAGGTTCTGGCTCGGTGCTGCCTGTCAGAGGCTGCGGAGCTGGAAGTCAGGAACACGTGTCTTGCATTTAGTTTATTGCCTCAGGGACTCTGTGTTGGCTTCAGCCCCCTCTGCTTCCTCTCCCCCCTCCTTCCCCACTCCCTTCAAAAGAAAAACCAGTCACTCTGCAAAGCAAGAGGGAAAAATTCTGGCTGCCTTGAGCAGTGCAGGGGGGGGATGATGGCACTTGGGGGAGAGTCTCAGGGCTCGGGCTTTTTGCCCAGAAAAATGTGAGTGATTCTTGTAAGACAGAAGTGCTGGGGCTCTGCCGGGTGAGACCAGCCATCCCAGCGACAGGACTGAAGGCCCACCTGGCCCATACCCGCTCTGGCAGTGCAGGTAACTCGGGGAAAAGGTACAACAGAGGGATCCCCAACAGCGGTTTTGCCCCGACGCTCCCAGGTTCCAGCTATGAGCAACGCGGGGACGTCCGAGCCAAACGCCGCACGTGGTGCTGCACTTAATAGACACATCTAATCTACCTCTGGAGAACGTGTGTAATGGCATTGTGAGTCCATTTGTCCTTCTGACCTTCACGACATCCTGTGGCAATATGTCCTGCAACTTAATTATGTGTGGGTGAAAAAAGCGCTTCCTGTTTGTTTTCTAAATTGCCTGAAAGCATCCCTGGCTAATCCATCATCCTGATACTGCGGAAAGGTGAGTAATGGCCCTTGCTTCGGCTTGTCTATACTGCCTGGGAGTTTATAGACTTCTCTCCTCTCACCTGTCTCTGTTCCAGGCTGAAGCGTCCGAGGTCTGTTTAGCTCCTCTCTTGGAGCCGGTGGGTACCAGACGTCCTCCCTGACGCCCAGCCCTGGACCTTTTCTAGCCCTACAGTGCCTTTTCTGCATCGAACATCTGCCAGAAGCTTTCCTCCTTTTGCCAAATCCAGAGCATGGAAGAGCTGCTGCAGATCCCCAGGTGAGTGTTTTGGTGCCTAAAAAAGGGGGTGGGGTGTTTACGAAGGAATTCTCCATCCTCACGGGGAGCGGGAGGAGATGACAGGGGTTGTGCTGTTGCCGTGATTGCGCTGAGGTTCCAACCTTCCCCTGGGAGAGGGGAAAATGGATCAAAAGGACTCACTGGTTTGTGCAGTTCATGTCCCAGCTTCATAACTCGGTGTGTTGTGTCTGTGTGATGTTCTTTTTTTGTACCTGAACCCCTCAGCTGGGATTCAAGAATGCTGACGAGACGTTTCATATTGTTTCAAGCGAGGTGCCCTCATTTCTGGAAAACAGCACTTGCAAAGTAATTTGTGGATCTGGGTTTCTCTGCTCTGTGCTCTCTGGGTCCAGGGTGTCTGTGTCTCTCTCCAAGTGCACCTAAACCGCTTTTCTGCCCCTCTCGAGATGCTCTTTGGTTTGTAGCAGGAGAGAGCAACAAAAGCATCTCTTGGTTCTATCCTGTTCCCCTGCTAAGCTCTGCGGGAGCAGCTGGCCCTAAGGTTTGCCACAGACATCTTCTTGCTGGAAGCCAGTGCCCAGAGGAGATGACAAAATCCCATTAGGAAACATGTCAAGTCTTTCCCCCCTTTCCCGGGCGCTCGCAGGTCCCCACGGGCTCGCAGAGGGCGAGGAGCTGGGCTGGGCTGAGCTGCCTCATCAAGTCCATGGCTCTAATTCTCCTGACTGTTAAAATACCACCTCTCTGCTGCCAGGGCAGGCAACGTGGCATAAACCGGTGTGTGGTACGCAGGTAGAGGGTGAGGAAGGGCAGCATGAAGGGCTGTGGGGGTCCGGTCCCATCCTGTCCCCAAGCACTTGCTGAGGCCAGGAAAACTACCACAAACGCGTGAGGAAAGAGTCATAGCGGAGAAAAGTTGGTTTGGGGTTGGTTTCCTTTGTACCTGCCCTGTCCCCTTCACACCCCCGGGTCCCGTTCCTCCCCCAGGAGACCACCAGCATTTGGTGCCAATATCAAGCATGAAAATAGGAACCTTCAGCTCCCAGGTGAAGCTGGAGTGAGCGAAACGTGTTGCTCCAGTGCCCATCCCTGCCTCGATCTGCTGGGAGCAGTGGGAGAGCAGCAGATGGCACTCGAGCATCAGCTGAGCATCGTGCCGCCGGCAGCACATCAGCCGGGCTGAGTTATTTTTGCTTGAATAGTGCGAGAGAAGCGAAGCTATTGGGCTCTCAGTCCTTGAAGGAAGATGTATAATCTTGAGCCATAAGATGCGTCTATAGGACCTTGATTTACATGCTTTGGATGTTCCTCTCTGCTCGCAGGTCCAGATTGTATCTCTGCTTGTGCTGATTTGTCCTTACACAGTGTCTGGGCTTGAGATGATAAAGAAAAAGTGTTACTTTTCACTTGCAGAGCCTGACCCCTAATTTGCTTGGGTTTTTTTCCCGTGATTGTGGCTTGCCTTCCTGCACAGAGCTACCCCCCTGCACAGAAGCAAGATGGGTTTTCTTCAACTGAGATAAGTTCCCCCCCCTCCTTCCCCAGCCAAAAATGAAGCGAGCTCATTGTGCTTGCACTGAAAAATGGACTTGTAGGTGTGGATACTGAAAAGCACAGTTCAGTGGGCTTTTTAAAAAGAGGCAGCAGCCTGACAAGTATGAACGAGCCAGGAAAAAAGGTTCTTGTTGAGGTGCTGCAAAAATAGTGCATGGAGGTGTTTTTATTTTGCTTAATTAGCAATACGTTCAAGCCTGATTTTCATATTTCCAAGTATTTCAGAAACAGATCACCACCTGAATGAATATCATTACTCCGACACAGGCAAAACCAGGAGCCTTTTGGTAGGCGCAGGGTGTCGTAGTTTTTTAAGACCTGACAAAAATAATTCAAACCCGTTCTCGCCAAGGAGGGAGAAGGAAGTGAGGATTCAGGGGGGCCAAGTTCTGCCTCTCCCGGTTTTCCGGAGGAGCCCCGTGCTCGGGGAGCAGCACCGTGAGCCAGGCAGGACCCCCCTGCCACCGGCAACGCTGCCTGCGGGTCGAACTGGGTGCTGCCCCAGGGATGTCCTTAGAGACCCCTCGTACAACCCCAGGCTCGGCCATTGCCAGCGTGAAGTCGTCTGGAGCAGAAGCACCCGGCGGTGCTGTGCTGGCTCCTCCGGCTGCTGCCTCCGCCCGGGGTTTTAAATGCCTGTCGCGTATTTACTGTAACAGCGGTCACTTTAGTATTTGGAAGTGTATCTTGGCACCTGCTAAAAATAGTGCCATCCCAGGGCCCTCTCCCTTTCCTTTTCTTCCTCCTCCCGAAGGCAGTGGTGCCGTGTACGCTGCTCGGGCAGAGCTCGTGAGCTCGGTGTTGGTGTTAACCGGCACAGAGCGTGGCCAAACTGGAGGGTGCACTATCCTGCAAAATAAGAAGTCTGGCCCTTGCGTAGATCTGAGTCAGAAGTTGGGAACCTGTGGTGGTGTTTGTGCAGGCGCACGTATTTGAGGGCTCTCTTTGCCTCCTGCAGGGCTCTGCGCCGCTCCGTTCCCCAGCAGTTTCTCATTTTCCTCCCTCTGTTGCCTTTGCTTAATGTAAACTTGGCTGTTGTGTTCCAGTGATGCTTTTGAAGCCTCTGGGATGGAGGCTGATGGTCTGTGCTGGCCGTGCCCAGAGGTCCCCCGGCTGAAGAGCTCCTCTTGGTCTCCCAGGGGACAGTCCCCTCACTGTCCCAGTGCAGTTGCTGCCACTTGCAGGGCTGGCAGTGTGCAAGGACAGCCAAGCTTTCATGCACACAAGCCCCAGCCCCACATTCAGACCACGCTCGTCCTCCCCTGGGCCCCCGGGACACTTGCCAGCGGTGGCTGAGATGGGATGGGACCCCCCCCGAGGTGCCTGGGACCCCGCAGCCACAGCCGGTGCCCGACTCCGCTCCTCGCTCGGGGTTTGCCCTTGAACCTGGGATGGGTTTGCCCAGGGACAGTGAGGAATCGTGTGCCCTGTTGGCTACTGAACATCCCAGCCTCAGGCCTTGTGTGCCTGGACCCCCCCTTCTTGAAAATGGGGAGAAAAATCCTACTTCTGAGCCCCCAGCTCTGTCGTGCATGAGACCCATATAAAAACACAGATTTTTTGTTTGCAGCTTGACCTCCCGGGCAGCGTTCCCGCTCTGTGCTGGAGAGGTGCCCTCTCCCTGCCACTTGTCTGACTCCCGTGTAATAGAAGGGCTAAATGCTTATTACTTTTTTGTAGCCTTTTCCAGTTGCCAATCAAACGTGTCTGGTTTGGGGTTTTGTTTTGTTTCTTTGTTGCTGTGACTATGCAGGATGCTCTATCTCGCTGTAATTACGGTTCCATCATTGTCTTGGCATGAAAACATCTGCTGTCTCCCTGCGATCTCCACTTCTCCTATTTCTTTGGAGAATTTCATGGATCATGATGACCTTCTATTTTCCATAACATCTCATGCATCTCAGTGTACACAGCTGTTTCTCTTGCGTTCCCCTGTCTCTCCATCTACCTCTTTTTTTTTTTCCTTCCTATCAGCATCTCCAATGCATTCAGAATTTCAGCTCATCTGCTTAGCAAATCAATATCTCACTTGCCATCTCCTCTGCGTCTGCAACCGCTGTAAACACAGCACCTTTGTACCTAAACGATGGGCTATTTTCTCCTCTGAGTGCAGTTCATCTTCCAGCTCCCTCCAAAGCCTTTGTTCTTCCCGTTTAACATTTTGAAGTTAATTTTCTCAGCCTTTTTTTATTTTGATGCCGTTGTGCTCTCTGGGTGTGAGGCCTGTCCGTGCTGCGGCTCCTCCCGAGGTGCCGCGGGATGGATGGAGGACGTGGCCGTTGGAGGTGAAGTCGCTGCCGGGGCCAAACTCCAGCAGAGAGAGGGGTCAGGAGGAGAGGAGACGTCTGGGGACAGAGGGATGCGCCCGGTTCGAGTCCTGGTTTTGTGTGACCTTGTTTAAAGAGCACAAGGGTCCATGAGCATGATGAACAGAGATGCTTCAGTTTTTATTCCATTCTGACACCTTTTATTACTAGGACTTAACCGGTGTGCCTGTTCTCTTAAAAAATATTCATAAAAAAATCAGTTCTATATCTGCTGCAGATGGACTAATAAAACCCCCCAGTGTGACAGGACCTTAAATCTCTTTGCTTTGTTCCCCGTCTGTAAAACGTTCAGCCTAGTTCTCCGTCTCCCGCTCCCATCCCTTGCCTGCCTGGGTGCTCCCGAGGGCAGGACCCCCGTCCTCTGCAGCTCCCACCCGGCCCACGTGAGATGATGCTCTGGCAAAACTAGTCCTGAGAATATTAAAGCACATGGGGCTTTTTAAATTTTATTTACTTAAAGCATATGGTTGGTTTTTTTATTTTATTTACTCTCAACCCATGGTCTTCATACACCTGAGGGAGGAACACCCCTGTTCTTGAAAAGCTTTGCAGAAGTTTGGCACCCGGGAGGTGTGACTGAGAAACAGCTCTTTATCTGTCAACAAAAAAGGGGGGTTGTTGGGAGAGAGCAGAAGGCAGGGGTGAGATCAATGGATCACGCAGTAACTTCTTAGATGGACGGGAATAACACTGTGAGGACATCACAGCTTTTTCCTCTTCCAGGAGATGCAGAGATGGCTTGGGTACATCTTTTATACAGATACGCATTATATTATATGTGGGTACTTGTATATAAGTAAGGCTGTAAAATCACAGATTAAGCAATTTATTCAGCCAAAAAGAGTTATGTGGCTGTCAGAGTGCATAACGACTACCTGATTTGGGAGGAAAAACACTCCTAGGAAGATGGGAAGCAGCATGTTTGGGAAGGATCCAGCACTCCGTGTCCTTGCCCAGGCAAAGCTGCTGGAGCGTCACCCACGGTCTCGGAAAGTCCCGGCAAAACTGACCGGCCGCTCGTGGGGAGGTGCATAATGGGAACAGTTTTATGATTTGAGGGTGGGATTTGGGTGGTCACCCCCAAAGCTGAGAGGGCTTTGCTCCTTTCTCTGACGCTGGGGCAGCCCACGCTGCTGTCAGCACAGGCCGGACAAGTCCTACAACCCCCAAATTCAGCTGGGAGCCAGGTTACCTGTACAGGATCCAGTGCTTCATCCTACCTTTGGTTTTGCTCTTGATCCCGTGAACCGGCTCCTGCGGTGGGAAGGCTGAGCTCGCCCAGCCCCGGCTGGAATGATGGACGGAGGTGCCACAGCCTCTGCATGGTGGGATGCTGCGGCGTGGGTGGCATCTCCAGTCCTTCAGAGGCTCCCCGGGAGCTTAGCACCAGCCAGCGTGTAACACGGGACGCTGGCAAAACCAGGTATTTTCCCCAAAGAAAGTTCTGGAGCTGTTTTCTGCCCTCTCCTCCTCCACGTGCTCCCTGTCTCCTGGGTAAATCACGCAGCCGCTCTCTGTCTCTGTGGGACGGGTGCCATGGGAGCAGGCACCTTTGCTGGGGCTCCTGTCCCTGTAAAGGGAAAAATGCTGCAGGAGAGCCCGGCAGCAGCCTGGCTCCGGGGCAGGGGTAAGGTCTTGGGCCAAGTGTCGATCTGGAATGAGCCACACCAGAGCAAAACACATGGAAACTGAACAGGGAATAAACGTTATAGGAAATAATCTCCGTCCCTTAATGTACTCCGATGACTTTGAAATAATTGGCTATTTCCTGGGCATATCCAGATGAGCTGAACGGTGTTGTCCCTGGTTCCTTCTGTATCTTGTGATCTTCCAGGGACCTGATCGTCCACTTCGCCCTCCCCCTTTACCTTCTTGGGTCCCCACTCCCCAAAATTTCCACTGGAGTCTGTATTTTTCCCCCAACAATGTCTCTGAAGAATCACAAATGTGTAATATGTGTCCCGACGCTTGTATTTTAATAGCGTGAAGCAAACCACATCAGCACAGGCAATTTCACATTCAACACATTATTGCTATTTAAAGCGCAGAGGTATAAAAATGATTGGCAATCCAGCTCGCCCAGAAATCGCAGGCTGCTGCTGGCTGCCAGATTGTGATTTTTTAATATTGGCTGCTCTGTGCAGTCGTTCCCTCACCTTTGACTTGCAGATTTCCCGGCGTCGAAATAGCAAAATCATTTTTGGTTGTAACAGGCGCATTGCTTGCTGCTGAAAAGAAGTAATTATCATTAGATATATACATGTGTGTATATGCACGGGCACATCCATACGTACCGTGCCCAGCGGCTGGTCAGTTTTTCCAGCCGAGCAACCTTTTGCATCTCCCCAGCTTTGCAAATAGGTTTTACCTGAGCTTCTGGGTTTGGGAGGGGAGCGGGGGTGGATGGGCAGGTGAGAGATTGTTTTGTCTCTCTGTTGTCATTAGGGAAGAGCGAGGGCAAGCGGGCTCCATCCCGGGGACGGTGATGTACGAGGGCTCGTGATTTTCTTTTTCTCAGGGCTGTAATGGAGATCTCTCGCTGAGCCGAAAGGTGTTAGTTGTGTCAGTGCTGTTTGCGTAAATATGTTGCTCTGGGTTAATGTACAGCGTGATTAAAGATTAGACCTTTATGAATTTCTGTTTAAGGCAACCTTACCCTGGTTATGTTTGATATGAAGTAACAAAAAAATAGCCATTCTTGCATGAAAATAAGACTTTGTCTTTGCTGGAAATGATGGCCCTGGAGTTTTTTAAAATATGCCATATAAAATCTAGTGAGTACAGCGTAGGTTTTTTCTCCGATGTTGCTTTCCGGGGTCTCTCCTCCATGCCCTGCCATGTGTCTTGTAGCTGGTTGGATGGAGGAAGGCAGGGACATCTTCATCCTCATCCTCATCTCTGCTCGATGAGGAGATGGAGCCGCTGCTCTCTGCCGGGGCCGATGGCTGAGCTCATGGGGCACACCTCGTCCTTCCTCCCTGCCGGCTTCCTCGTGTGGACCGATGGCACCGCTGGGGACAAGCTGGTCGTGGTGCGTGGTCCAGGCTGGGACTCTCCTGTTCCCCACAAGCAGAGAGGAGACAGCGCACCTGATCTGTTGGCTCGGGGGGGATTTACTCGCCCACTGCCAAAGCCCCCGGGCTCCCAGTCCCCCAACACCTCGCCGTCCCTCTCCGTGCTGGCCCACGCTCGCTGAAACCACTCGTGCTGTGCTTATCGGTGGTGGGACACGCGAGGGGTCCCCACTCTGCATCCCCTTGCCCCGAGTTGCCTTTTTGGGGCTGGGTGAGCTCTTTCTCGCCTGCTGCCGGCCCCGGCCCCTCTCCCATGTGTCAGTGCCGGTTGCTGTCTTAATGCTTCTTATACTGGCCTTGTTAAACTGGTGACCTGCTGGTGTGACCAGAGCTGTGTGCTCTGCCAGCCGTGCTCGGGGCTTGTCTGCCCGTGGGGTGTGGGGCTGGGACTCGCCATCAAGGGCTGTGCCAGGGAGGCAGGGAAAGGGGAAATCTTTGGGGTTATCTTGGAGGAATCTTGGTATTTTTCAAGGATGTGGATGGTGCAAAGCCCTGGCAAAAAGGTGCCTTTGGAGAGCGGGGCAGGGTCAGCCAGGGAGCCGGTGGCAGCACTTTGTCACCATATTTACACTTCCACTGGCCCGATGTGGAGCATTTGGCTCTCCTCCACTTGCGGAAGGGATTAGCTACTTCATAACATCCAGACAAGATAATCTCTCCAATTTTGCCAGGAAGGAGTCCCTGACAAAGAGCAGCAAAGCTACAATAATGCCAGATGAAACAGTAATTGAGTTTCCCTTCTTATTACTTTCTTGGCTAAGTTTGTGTTGGTTTTAATTTTGGTTTTTTGCTGTTGTTGATACAGAACAGCTAAATATTGTCCCCATATTGATTCAAACCAGCTGTGTGATATCTATGGCAAACTGCAGCAGTACGGGGAGGTGAGCGAAAAGGGGAGGAAGAAGGAGCTGTAAAAAGTTTTTAAAACTTCCATGTGTTTTTTAAAAAAGAAAAGACTTTGAAAGAGATAAAACTTTGATAATTGTTACTGCCCATCGCCTGCTCCTTCAAGTAACTTGTATTAATGGTGGGATTGTAATCATACTTGTGTCAAACGGATGCACAGGGCTGTCACTCGGGGATGCCAAACAGGGCAGGGACACGCCGTGGTCCTCGTGGTGGAGCAGAAGCCCTTTGCTGCCCAGAGCTGAGGGGCAGCCCCGCTGCAAGAAAGGGGAGGAAAAGGGAAGGAAGGGAGTCAGCAAGGTGAAACGTGGCTTTCCTGATCTCTTTCGACATTTAGAAGGCAGTACCTGACACAGAATTGAGGTCTTCAGCCTCTAGACCACAGCATCACGGCATGGTAAACCCCGTGGGGTGTTCTCCAGAGACCTGAAAATGGTACCTCTGGCCCCAGCTGGTAACCAAAAGGAAATAAACCTGAGTTTCAAAATAAACCGTGCAAGTTTTCAAAAGTTTTTGAAAATAATAAATTAAAATGTCCTGGCTGTCCTGAACACGTTCTTGCTGGTGGACGCTTGGGTGGGGAGAGGCTCACGTTATGTGAGGAGCAATGCATCACTGGAGCAATGCTGCTCTGATGATGCATCACACCGATACATCACGAGAGCGATGGAGCTTTAATGATGTATTACTCTAAAATGGCCTCACTCAGGAAGAACAAGTCCAGGAGACCCTGTCCACCCCAGCTAGGCATTGCCCAAATTTTCCTTGGAAGAGCATCCCAATGAGAAATAGCGTAAAGAGTAGCTGCTGAGGGTCACGGTGGGTCTCCAGGTGTGGTTCCCGAATGATGCAGAGATTTTGGTTGGGAAAGACGTGGCTGAAATGCTCTCAAGCTCCAGCTAAGCAAAGGTCACCTTCTGGAGTGCCACCACGCGTTTGGCCTCAGCCTCCTCAAGCAGCTTTGCACCAGCTCTGCTGGAAAGGCCGTTGCCTCGGGTCTGTGCACGGCTGGTGGCCGAGCCCAGTGGCCCAGCCCAGCAAGCCCCAGCTCAGACCACACCTGCTCCTGCAAAATGGGCAGGCAATGTCCCATGCAGCAGGCATTCGCCGGTACCATGTTATCCCAGCAATACTTTAAGGGTAACACAAGAGGCTGCTGTCAGTCTCAGCCTCCCAACAAAACACATCATGCTTATTTCCTTTCTCTGCTCGCTAAGTAATAGCCACCTATATTTTTAAAAGGATTGTCCTTTGGAGTCTTTTTATTTGTCATCTAGTATCAAAGCTCTAAAGGTCACATTTTTCAAGTTCTTCCCTTGGAGCTTCAAAGACTATACATTTACTTTAAACAAAAAGAAAAGAAAAAAAGACCCAGCAATTTTAGAAAACCACTCCACACCCGGGGACTCGGGAAAGCTCTAAATATCATCACCAAAGCGCCATGCGCCCAACTCCGCTTAAGAGCAGCTTGATTTTGCTTAGCTATAACCAATTCCTGAGCATATTTACACTTACAGCCTGCACATTTGTAGTTGTCCCCGTTCAAAAACAAGTTACCAAACCCAAATGTTAAATACCCAGTTCTTGCTTCGGTCAGTTAGATGCAACTAATTCTGTGCCAGCCAGGTTTAAACTAATTTGGAAAAGCTTGCACAGAAAACCCCAGGGCTGACCTGGGTTTGAGTCACTTCTGCTTCAGCGGGTGCAGACCTGGCCAGGAGCGGACTCTCCAGCTCCTTGCGTGGGGTCCACGTGCTGCTGGGGCAGGACGGACGGGGTCTGCACCGGGGGTGGGTACACAGCCCTGTTTCGGTGGAATTAGGGTGTGTGTTAATCGTGCCCAGGCTGTGGAAGAAAAAGGCTGCACCCAATCTGGCACAGCACCTGTGGAGACACAGTCAGGCGTACGCAGCGCTTTGAACTAACCTTAACTGGGCAGCGTGGATTTTGCACTGGTTTGGGTTTTTTGAGGCACAGGGCTGTAGCGTTTCTCATCCGAGACTGGGAGCTCTCAACCCGGCTCCCACACCTGTAGCTGGAGTGATTTAAGATAGATTTTTAAAATCTCCTTCTCCCAGGGTGCAGTACCCAGGGTCCTGGCTGGCCCCAGCTCCAGGCTCTGCCCCCCGTCCCACCATAAGGCGCGTGGCTCCATGTGGGACTGCTCTGGGTGGGATGGAGGGACGTCATCTGGACATCAATCTGTCGTGTTCAGCCAGAACATGTGGCAGGGCATCTCTGCCAGTCAAACCTGGTTGTGGCCACCTCAGGAGGATGCTCCATACCTCATCTGGCATGAAGTTAGAGGGGAGAGAGAGATGATGCTCAACCAGCCGAGAGCCTTCCACATTAAATTAGCCCATCAAAGTAATTGGAATAAGTACGAAGGGGCAGAGGGACTTTGTCAGAGGGTAGCACTCCACGTGTGATGGCAGCGTTTCTTGATTTGGTATCTGGAGTCTGAAAACCAGGTTTGCTGTGTTGGCAGCTGTGGCTTGCATGGGCTTTTATACATGTTTAGGTGTGAATATTAAGCCGCCATGTGGGAGGTGGGTGATGCAGGAAGAGAGCTGAAGGAACCGAAGATCTGGATCTGGCTCAGAAGGATGGAGAAGAGCATTGTTATTTATCTTGTCACCCAAAATCTCTTTTGGATCTTACTCTCCTGACGAAGCCTGTTCAAATTGTTTGCATGGCTTGATCTTAGCAGCGATGAAAATTCCAGTTGAACTTTTGCCAAGAAGGGTCAAGTATGTCAGGACCAGTTGCTTAATTATGTTTACATCTAAATTGCTGCAGTAGATCTTCACTTCCTCGAAAGTGATTTTCCTCTGCCCTTTAATTTCATAGAACAATATGAAAGACATGAATCTTCATGAAACTACTCTTCTAATGCAGCAGAGACTCCACAGTGTTTGCAGCCTTTGCGTTTTATCACAAGGAGTCCCAGGGGAGGTTCAAGGTAGGATCCTTGCCATCTCGGCTCAGCAATCACAGAAAGCCAAATAAATAAAGCAGGGAGTCGGCAAAGCCCTGATTCAGCAAAGGCACAGGCACAAGTTCAGCATTAACCTCTGCTTAAGGTGATTTGGAAGAAAAGAGTTAATCTCACGGCTGCCCAAATGTCAGACCGGGAACCCGGGACCTTGACAGTCGGCGCATCAGTGTTTTAAATCTAAGGGGAGAGGATGCTTGAAGATGAGGAATTTCTTAAATATGGGAAAAGAATGCTCCCTGGAATGAGGAGATTTCTCAGTAATGACTCAAAGGTTGTTTCTTGGTCCCTGGCCAGACGTGGTGATGTGGTGTGATTTTGGCGGAGGCACTGAAGCCCTGAGGGAGGATGACATTTGGGCAGCAGTGTGTGTGGATGGACGAGCGCAGGGGAGGCTGACGTGGGACTCCTCCTCCCTCACATCCCCTGGCCGGGCTCCTGGCTGGGATGCTGGAGATCCTTGGGATGCGGTGAAGGGCTGGAGAGCGCGGTGTTGGGGTGTTGGGGCAGCAGCTCAGTGATGGGCTGCAACCACTGCCCCTGCTCAGCAGCCACTGCTGCCACCCACCCTCGGCACGAGTGCGCTGAGGAAGCCACTCGGGTGCGAGCAGGACT
This sequence comes from Limnodromus scolopaceus, assembly GCA_028565335.1. Classification (NCBI taxonomy): domain Eukaryota; kingdom Metazoa; phylum Chordata; class Aves; order Charadriiformes; family Scolopacidae; genus Limnodromus; species Limnodromus scolopaceus. The sequence continues at coordinate 4,365,434 of JAOXNO010000007.1, forward strand.
GTCTATGACTGGGCAAGGTCAACGTGGCCCAAAAAACCCTCCCAGGAGAGGGATGTGGGGGTCTGCCCGGTTTGGGTGCTGTGATTTCAGCGGGCAGCAGGTTGGAGCAGAGGGAGGGAGGGAGGATGCCTTCTGTAGGGGGGGGGTTGCAGTTCAAATCTGTGTGACATCCCACCAGGAGGGAGCGTGAAGCTTTCCGAGCCCCAGATCTGCTGGATCTGAGGGGTGCAGGGCTGGGCCGGGTGCCAGTGGGCACAGCTCCCACGAGCCCAGCGCAGCCGTGGCTTCATCTCTCCTGAGCTCTGCCTGCTTATCTGATCTGCGCCTCCGTAATGATGTGGTTCGAATTAAATTATGGTGTTTTAATGTAGTTACAGCTACATTCACCAGGCACATTTCTTCCTGAGGTACAATGCTGGAATGTAAGATACGGCCAGAGGCTGCGTATGACTTCTTGTCTCCCAGGCTTGTTGCAGCCCTTCCATGTGCTGTGCCGGGGCCCGGCCAGAAGGGCAGACTTGGGAGTCCAACTCGCATCTGCTGCTGGAATGCCAGAGAATTGCATTAAAGGGAAATCCAGGATGGGGGGACACCAAGGAGCCTGGTAATAGCTCCTACATTCAGTGAGCGAGGCTCCTGCCCGCACCTTCAAAGGTGAGTGTGTGAGTCCATCGCTGGTGTAACTATGAGAATTTCACACCCACCAAAGATCTGTGCTCAGTCTAAAGCTTCATGGAAGCTCTCCTGCTCGTGCCTCCTTTCATGTGAACTTAATGGTCATGGAATTTGCCGTATCAGCAATAAGAATTATTTGATTAACCGGAGAGAGGTAAATAAGCTGGTTAACTCTCTAAAGCAAGCAGGGAAACACCAGAAATCGGTGCTTTTACCATTTCCTGTGGGCCAGAGGGGCAAACTTCAAAATGGGACCATTGGCCAGAGGAGCATTTGGCTCAGATGGCTGAAGGGACAAGATACTCCACCGTGAGGCCTCTCCTCTGAGCGAGGGGATGTGGTAGGACGGGTCCTCCCCACGGTCCCGACAGCTGGGCAAATCTGAACAATTCTTTGTTCCCACCACCAGATCAGCCACTGGATGCAGATGCTTTGGGGCATAACCACGCAACGGAGGTGATCTGCAGAGCCCTGCAGGGTGAATGGTTCCCTTACCTTCTCCTCAGGCCTCATCACTTATGGTTTCCCACCCTTGAGCCTCGCCAGGTCGTGTGGTGTGTCCAGACCTTGTCACGGGGTCCCTCGGATCATCCCTGTTAGTGGGGGTGAAGTCGCATAATTGTGAGGATCCCCGTCACCTACAGAGAGTTGCTTTGTTTATCAACCTTTCAGGGTGTTTTCATCAATTTTGATCTGCCTGTTGGAAATTTATAGCGACGATGCCCTCTAGGGAGTGACTTGTTTTTCCTGCCCCTGATTCAGCTTCAGACTCGTGAATTTTAAGTGCATATGCATATATAACTGTGTGTCTGTGTTTATACAGATACTGGCAGTGCACGTTTTGCAGTGATTCTCCTTGGGTGCTCTTGATTTCTCCCGCAGTCAATTTTTTTGAATGACATGGAACTGATAATGAATGTGGTTTCAGTACCAAATGATCGGGCTGGCTCGTCTCATTCCACCTCTCCTGGTTTTGAGCAAGAATGTGAGGACTTGCTGTGTCTATTTCAGATTCCATCATGAAAGGAATAATTGAGATTGAGATTCTTAGTCAGTCAATGCAGAAGGTCAGGGAATTAATGCTGTGTTACATCCAGACCATTCATTTACTCTGCCTCCTTTTTTTTTTTTTTTTCTCCCTTAACTGTCTGTTGGGGAAAACAAATGTCCCACAGAGAAGGTAACGCATCTTCGATGCTGCGCACATCCCCAGCCTGTGATAATACACACTGTTTATCTTTATTTTGGGGGTGTTCCAAGGTAGTTTTATCATCATAATTGATTAGTGGCAACAGGGAAAAAAAATCCAGGAGTAACAGGAAGAAATGATTCCAGTGAATCCATAGACCCAGTTGTAGCATTGATCTACTTCTGGGAATTATTTATAGGAGAAGATTCATAGTTAATAATATTAGTTTGGACTTCAGCAACAGTTTATCAGAGGCTCCTAAAGGCCTTTGGTAACAATTAATCAGGTAGAAAAATAAGGTAGACAGTCTCATTTGGGGAGAGGGAAGGAAATGGCATTCCTGACACAACTCTAGCCACCAATATTTGTGGCCCAAAAGGTGCGTTACCCCACGGTGCAGCCCCGGCAGGCGGCGGTGGCATTGCCCGGGCTCTGAGGAGCCTTCTTCGACCGGGGCTATAGATGCAGCGCAGGGATGTCCTCCAGCAGGGTCACACACAGAGGGGCAAGGCTGCTGGAAACCGCTGCCCCACTGTCCCCTCGGGAGCGGCAACGCAAGGGGTAACTCAGGCTGCTTCGATATTTCTGACCTCAGAAACGTGTGGCTGGATTTCCAGCTGCTCTCAACTGGCGCGGTTAAGGAAAGGTTCTTGAAAAAAAATCCACACTAAAACCCTCCGTAAGATGAAGGGAAGGTGCCTGCGAGACGGTCACCTGCGCCAGATCAGGCAGGGAGAGCTGCACAGGGACAAAACAACCCCCTTTTGCTTCCCCAGCCTCTCCTCCTCACTTTGTTTTTGTCTTTTAACTTAATTGATCTGTATCCTGCAACCCTACCCGCAGGAGAAATGACACATCTGAAAAAAGCAGGAGGATTTCTTTAGAGTGGTCTGGTTGGGTTTTTCTGTGTATATATATAGAATTGCCTGGAAGAGGTAAATAGAATTAAACACAGTAGTTCTGAAAAACAAAATTCTCAGGGCTGGCTGTTGGTTTCAAAGCTGCTGAAAACAAAGCAAGCTTTGAAATCTTTCCTCACAGAGCTTCCCCCCCTTATCATCTAAAAGATGGGCCTGATAATATTTGGGTTTTATTCTTCTTTTGAAACAGTTGAAAAATGCTGTTTTCTCAATTAAGATGAAAATCCTGATGTTTTTAATAAGGTCAGTGTAATGTCTTCATTAGCAAGATGCTGAAATAACTCGATGCAGATCGGGAACTTCCACTGGGAAAAACTTCAGTGTCTGCCCCAAAAGAGCCACCTCTGCACTCGGCGTGAACTGGTGTCGCTCCCCTAAAATTACTGGTTCTGGGAACCTCCTGCAGTTTAGGGACTGGCCGGGGTGGTTTTAAATAACTCCTGTGTGCACAGCCAAAGCCAAGTGGCTTTTTCGGGTTTGTCCCTGGCAAGGTGCTGGAGAAGGGGCTGGTCTCGGGTCCCTGCAGACCCCGTGACTGGGCAGCGTGTGGAGCTCACCGCTGGGACCTGCAGGTGGATATTAAAGGGTGGACAGGCTAGAATAAAATAAAATAAAAATTATCTAAGCTGCTAGGTCTGCACTCCGTGGAAATTTTTGCCTACAAATATCACAACGTGGCTGCTGGGGGCTGTGCACTCGGGAGCCTGCCCTCCGTTACGAAGCCTGGGGACAGGTAGAAAACCTTCTCCCAGATCTTTGGAGACGTGGCCTGGATCTGGGCAACTCTCCCTGACCACCCCCTCCCCGGCCGGTCTGACACCACGGCCCCTGGGGACGTCGTTTCCTTCCTCCAAGCCATATCTCCTCCGAGGCAGGGCTGGCAAAGCTTATCTCCCGGTGCCGTTCTGTAGCTTGCGGTGGGCACTGGGGGTAACGCCGAAGGCGGAGATGCATCAAGAAGACCAATTGTTTGCAATGACATACTCTGCATTTTAAATGATCTTTGATTTCCTGGCAGCCCCCCCGTGTATCGCCCCTCGGTAATGCCGTCTAAATAATGTCTGTCAGGTGAAGCCACATCTGGGCAGCCGGCAGGCCAGTCCGCAGAGCACGGCTAGTCATCGGGGACTTCCGAAACCCACCGGCCGATCAATCTCGGGAACTTACTAAATGATAGATGGAATGTAATATAGGTCATTATTCCTTCCCTATGCGCGAAAATGAATTATTCAGTAAAGATTTAGACCCTTTTTATTACGACACTGAATTTATAGAGCATACAAAGCATAAATGCAGATTTCTCCGGCCCCAGATAGATGGACTCATTCTCCCGGCAGCGGGAGTCGGATGCAGCCATTCGGCATCGCCGCGTGGCACAGACAAATGTCCAAGGGGCTGGGGCACGCACTGCGACAGGGCCACCAGGACACCACCTAGCCCAGCTTCCTTACCTGGCACAGGATTTGCAAAAGCCCCAGCTGGTTTAGGAGCCGAGGAGCTATTTATTTCAGAAATGGGGCTCTCCGGACCCATGCGTCTTCACTGAGGTTTGGAGACCCGTGTCACTGAGGCCGTGTAAGTGTTTATCTTAACAAAGCCAGCGCCTCAATCTCCAGGCTGTGGAGCAGGGTTGCCGTGTATTGAAAGGAAATCAGTAGGATTAAAACCTGTTAATGAGAGGTGGGTGCTACGCGAGTACATGGACAGATGTGGTCTTCCCAAATTCTGTCTACAGCGCTACCGTCTAGGGTCTGGGTTGGTTTGTATCCACAGCAGTAACTTCCCTTGTTACCGGAATAAACTCTCCAGCTTTTAATTGTGCGGCTGGGGAGACGGGTACCACTGGCCGGCGGTGGCGGGTGTCAGCTCCGCAGTTCGTTACCTGCTGCCCAAAGTCTGCCGGGAGTTCCGAATTTTAGTGTGAGCATTAGAGCTCGGAGAGGAGGAGAGCACGGGGCAGAGCTGCAAACCCGCCCCGGTTTGGGGAAAAGGCTGGGGATTGGGGCTGGAGCAGCACCTCTGGGGACGGGTGCTGTCTGCTGCCGGCTCCCAGGAGCGGGACAGCGGGTCCTGGTTTGTCACCCGTGGGGTGTGGGCACCGAACACCCCCCCCAGAGCATCCCTGGTGAAGTGGTTGTGGCTTTTCTTCACTGGAATGTGGGTCATTCCCTTTTTTAGGGGCTACGCTGACCTCGGAGGGTTTGGGGACAGAGACAGGGCAGCGCCGACCCCGGTTTAATGCAGGTACGTCAGCTGCTCAGCTTCGCAAACCTCACCCCCAGCAAAAACAAACACGGTCACGGCAGGGTGGCGGAAAAGGAGCTGAATTTGTAAATCTCGGCAGCGTGTGTAGGAGAAATAGCAAAAAATGCCTGAATAGATGGAAAGCGGTCACCTGCCCGAACCCGGCCACGGCTCTGGGAAAGGCAGAGAAGAGAAAGTACTGATAAAGTCTTTCAAAAGCCATTTGACCTGTAATTTTCCCCGATGTAAGGGATAACAGCGGAGATTTGGTTTTAATATATAGAAATCCAAATTTATTTTTCTTTTCCCTAAGCCATAATCAGTTCCACTGAAGTTCCCTCTCTCCATCAGCAAAATCTGTCTCGTGCTTGTTCTTTCTGGAACCCCTTTAAAATTCTGCGCCGTGGTCAGAGAGATTAAAGGGGTAATATAACCCCAGGAACCGCACTCCTGACGAGTAATTTCCCGGTGATTATTACAAGAAATAGCTAAGATCTGAAGGAGGCTCAGAGGGGGGAGAAAAGGACCGTTCTTTAATCCCCCCCATCCGTTTACTTTGCACACCGGCACCGCTCATCCCGCTGGGCCAGGGCCAGCCCGGCTCCCGTCCCGGCTGGAGCAGTGGGGGTCTTCCCTGCCTGCTGGGGGACCCGCTCTGATGAGGGGCACAGAGACCCCCCCGCCACGCTCTGAGCCTGAATTCAGCCCTTCATGACTAAACAAACCCAGTAGAATCATAAAATGGTTAAGGGACCTTAAATATCACCCAGTGCCACCCCCTGCCCTGGGCAGGGACACCTCCCACCAGACCAGTTTGCTCCCAGCCCCGTCCAACCTGCCCTTGGACACCTCCAGAAAAGGGAGTTTCATCACATTTTTGGGGTGATCTGCATCAGAACATGAAGAAGACTCTTTCTCTGGCAGGCCTGACCTACCAGACACCTGCACCACCTCTAATTTACTCCTTGTTCGTTAGTGACTGCTGAAAATTACATTTACACGCTGCCCCCACCCCCAGTAAAACGATTATAATCCTTGAGCTTGAGCTAATTGATGACCCCAAAATAGCTCTGCGGGCACGGCCACCGAGCTGGGGGGGCTTCAGCTGGGGAGCGCTCGCTCCGGGGCCAGCTCAGGTGCTCAAAATCGGTGGATGTTTCTGAAACTGTAGGACAAGGCGGCTCGGGGCCGTTGGGCGGGCGGCCCGCGCTCCCGCTCGGCGCTTCTTCATTTGGGTGACACCGATTGCCTTCACCTTGTCTAATTACAATAACGCTCGGCAGCCCCGTCGCCGCTTCCGCCTGACGCTGCAGAGCGCTGCTCAAGCACCGGGTGTAACGTGTGGGAACGGAGGGCAAACGCCGTCACCCGCTCCGGGCGGTGCCCTCCTGGGGCTGAAGGCCACAGCGGTGCTGCCGGAGCCCTGGGAAATGGGACACCGGGACAGGGGAACCGCAGGATGCTGGGGCACGGGGATGTGGGAGCCCCACGATGCAGGGGCACGGGGATGCAGGAGCTCCAGGATGCTGGGGTACTGGGATGCAGGAGCCCCGGGATATGGGGGCACTGGGATGTGGGAGCCCCAGGACACTGGGGCACCGGGATGGACGAGCCCTGGGATGCAGGGGCACCGGGATGAGGGGGCACTGGGATGCAGGAGCCCTGGGATGCAGGAGCCCTGGGATAAGGGGGTACTGGAATGCTGGAGCCCCAGGATGAGGGGGCGCAGGGATGTGGGAGCCCCAGGATGAGGCAGCACTGGGATGCAGGAGCACTGGGATAAGGGGGCACTGGGATGTGGGGGCCCCAGGACACTGGGGCACCGGGATGGAGGAGCCCTGGGATGCAGGGGCACTGGGATGAGGGTGTACTGGGATGCAGGAACCGCAGGATGTTGGGGCACTGGGACGTGGGAGCCCCAGGACACAGTAGCACTGGGTTGTTGGGGCACTGGGACGTAGGAGCCCTGGGACGCAGGAGCCCCAGGATGTGGGAGCACTGGGATGCAGGAGCCCCAGGACACCGGGGCACTGGGATGGAGGAGCCCCGGGATGCAGGTGTACTGGGATGCAGGTGTACTGGGATGCGGGAGCCCTGGGATGCAGGAACCCGGGGCCACAGGGGCACCGGGACGCGTGATCCCCGGGACGCGGCGGCACCGGGATGCGGGTGCCCGGGGACGCGGGGGGGCCACAGGCACCATCCGCTCTACGTGAGCAGCCCCCCAGAGGCTGTCGGTGCCCCCCCGTCCCCCCGCGCGGTGTTTGCGGGACGCGGGCTGTGCGCGGCGAAGGGCAGGGCTGGGTGACGCCAGAGGTGACACCACACAGTAACGCCCGAATCTTTCACCGGTCCCTAAAACTTAGCGCTGCCCCCCCCCCGCACC
>JAOXNO010000007.1:4374060-4387180 GCA_028565335.1 Limnodromus scolopaceus
CGCATCCCCTCGCTCTTTGTCTCCCGCAGAGGCTTCGGGTTCGTTACGTTCGCGGATCCGGCGAGTGTAGACAAAGTCCTGGCCCAGCCGCACCACGAGCTGGACTCCAAGACGGTAGGTCGGCGGGGCGGGGGGTGCCCGGATTCCCCCCCCCCTCCCCCGGTGCCCCGCGGCCGTGACCGGCGACCTGCGGGGGGGACCGTGCCCGCGCCGTGCGGGGGTTTGCGGGGCGATGTCGGGCTGTCATTGAGCGGGGACTTGGCGTGTGTGGGGGTTTTCCTTTTTTTTTTTTCTCCTTTCCTCCTGGAGTCCGCCTGTAACTTACAAAAAGCGGTAACTTTCCTTTTTTTTTTTTTTTTTTTTTTAAAACCGGATTTAGCAATACCGACCGGTGGCTCCTCCCCCGGCCTTATATTTTATTGAGCGGTGACATTGACAACATCGTACAGTGAAATCCAACTTTTTTTTTTTTTTGGGGTGTTCTGCTGCAGAATGCTTTCTGCGGGGAACTTTCTGCTTCTCCCGATTGATTATTTATTTATCGGTGCGCCTTTCAAGGTGGGAGTGACTCAGTGTCAGACGGTAAAAGCTGCTCCCAGGTGTCATTTCCCAAAGTCATTTTTTTGAAGGGAGGTCCCCCCTCACCTGTGATGTCAGGGCCCTTACGAAACGTGGCGTTAATTACCGGGGAGCTGTGCCGGAGCTGGAGAGCAGATGTGGGGAAGCACAAGTCCCAGTTTGTGGTTGTTTCTCCAGAGCATTTTGCTCCCCTCCTTCTCCAGGGGATAACATGAGGAGAGCTGCTGAGATTCAGCCGGTTTGTTTATTTTTAATAAATGTTACATTGTTACAGGCACCTTTTTTTTTTTTTTTTTTTAAAAAAAAAAAAAAAAGAGCAAAACAAACGCAAGGCTCAGTTGGGCTCTTCGGGGGGGTGTTTGTGAGTTTCCCCCCGACCTGCTGCTGTGGTTTCAGTATTGGGTCAAACAAAAGGTATCAGCCGTGTGTCCCTTCGGGCCCTGTTGTTCTCCCTCTGTGACCAAGGCTGTGCAAAAAGATGAAGTTTTGGTGCCTCTCTACTTTTTCTTTTTTTCTTTTTTTTATTTTTCAGCCTCAGGGAAGGTGGAAGGGGCGGGGGGAAGGACACTGGTAGAGGTCACTGTGGCTGTGGTGCTGGAGGGGGTCGCGTTTTGGGAAGGGAAGGGGGGTGCTGGTGTGAGAGAGCCCCCCCTGGACCTCCCCCGTGTGCTCCTCGCTGCCGCTGTCTTTTATAGCCTGTCTTCTGGGTCTGAAAAGGTTTTATTTTAACACGAGCGTGGTGTTAGGAGGAATCCTGTCTCGGTGCTGGAACATCTTGCGTGTGGCTGTGTGTGTGAGATTACAGTTAAATGAGGAATAGAAGAAGCAGGGAGCAGACACGAGTGTATGATTATTTTTAAAAATGCAATTTCTATGAAAACAAAAAAAGCGCAAAGCCCTTGTAGGAGCAGGTGGAATCTGGTGTTTTAATTCGACCTACAAATTCTGCTGGGCTTGTCTGAACACGTAGCCCATGCTTTCACATGCCTTAATAATTTGATTTTAGGTTTAATCAGATATGGTAAGATAACTGATTCCACTGTGCTCCTGAGATTAAACTCACCAGACTTTTCATGTACAGCTATATTCTCTATGTGTTTTTTAAAGATAAATTTAGATAAGAAGAACAAAGGCAAACAGTATGTTGAACGAGGGTTTAAAAAAAAAAAAATCATGGGAGGACACCCTGTCATATTTCTGCCTATAATTAGGTCCTCCCCCAGCTTTTCTGCTGTATCGCAGTCTAGTCCCTGCAATGTATTAATTTGCTCTTCTCTGGGGGAGGGATGAAAAGCTTGACCAGGACAACATTGGCCTCAGTTTTGATTGTGTGATAATGATTGAATCAATCCGAATAAGAAATCGACCTTAGAATCAGTAGCGCAGCTTAAAAGTAAAGCAGAAAACTAGCCAGGATCCCTTTCAGCCCTTTATTTGTAGACGTATTATAGTAACTGTTCTTTAGTATAACATAGCATTTGACTCTGTTTCAACGTTCAGCACAGGAGGCAGATCGGTTGGGTATTGGCATGGAAACGTCGCTCTTGTTTACAGTTACGTTAAAAGCTTTGTTTAGGTAATGGCCATTCATATCAGAAATAGTATTATAGTCATTTCCTAGAGGATTTGTAGATACAGTAAGTAGAATTGTACCTAACTAACTAATTTTTTTATTTTGGTAGAAGTTTTTTTTTTTTTTAATTTATTTATTTTTTTGGTTGTCGTTTAAATAGTTGACAGGGTTATGCAAAAGGTATGGATTTGCCATGTTGGTCGCTGGTGTTCCTCTTCCAGCGCTGATGGTGTTTATCCAAAAAGGTTTTGTGAAGGAAAATGCAGTTGTGGAGGAAGGGCTGGGGCTGTGATGCACACAACTCCCTGCTCTTTGAGCTGACCTTCAGAAATTAACATTCCGCTTTGGAGTTTAAGGGCTCTTCCAGCTTTTTCCCGGTGGGACTTTGCGGGGGTGTCCTTCTGGTGGGACTGGTGCTCTTTGTTGGGAAAACTTGTAACTTTTGAAGCAAATGTAGAAAGGTGCGTATTTGCCTCCACCTTTGGGTATCGCCGTGGAAAATCCGTACCTGTTGTATTTCCCTGGTAGACAAATGCCTAGTCGGTGCTGAATCTATTTGTAGATAATGTTAATCTCGATGAAAAGGTTAGCTTTCTAGATAAAGAATTTTACTTTTTATGCTTTTTGAACAATAAAGTGGCATGTAATCGCTCATTTCTCAGGTGTGTCCTAAAAAAGATACTACATTTGTATCTAATGTAGACAAATCAGTTTATCAGTTGCACATCAAATGTTTGTGCTGTTTCCAATTTTGACAAATTAATTGAGTAATACTGCTTTTTAGGAGAGGCCCCTGGTTATTTATCAGTGACAGGAATATTTATCATCGTAGGAACACAAGTACCACATGGAAACATTTCCTTTTCCCGATCAGGGTTAGCTGGAGGGGGAAAAACCCCAAGAAAACCCAACCCCAAGCCATGAAAGAAAGCCTCTTCTTCTAAATATGCCTTAACGCCATCAGGGTTAGATTCACCAGTTTGTTCTGTAGCCAGAGACGACACTGAAAGCAGTCACAAGTCGCACAGTTAAGGTAGGATTTAGTCCTGTACAAAAAGCCTTTTCCAGACTCTCTCTTTCGAACCCGTCTGTGTGCAGGTGCTGCTAAAGACCAGAGGTGAAACCAGCAGCACGTAGATGTTTTATTGCAATCATTTTTAAAGTTGACAATTTAAGACAGGCAATTGTTTAAAAGGTAGGAATTTTGTTTACATCCAGACCTGCATCTGCAGTGGTGTCTTTTTGGTTTTAAGTAATTTTTGAATGGTAGAGGAGAGTCACTTTTTAAAGATGACCCACGTGGAAGTTGTTTCTTAAAATTGCAGAATTGGCATTTTGGAGCTGCAGAGTGGACACGCTTCCTAATTCAAGCAGTGCAATGGGAGTCGATGCTGCATCTTAAAACAAGGGAGCGTGGGGTAAAACCCAGATTTTTATTTTTTTTTTTCCTTCCTTTTTGTCTCAGTGGTGGCCTGCTTCATTCAAGAATACTTTAGGTAGCTCCTTCGTGGAAAATATTTTTTTAAGAACTTGGTTTCTTCTGGTTTAAAATGCTCGTATGTTTCATTTGTATCTTGCTCGCCCCTCTTCCCACCCCCTCCCACAAATGCCTCTTTCATGGCTCCAATATATTCTTTGAGGGTGAGCAAACCAGATGGATTTGGCATATTGTTATGAAGGATAACCTTGTTGTGCTTCCAGTGTTTCAGTTTTAATAGCTGAAATGTGAATAATTTGATTTTGTGTTTTGCGTTTCCTTTTTCGGGGTGGTGGTGCTAGTCAGTTGACAAAACAAAGCAGGAAAATAAAAGGAAAAACAAAGTAACCCCAAACCCAACTGAAGGAAGGTGCAGGTGTCAAAACCAACAGGTTAAGATCTCGATCAGGAATGCTGGCCGTCGTTCTGTGTATGGAGATAGTGTTCAGTGTGCAGTTTTGGGTGTAGAGGCAGCACCCAGAGGCTAATACAGAGCTCCCCGAGCGCCAGCGGAGGCTGTTGCCCAGAAGGTGCTGTAGGAGATGTACAGAAGAGATGTTTTCTTCCTCTTTTCCCCTCTCCCTCCCCCTGCCAAGCCTCCTCAGACAAACCCAGACTGTGACCCATCAGTTCCAGAGTAGTTCTAGATGACCCAGTGTGCTGAATTACAAGCCTGAGAAATGAGGGATTAATAATTCAGTGATTAAAAAAGAAATAAAAAAAATAAAAAAATGAATTGACAACAAAAGCTATCTTGTTGATTTCCCCTTTCTTTTTCCTCAGATTGACCCTAAAGTTGCATTTCCCCGACGAGCACAGCCTAAGGTAAGTAGGAGGATCGATAATAGGATTTTAGGCACACAGAGAATCATTGTTGCCAGGCAGTTCAGGTTTCAAACGGGGAATTGGCAATGAAAGCTTTTAGAGCGGGAGCGCATGGCGTCGTAAGGGTATCAGCGCCTGGCTGTGAAGCTGCGGGAGAGCTGCTCTGTGCGGGGTTGCGTGTCTCCACTTTAACCGTCTCCTGGCGGGGTCCCTCTCGGCCGTGGCCGGGGGCCAGAGCCCTCTCTGGCTCCGGGAGGCGGCCGTCGCCTCGCTGGCGTTTGCCGGGCGATTTTCCGCAATGTGTTTTGCGCGGTGTTTGCGGGGAGCACTGGGATTAAGTGCAGACTTCGGGCTCGTTTGGAGCTGAGCTTTCAGTTCCTGTGGTTGTGACGGATGGGAATATATCTCCGCTTTCATTGTTTGCAAATTTTCTTTTGTATAACTTCAGAGATGTGTTTTGGAGGCTAATAAGCGTTGGATGGCAAGTTCCTGATGAAGCCCTGAACTCTTTCAGGCCACGGGGTATTCTTTTGCAAGAACAGTGAAACAATGAGCTCTGAGGCTCTGATCCCACCAGGCTGGCCGGGGAAGGGACCTTCTTCTTCCAGGGCGCTCTTGCCGTGGCGCGGCCGGTCTCCGCGTGGGGACAGAGGGGCTGTAGCCCTGTGCCCAGGAGCTCTGCAATAGCCCTGGGTGCCGTTTCTGCTGGAGGAGGAGCTGCTGGTGGGATTAGAATTGGTTGGTGCTCGTTAGGCTGTGCCTAACGAAAACAACGCGTCAGTTTCAAAGCCAAACCTGCCCTCGGTTGTGTTTGATTTCTGAAAGGCAGAGGCTGAAGGAAAACTTCTGTCGTTGACTTTTCTTTTTTTGATTTGTTTTTTTGAGAGTCGATGGGAAGAACTGAAACGTAGCTGGTGTGTGCCACTTGTGCGCGCTCGCATCGTGTTGTGTTGCTCCCGTATTCTGGTAAAAAGTGCCCAAGACAAGGCTGCAAAGTTGTGGACACTAGTCAGTAAGGAAAAATGTTGGTGGCATGAGACCACCTGAACAAATTCAGCCGAACACTTTTATTGCATGTAGCTCCTCATGAAAGCCAGCAGTTTAATAGCGTGTGGAACCATGGTGTTAAATACTGTACAAAACACGTGCCTAGGAAAAACCATGTGTAATTTAAGATCCCTAGGCATGTAGCAGGGGAGATGCTGGTGATTTTTCTAAAACAAAAAAAAAAAAAAACAACACCCAACCACACAAACCCCAAACCCAACGGCTTACTTGCAGAATTTTAAACCAAAGCAATGCAGTCAAATATTTAGAGGTGCTTTTCTTCAGAGGACATATCTAATAACTAATTAGTGAATAAGAGTGTGCCTGGCTTGCTTCTGTGCTGAGCACAGCGTTTATAGTTCGTGGGGTTTGTGGCTCTGGATTCTGTTGTGGGATTACTGCTGTCTTTAAGGTACAACTTGAAGTTATCAGAATTTTGAAGGGTTTCATAATTGTAGCCTGAAGACGATCTTGCGCTGTGGCTGATGTTCCTTTCCCCCTTCCCAGTACCTTTTAAAGGCTTATTTACATTTTAAACTGTCTTCAGTTACCAGTTATCTGTTTCTGCAGTGGTATTTGTAGAAGTTTATAACGCTTACAACAGAGCTGTTAAGCTGTCCTGTGTGATTTCTTCTGTAACAATTAAAAAAAACAGGGCATGTCTTACACTGTGGATATTAGCGTGTTAAATTTTCTTGTTAAAGAGTACAAAATCAGGTCGTTTTTACAGAGGGGATTTTGTTTTTCTCCACGTAGTTGTTTTTTTTTTTTCTGTTTGTTTTTGGTAACGGACATCTTTCAAGTGTAGGGCAAATCCTGGAACGTAGGCTGGATTCCGCTCCTAGCAGGAACTCGCTCTCTCTGGAGAGGTCAGCAGTGTCTCTCTGCTTTTTACACACTTGTCCTTTCTGAAGCGTTGGGATTTCTACAGAGCACTTGGAAAAAAAAAAACCAAACCAAATCTTAAGAGTGAAAGGAGCCTTATCAGGAAACTGGAGAAAATCAGATGCAATAAAGAACAGATTTTACATCAATTATGACGTATTATTCAGGACTGCATTTCATAATATGGGGTTTTTGTTTTCTGTTTTTTAATTAGATACTGAATTAAGGTTTTGGACTTTAGTTGTTCATTTATCCCAGTTGAATACCGAACGCTCAGCGTTAAAATGTGACTGTACTTTAGTCTAATTAACTAGCTAATGCTTGGGTCTGTGGAGATTAATGGCATTTAATGAAATGTCTCTGTCTCTCTCTACGTGCAAGGGGAGATTTGATTTTTTTTCCTCTCTTTTTTTTCTTTTTCCTTCCTGGGTGTGCTTGGCAAAATGGGGATTGGCCCTTTTTCTGGTGGTCTTCCTGGCAGCGGCTGGGTGCTGAGGTTGAGACAAGGCGGGGGGCGCGTTCCCCCTTCTGCAGACAGACCTTCTGGCAGTTTCCCTCCATCCATCCCCGTCCTTCGGGAGCCCTTTTGACCTGCCCCAGCACGATTAACTCTTCAGTGGGCAGCGGCTGTGCCAGCTCTCGGGCGTCCTTTGCCAGATCCCATGCTGGCTGCAGGGTCACCCTCACTGATTTGTGCCCCCCCCCCCCTTCAGATTCACTTTAGTTGGTCAGTCTTCCCCTTTCAAACCATAGCCCAGTAAAAACGCTTTCTTTCAGGCTTTTTAAACTGCCTCTGCGTGATTTGACACCTCTCTGGGGATGCAAATTGGTTGGGGAGGGAGAAGTGGCAGGTTGTAAGAGCAGGGCATTCTTCCCTGGTTTTCTTGGAATGACCCTCGGAGAAAATCCTGGGTGGATTACGCCTCGTGTAGTCCTGCTCTTTGCCTGGAGTCCAGGACGACTCCAAGCCCTTGTTTTAGGGAATTTGCTGCAGGGGTTTAACTTGTTGAGGTTCTGGGAGATGGGAGGAATATACGGAGGCTTTCTCGTGGCTGCTGCTCCTTGATAAAAATCCGTCTTGCTTCCAAGTGCTGGAAGGCGCTCTGTAACAGTTGATCATTTATAACTGCTGACTTGAAAATCCTTAAAAAGCAGCAGTGATTGGGGGGGTGCTAGTATTATACCCCCCCTTTTGAATACTGAAGACTATGATAATTTGACTTTTTAATATACATAGCCTGTCAGTTCTGACATTACTTGCTATATTAGGTTGGAGAAGCCTTATCAAATTCAGCATGTTCATTAGATATTTTCAAGTGTAAGCAATTTCCACCCTCCCCCCCTGACCCCACCTTGGGGATTTATTTAAAAAAAACAAACCAAAACAAACCTGAAGAGCGAAAGGACAGCAGCCTCAGTCTGTGAGGAAGCTCCTTGGCCACAAAACCACCATTGTGTGACTTACCAGTGTAGAAATTTGGATGCTTGGTCACGCAAAGCCGTGTATGAAATAGAGGCAGAAAAACTTCGGTCCAAGTTAACTGCCCACTGAGTTGTATTTTGTGCTCAGGTTCCTCCAGGATGGGACCAAAGTGCCTGTTTCTGGCATTTACTACAGGGGCATCATGCGAATGGTTAGGAATTGTTTGGGCAAGTCAACAAGCTGGAACTACCTGTCCAGCTTTTGGCCTCCCTCATTGGCATTGTGTGTGTGACCTGCTGCTGATGGGCGGTGTCCTTCCTCTTCACCGGCTTAATAAAATAAAAAGGACAAGCTGACGACTGGTGCTTGCTTCTGGAGCTGGTCCTGGAGATGGTTGGTGTGGGCTGTGCCTGGGGGCTGGATGTCCAGCCTCCTGTCCTGGTGACCTGGAGGAGAGGCTGTTGTTGGAACGGGCTGCCCAGGGCAGTGGTGGAGTCACCATCCCTGGAGATACTTAAAAGATGGGTAGAGGTTATGCTTAGAGATATGGTTTAGTGATGGTTTTTGTCAGGGTTGGGGTGATGGTTGGACTGGATGATCTGAAAGGTCCCTTCCGACCCAGACAATTCTATGATAAGACTGTGTATTGTCATTTGGGATCTAATCTCCATGGGTTGGGTGCAGTGTTCTGGTGACAAAATAGCGAAAGGGCTTTATTTGGTGAGCGAAGCCCTTTGTCTGATAGTCTGATGGTGATGCTGAGTACCGATGTTTTTATTAGATGTATTCTAACAGAGGACAGTGCGGAACCCATAGCTGGTTGTGGCATCTCTCTGCTCCAGTCAGTCCGTGTCACTGGGAAGTGTGTGCACCTCTGCTGTGTACCAGCTGGTTTCCTGCCTGGCCCTGCACATGGGCTACAGGAGGTGCAGTTGTGCACATCTGTTCCTCCTCCTTTGGCAAAAAAACAGTGTCAACAGCTCTCCTTTCATTGGAGTTGCCCCTGGTTAAGCCCATGTGAAGCTGCCTGTTCCAGAGCAGCAAATGGAGGGCATGCCCTTTTGGAATAACACCCAGGCTAACCTGGGATTTTTTTTAGTTTTTTTTTTTTTTTAAAGCCAACCAGTGGATTTGGATGTCTGATTCCAATTAAGTTAACTGTGGGTGGGGTGTCTACATCCCTTGGCTGCCTGATAAGCGCGAGCCAGGGTAGCAGAGAGAGATTTTATTCCAAAGCAAATGATGGACCTTGAAAATCAAGAGTTCTGTTGTTTGTTTCCTCCCCTGCTTCTGCCTGTGAACTCCTCCAGGTTAGTCCCGCTACTTCCCATCTTATTTTAAGTATTGGGTAGACTTTGAAGTCTTTTTCAAAAGAATGTGAACTGAACACCCTGGCAGAACTCGGGATTCTTCCTTTCCTGCCACCCTTCCTTCCCCACCAGGCTGTAAAGAGCAGCAAGGTCAGGTCTTTTCTCTCATTTTTACTTTTTTTTTTTTTCTTAAAAAAATTCCCCTGCAGGTCTGGATGAAGTAAGAGAGGAAATATTTCCTGCTCTTGGCCCTGGGCGTAGATGTGTACCTTAATAATATCGCTGTATCTTCCGCATACAGAGTAATACGAAGTCCTTCCCAGGTGGTACGAGGGGTTTCTTTGTGAGGTTGATGGCCGGTGTTTGGGTGTCTCGTTCACCCAGCCCTGACGTAGAACCCGTGTCCAGGATAAGCTGCTCTGAGCACTTTTCTCCCTCTGGCATTGGATGGTCAGATGGAAAAGTCGATGGGTCTAAGTCTTGGCTAATCAACCCCGTTCCTCTCAGGTAGTAGAGGACCAGGGTTTTGAAACCCCATATTCTTGGGTTCAGATTCTTGCTCTCTGCGATCTGTTTGGGACAGATCATGATCTCTCTTCTTGGCTGGTGGCAGCCAGAGGGAAACGTGGCCCTGCAAGGCGTTCCGTGGAGTGCAGTGAGTTTTGCCAGAAGCAAGAGCTGAGATGGATTTTTGTGATTTTGTTGTTTTTGGAGATGTAAATGTTTATTTCTTCTCCCCAGCCACTCAGGTTGCTCACGTTGTCCTTAATCCCCCCAGACTGTCTTGTACTTGTGTAAAATGTATGTATTTCCATTATCATTGCCTAAGGATGTCTTTCATGTTAAAAACCATCCTAATGTACTTTCCTTCCCTTTGACTTACTGCTAACTATAAACTAAAATTGAACGTCATCTAACTTGGGATTTGTTTGTGGTTTGTTTGTTTCTTTTTTTAAATTTTTTCTACATTCCCCATGCTTTTCTGTATCGTTGGATTATTTTTAATGATATCTACCTACTTTTGGCACCGAGACCTTTCTGCTTGGCTGTGCCAGGGAAGGGTGGGAAATGAGGGAGGAGAGGGGAATGGAAGAGGAGCAGCACACTAACACCCTTGTGCCTTCTTCCCTGCTTCCAGATTGAGTACATCTCCTCTGCAAAGTGCTGAGCCTTTATCAGCCTGGGGGTAGGTCTACTAATGACTGATCTAAACCCATCAAATTCATTTATTTGTCACTGCCAGTGACAGGCCGGTTAATGCTAATGGATTCTTTTTTTAGCCTGTTGACTCTGGTGATAGTCTCATAAATGTTGTGAAATCCAAAGCGTTAAGGGAACTTGTAACTTATTTTTAGAGGAGAGCTATTGAAACAGGGTGATGTGGTGTGTGTAGATCAAGGTGTATGTTAACGTTGAGAAGGAAAAAGAACAGATCCTGTATTTCATTAAGCCATAGATGTCTTTGCTGTTCTTAATAGTTATTTGACTTTTCAATTGTATTTTAGTGTTCTCTTTAAACACATTTTAGGTCATGCTATAAAGGGAGGAGAAGCTGTAAATAGAGGCAGTCATCTTAGGAAAAAATGGCTTGTTTCAGAAAATGGTTCATCTGCAGGGCCTGAATCTTCTCTGTCCCTGTTGTGTGAAGGCACTTAAGCATATACTTAAGTTGGCATAAGCATGTGGGTAAGTGCTTTGCTCAATCAGGATGGACTAAAAGAACATTATTAAATGCTTTGTTGAACTGTGGAGCTGTAGCAGAAAAAGATTAAAAGATTATTTTGTGTATTTGGTGGTACTTTGCATATGGTCCGTCCCATCACTTCTCTCTCAGAGACAGCCAGTTTCATCTCTCATTTTCCCCCCTTCACCAGAGGATCTCACTCACAAGAAAGTACTGATCTGCTCTTTCCTCAAAAAAAGTGATTGCAAGGTCAGTGTAAGCATCAGACTTAAAAAAAATTAAATAAATCATTGTCTAAGCTTAATTTAGTCTCTAGCTCTGCAATCACACATTTTATTTGCCTTAGTCACTGGAATAATTCTGTAAACTACGTGAGTAGTGTTCAACGTGGCTTAGGTTTCTCAGATATTATTGCTGCAGAAATTGTGGTTTGCTGAGTAATTTGAAAGTTAATGTGAATCTCTGTAGTCGGATCAGCATGCGGTATTAATAAGTTACTGCTAAACTTTGGCATTTTGCTGCTCTCCTGTTGAAAATATTTCCTTTATTTTTTAAAGTGCAGAGAAAATCTGAAGAATGTGAGGAAGTTCTTCTCCCTTGCTCAGTCATTCCTCGTGCTGGGACATTGTTGTGACTGAGGAGGCTTAAACTAAGTGTTAAGATTGTACTTTGGGAACTTTGTATTCTAAAGAAGGACCCTGCCCTGCTAAGACTTACGCGGCTCTGCACACGAGTAGTTCCAGAGACCTCAGTGAGCACAGTTAAATATGGACGAGGCTTCTTAATATGTTGATGAAATGTATGTGGCAAGAAGGGCGAAGGAAAAGAAGTATTGACAGCAGCAAAGAGCGTCGTTCCCTCTGCCCTTCCCTCCCCCCAGCAAAGACTTGCATTAATTTCCCATTGACTCTGATGTACAATAGGGAAGAGGTTTCAAGCTGACTAAAGGGGCAAAGGTCCAAGAAAACTACTGTAGCAAGAACTGATGCAGAGTGACAGTAATGAGGTGGCCTGGCAGGTGGGAGGGAAAATGGTGGGGTCAGGGAAAGAAACTAATATCTAGTGAATTAAGTAGTTCCCAGGGTTTGAAGTTGTTAAGTCCCATTGGTTTTATTTTCCTCTGTATGTGCCATACGGCTACGAGATACGGCTGGAGCAAGGCCTCCTCGGCTGGGAATGTGGGCATTGTCCCAGTGCAGCTTTGGTCCTGGTGGTTCAGGGCTGGGTTGCTGGGAGTGCTGGTGTTCCCAGGGGATACAGAATTCTTCTGCCATGTCTCCAGACCCGCACTGTGCCGTTTTCATTGGTGTTTTAGTGCTCCTGACTCTGAGCTCGTCTTCGTGGTGTTGTGCGGGTCAGTTTTGCCTCAAAAGAGAAGGTGAGGAACACAAGGTGAAGAAGTGTTTTGAAAATTTGATTTATTTAAAATAGGGACTGCGAAGTGTCTGCAAGACTTCCAGCTTCTTGAATGTTGGTGAAAAGAGAATGCCTGCTAGATAGAGAGTCAGTAGAGGTTTT
Organism: Limnodromus scolopaceus; assembly: GCA_028565335.1. NCBI lineage: Eukaryota > Metazoa > Chordata > Aves > Charadriiformes > Scolopacidae > Limnodromus > Limnodromus scolopaceus. Next base: position 4,386,382 of record JAOXNO010000007.1, read on the forward strand.
TATGACAATTGCTGAATAAACATTGTTTGGGAATCTTCTCAAAGGGTAATTTGGTGTGGTGGGTAAAGAGGTTGCAAGGAGCCGAGCATTTGTCCCAAGTATCTGTAAATCCCACTGGACTGAGAGGTATCGCTCAAGTCGGAGGCTTTGGTTTGTGGCAAAAGCTTGTTGGTGCTGGCAAAAGGTCTGCTGTTTGTTGCACTGCTGGAAAAAGGTGTTGCTGAAGGGGGTGTCGCTGGTGATTTTTCTGCAGTTCCTACTGAAAGAGTGAAAATTCTCTATATTTTCCATTTGGCCACGATATCAGTCATTTATGCTCAGAGACGCGTCGGTGCTGTGCCCTGCTCTGAGCAGAGCCTGACACAGACGCTGAGCATTTATCCTTTTGCCAAAGGTTTGCAAAGTGTTGTAAATGAGTACAAAGATGTTCATTTGCTGGTGAATTTCGCCTGCTTCTGGTGTTGTGCTTGGCAGACCTACAAGGCCTATAGCAGCGCTGTGTGCTCACTGAGTTGTGGAAGGGAACAGAAAACATTGAAAAGAAATCTGAAGTTAATGCTCAGATGTCAAATACGATAGGAATTTTCTGAGCAGAGGGGGGTATTGCCTCACCTTTTGGTGTGGGGCTGCTGCCGACCCTCGTGTTGGATGGTGTCAGGCCATTGCTCTCTGCCACAACCTGAGGATCCCTGTAAGCCCCCCTCAGATACTGGAGGGGGCTAGAAGGTCTCCCCAGAGCCTTCTCTTCTCCAGGCTGAACCCCCCCAACTCTCTCAGCCTGTCCTCACAGCAGAGGGGC
>JAOXNO010000007.1:4390256-4406513 GCA_028565335.1 Limnodromus scolopaceus
GGGCTGTAAAGTGGCAGAGGGAGGAAGAGGTAATTCGGTGGTTGTATGCAAGACTTGTTTCCTGCTGTTTGGCAGGCTGAAAGATCTGAAATTCTCGATATCAAGTACCTGGTAGTTTTTGGTGAGCTCTCTGGGCGCTTTGGGGGACTGTGTACGTGACGTGGTGCTACTCTGCAGAAGGGGAGCTCACGCTGCTGGTACAATCGAGTGACTAAATCTAACGTGGCATTCCTGAACTGTAATCTGGTGCCCATTTTGTAAAGGGGCTTTTAAGTCACTACTGCCCTAAAAATGTTGAGGGAGAGACTTTCTGCTGCTTCACAGCCAGAGCGCTAGAAGGAGTGGTGTATGGAGAGCTCTGGCATTTTGCGCTGAGGTTGGCAATCCCGAGATGGGCACAGACTTGGATGGTTTGAGTTTACTTGACCCAGGCTGGTGTTACTGCTGTCCTTTCTCTCCTGCCGTTAGTGTGTCTCAGGCAGGTGTGTTCCTTGCCTGAAGTCAATTTGTAATTTGGAATTTTCATTGGCGTCACCTGCCCAGGGTTACCTGGGAGGAATGAGACAGGAGCCAGAAGTCCTGGGATCTCTTCGTGAGCAGTGCATGAACAATCCAGGGCTAACTTTGAGCCATAAGAAGGTAACTATTTTGTGGATGATTTTTGGGTACGGGAGGCACTTGTTGGACAGGAAATCGGCTATACTTTTTTCCTTTTTTTTTTTAATTTGGAGTCAAAAAGACAGCCATTTTGAAGGAGGAAAATAGATGAGAGGAATCCAGAACTTCTAAATCTTTTTATTTGCTCTAGCGATGAATTAGGACCAGGTAAAGAAACCACAACTGGCCATGTATGTTTTTGGTGGACTTTTCTGAATTTCTCAGTGGTGATTGTCTTTGCTTTCATTGAAGCTAGGAGGAGTTAACCACTAACTGCTGTTAGAACAGGTCAAAGCAAAGTTCCTAGATTGCCTAGTACACACAAGACCATTTGTAAAACCAGAAAACTACTAGTAAAGTGTCTAGATAGAAAAAGAAGTAGGCAGTGGAGTTTTTGGAGACGTGTGCCTGCCATCCTCTAATTGAAATCAAAACGAGAGTGATGTTTTGAAGGTTTCTGGTCTTCATCTTAGTGAGCTGCCGCTGAAAAACTGGTTCTTGGAAAAGTGTTATTCAAAATGTAGTTGCAAGTCTGTGGGTCACACGTTCCTGGAGATATCAGTATCCTACTTTCACTAAAATGACTTAAACTACTTTAAATCTGACCCTTATTCTTATCATATAGAGATGAGGTAAGCGATTGTCATCACCCTTGTTTTATGGGTGTGGAAAGCAGAAGTGCTGCTGGTGTGTTCTGCAGTGCTCAGAACGGTGGGAACCGCTGGTGCCTCGGGAGAGGGCGATTCCAGACCCAATGTGGTGCTGGGGCTGTGCGGCGTGTTCCAGGCGTTGGTGAAGAGAGGAGACACGGGGCTGAGGAGCTCCTGTCCCGGTCAGTGCCATTGGGAGCAACTCTGCGTTTCGCTCGGTCCCCACGAGGTGACGAAGCTGTGCGCGGAGATTGCCTTCGTGTTGCATCACTGGAGACGGGAGTGAGTCAGTCATGAAAACCCTCTGTAAAAAGGCTTTTGTAGCTCGTACTGGTTTATTAGAAACAGTTGTTCGGAATAGGCCTGGTTTCACTGGGCATTTGAAGCATCTTAAGAATGATGCTAGTGGTGCTCAGAGTCTGAGGGGGGCACAAGCAGATGTGGGGGTATCACAGAATCCCATGGGGTTGGAAGGAGATCATCTAGTCCAGCCCCCCTGCCAAAGCAGGTCCACCCAGAGCAGGTTGCACAGGAACATATCGAGGCGGGTTTTGAATGTCTCCAGGGAAGGAGACAGGGCAGGCTATAAAATGTTGAAGACGGAGGGGTGAGTGCCCAGAAGAGCAGCCTGGATGCGGCACCCCCATCCCATGTCTGACCCACGCTTAAAAACCTGTCGTGGGCTCCTGTGGTCTGGGGCAAGAAGGGGAAGGAACGAGTATCCAGCTGCTCCCTGCCAGGGTCTGATGGGTGCCTGGGGGAGGCTGTGTGTGTTTGCCAATACGTGGCAGCACCAAGCGGTGGGGAAAGGCAGGGCTGTGCCCGAAGGTGTGCGGTCAACTCGGGTGCTGTCTGCGGCGAGGGGAGGCAGCTGGAGCCGGCAAGACAGCGCTCCGTGCTTCTCTCTGAGCAGCACTTAACCTCCGTGGCTGCCTCCATCGCTGTGAAATGCTGCTTTTTAGGGCCACCGCTGCTGCCGTAGCTCTGAGCACCCTGGAGCGGTGCTGTCCTTGGCACGCAGAGGACCTGCCGTGTGGCACGGAGGAGAAATGACAGCCCGGGCTTCTGGTCCCAAGCTGAATACCCCAAAGACCGTGCTGTCCTGCCTCCCTGCTGCAGGCTCCTCGGCCAGGCGTGCTGGAAGCTGTAATTCATGTGCTTTGGGATCCTCTGGCCGGCGGGCGCTGTAGAAATGAGGAGTATCATTGTGTTTTATTGTGGCTTCTAAGAACGCGGTGTGTTTGTGCTTCGGGGAGCCCCAGGGGCTTTGTTTTTCACCAGGCCCCAGCTATTCTTCGGTAGAGCCTTCCCGGAGCGTGATCTAGTTCTGCCCATTAGGAGAGAGAGACGGGCCTGACTGATTTCTGCTCCCTGCTGCATAATAAATCTGATACTAAAATTAGTGCTGGTCTCCCTAGGCCATAATTCTTGCTGAGATTATAGAGAATTGTGTGTGCAGAGAGGAATTGTGGTTGTGTGTGTGTTTGGTTTTGGGTTTTTTTTTATAACCTTGAGTGTCCAATTTCCAGGTTTTTTACTTAACCCCCCCCATCTTTTTCCCCTTTTCCTCTCTTTTGGGAAGTGCTTAGCCTTTCTGTGTATTTTGGCTATTTAAGCCTCTGTCACTGCAGGCAGATGAGTTCCTTGGGAGCTCTTCTGAAGGTTTTGTAATTGAGTCTTTTACCACGGCGACAGGATATTATTAACCTTCAGTAAAGCAATTTATTTCATACTCCTTTGTGGGGATAAGCATTTTTTCCCCCAGGAAAATATGTATGTGGAAAGGGTTTTACGTAGCTGGACTCGCAGCAGTGATTATGTTTTTAAAAAAATAATAATTTACATGAAAAAAAAAAGGCAGTTCTGTTTGTGTCTGTTTAGAAGAAACCTTTGGTACTGAATGACTCCTCTCCCTGCCCCAGTGTTTTATTTTAAAGAGCATACTTTTTGTCTATCACTGGCTTTGAAAGGAGGTTGTATTTCATTTTAGAGCTCTAGCTATTTAGCCCCTGTGAGCACTAAAACATTTTGTTTTCATCTTTGAGACGGCCTTAAAAATGAACTGAGAGCTGGAGGGAGGAGTTCCTCGCGGGGTCTCCCTCTTGGCTTGGCCTTTGCCCTGAAATCAAATGCAGACTGGTCCCGAAGTCGTTAAAGATTGGGTAGCTCCTAGAATAGCAATTTCCAGCGAGCGAGCGGGAATGCTGGATAAGTGGCCAGCCTGGCTGAATAACTTGTATTTTCTATTGAGCGTGGTGACAAAGGCACCGCTCTGGGACTCGGGGGCTCTGGGCTGGTCTGTTACCAGGCTGTTGTGTCACTTCATCTCCCGGCGCCTAAATTTTTATTTGAAAAAGAGGACGAGAATGTTTCTTTTCCCATGTCTAGTTAGACTTTGCTTTTTACTTCAGTAGACTGTTAAACTTTAAAAAAAAAAAAATAAAATGGTGACACGCTTGTCCTGGTTTGTGCCTGACTTGAAAACTTAGCACAGGCTGCGTTCTAAGGAGTTCCCTGTGCCTTGCGGTATGGATGTGCTCTTTCAGCAATTATTTTAGATAAAGAGATGGTGTTACTGCCACGTTATACAGGACGGGAGGTACCGTGGCTTTGTCCAGAGCTTTACCTTTGTTAACACACTTGGATCCCTTGGTGCCGTTTGTAGGCTTTGATTGCAGCGTCATCCGTTTCTCTCCGCTCAGCCTCGTTAGCATGCCGAGCTGCTGCCTGGCTACTGAAACGGGCCTCCCAGAGAAAGTATTTTGGTCTGTTGAGGCTTTTGGTGACCTCTGTTAGGGCTGTCCTCCAGAGCCACCCTCTCCCTGATCTTCCTGCCTTCTACCACTTTCTGATTTTTCCGAATGCGTTCGGTTATTTTTATCCAAACTGTCTATCTTCAGTGCTTCCATCCCTTTTACATTAGACGGGCTCTTCCACGGGCTGTGTCAGAAAGCTGTGACTCCAGCCCTGAGGAATATTCACCCGCTTTTGCTTTGAGCGGGGGCTGCGGGGCTGCTCTGCAGAGAGAGCCCTGCCGGCTCGGTGGCCTGGGCTTCCAGCAGTGATGGCATGTCTGGCACGTGTCTTGGTGCCAGCAGGGACTTTGCAGTGCCTGTGCTAGTCCTGCCATCTCCAGCGGGAGGGCACTGGGCTCTGCTGGTGTCCCCAGCTCACGTGGGCTGAGGTTATATACCAGGGGATGGGGTGGAGAAAAAGGGCGGTTGGAGAAAGGATGGGTCTGAGCCTTCCTTAGAAGGCTGGGGGCATCCTAGGGGTGTCCTAGGGATGGTGGGCATGACATTTTCTGTAGGGCATCCTGCTGGTGGAAAACACTGGTGATAAACAGGTGTTTTTTGGGGGGGAAAAACTGAAAGCACTCTGTGCGTGCTGTCCTTTGGCACTGGTGTGCACAGGTTTGCAGAATGGACTTGCCCCTTTGAGGTTATGGGTTCCTCTGTTTTGTCGGTAGCACTGAACTGAGATTTTTAAAAACAAAGATAAATGCCACGACCTTGCTTTAACACTGCAGTCTTCAAACTTCAGTCTTCAGGTCTTGTAAAACTTTGCAGCTGGTAGATTTATTCTTACATTTCAACCAGAGACTCTTTTTATTTTAAAAACGCTTAAAGTACCTTTCCCCCCCGTTTTTACTATAACTGTTGTTGTAAAGGAGCCCCACAATCTGCAAAAAAAAAAATATTTTTTTTTCTTTAAAGCTTCCCCACCAGAGATTTAATTAAAATATTGTGAAAGGCAGTCATTGAAAATGAGAAACCTTTTGAGTGGAAGGCACCCTGATTTCCCTCAGCGGAGCTTTTTGTCACCATAGAGATGAAAAGAGAAGCTCAAAATTGCACTTTCCCCTTGTTGCTGGAGGGGAGGTGGCTGCAGGTAGCAGCTGGAGGGCTGGGGGGGGCACTGGGGGGGCACGGCTGGTCCTGCAGGCGTTAACTCTTTGCAAGGCACGGGATCGGGATTTCCTTCCCCGGTGGAAGCGTTTCTTCTTAGTTTATTATTCGGTTTTAATTTCCTGTATTCAGGGCTGGAATTTATCAGGGCTTGCGAAGGGGAAGGACGAAGGCGCCTGTCCTTTTGTCTCCATAAAAGCATAACTAAGCAACTTTGTGCGCGGTGTGGCCTGTCGGGTCTGCACCGGGGCTCTTCGGAGCGGGCTGTAAATCACTGCGTTGTCCTGGAGGTGTTTATCCAGAAAACCGGAGAAGTAATGGTGTTGAAATCCCAACTTGACCTTTTTAATTTTATCATGTTAGCGTATGAATCAGAACTTCTCTTGCTGCTCTGCAGTAGGGTTCAAGCCGGTCTGATTCTTACTGAAAACATCTAAATGTTGGAGTTCTTAGTTTGTTTTTATTTTAAAATAAATGGTTACGGTTGGGTTTTTTTTTCCCCTTTTCTTCCAGTAACCCCTCTGGAAGTGCAGGGATTAGTAAACCAAAAATACATGCTGTGAGTGATAAAACTGCTCTGATAGAGTTTCAAAGACGGTCACGCAAATTGAAGACTATTGGAGGGGACGTAATGCTGGGCAGTGTTACACTTTTAATAATTTTAAAAACAAATTTTTCTCCCTAATTGAGTGAAGAGCAGGCTCAAGTGGATTCTTGGCACAAACGTCTCAGACAAATGAAAGTAAAATGTATATTCAAGCTGTCTGCTGTTGTATATCTTACACCATACCTGTCTCTGTGCCTGATCTCAAATGGACATAATAGTTTAATTTTAAGCTGTTTGAGCGAGACCTGTTGTGTTTAAACTTCCAGACAGAAAGCGAACATAACCCGTGTAATGGCATTATTAATAGGGAGTATTACCAAATTGTAATTTGCAAATTAATGGTTTAACTCTGAGATTAAATATACAGCTGTGTTCTTGTGTAATGTTACGAGACAAAATTAGATCAAGTATTTAAAAACAGAAGGGCCTCATCCAAAAGCAGCGAGTGTCTTCCCAGGGGCTTTGCTAAGTTTCGCCTTGGGCCTTTGCCACCCTGCAGCGAGGGTGCCAACCTGTAGCACCACCAACCTTCCTTAAATGCGTATGTGCCCTCAGGAGCGGGCTGTTCACATCGGACTTCCTGAGATACGGGAGTATTTGGAGCAAAATGATAAAGCTGTTTGTCTCCATGGTGGGGGTGAGTAGGGCCACCCACCTGATGGTTAGGTTCAGCTTGTGCCTGGCAGGCTGACCTCGGCGATGCTGTTGTACACATGTATTTGGGTTCTTGCAGGATTACGTATACATTTTTAAATGAGACAGTATTTGGGAGCTGGGCTCGGCTCTGATGCAATTTGCCCTTGTGCTTTCCTTGACTGTTGTTAATAAGAAGTGCTGGCCTAAATCAGTGTCTTGGAGAATCATCGATTCACTAATTGCAGATAATCAAGTCCCTGCTCACGCTGAGACCACTTTTGTTTTCTGCCATTCCGCCAGCACTCGGGCAGCGTCTTCCAGCCTTTGACGTAACCCATAAAGTGGGTTTTTGAGCTCTCATGTTGTCAAGTCTCGGAGGTGACGGAGTTATTGGTAGTCAGGCTTGACAAACAAGGAGCTATTATACCACTGACCTCTCAAAGGAGATGCGAAGGTCAAGGCTTGTGGGTTGATCTGGGGGACAAGGGGGTGCTTGGAGAGCTGTGGCCACACGGGCTGTGGCAGCGCTTGCCTGGAGTCAGTGCCATCCGAAGCAGCTGTCTGGCTGCCCCAGCCTGCGGAAATTATTCCGAACACATGCCGTAGTTGCTTCTGAATTTATTTGTAAGGTGTACTTCTTTCCCCTTCTGGGTTCAGTTCGGGAGGATGTTTCTGTGTGCTGTAGGTTTTTGCGGATTATGTTTAAAATGAAGCAGGGGCTGATGAAAATATTTGCATCCTGCAGTTAGCTCGGAGGTGAAGAGATGAGGCTGCTGCTCTGTAGAAACTTCTGCTAAGTGTTCCATCCCAGTGTCACAGCAGGCGGTGTGTGGGTGCTCTGTGTGTCCTCTCCAGCAAACCACCCAGTGCTCCTCAGGCCTTTTTTCATTCCTTCACTGGATTGAGTCTCTCTGAAGGATGTGGAAAGAGGGGCAAGAGGTGCTAATGGCTGGCAGGCTTTTCTAATGACTTCATGTAGAACAGCCATTGATCCCAGACCATGGAAAAACAGGAGGAAATAAGAGCCTTTCTAAGGAAGACCCCATTAGCTGTTGGGCATCCCTTCTTTTTGTAGGTGTTGGTCTTCTGGGTCAAGGAGAGCAGGATGAATCCTCTTAAACTCCCCTTTCTCTGCTTTGCCGGTGGAGAAACCGAGCGTATTGCCTCGGCCGGAGCCTTTGGCAAATATAATGAGGGTTTTTCCTTTTGTCCGTCTGGGTGGGAGCTGATGCTGTGTGCAGGGCAGTGCACGCCTCGGAGGTGGAGAAGCAGGTTTGAGTTTTCCAGCGAGTCCTGCAGGGACTTAGGAGCGGGATGGAGTGTTTAAATGGCAGAGCAGAACCATCTTCAGCCCTGCACGTGTGCTCTGTGGTTGCTCGCTGCATAAAGCCTGTGCTAGCGGTGGAGAAGGGGGTGATGGGGTGTGTGGTGGTGGCGCACAGGGAGGAGGAGGGTTGTGTGAGTCTCGGGGGTGCGCAGGGATGCTGAGCGAGGGACGAGCCCGGAGCCGGTCGTCAGCCACGCTGCCGCTTTAAAGCCAGCCCCTGGGAGCAGATGATCGCTGGACAGCTTAGGCTAGATAATCTCTTCTGGGTTTAATGTCGGGCCTTCCTGAGCCCCATCCAGCGCCAGCTTCCAATCTGGCTCGTAATACTCCTGAATGTCCTTTTAATTTTTTTCTCTTTATTAATAGTTCTCTTACTGTAGCGCGCTCTCTCCCTGGCTTTGTGTGGTATGCGTGCCTCCGAGTTCGTTCCCCTGCTCGCCGAGGTCTCCGCTGCCCATGCCTCCCGCTCCTTGCCAGCCCCGAGCTTTTCACAAGTGTTCCCTTTGCTAGTTCCAGGGGCGTTTTGTGGAAAAATGTTGCGGGGAGGGAAGCGGGAGAGCTGACCAGGGACGGAGCCTGCACCATCAGCTGGCTGTTCCATTTATGAATGAAGCTCCTGAGGCTGGGGGGGGAAGGGAGGCCCAGATAGAGAAAACCAGCGCAGTGGTGGTGAAGTGATGAAGCTGATGATGAAGGTGAGATGGGAGAGGCCACAGCTGGCCAGCTCTGGCTCCACCTGGATGGAGTCCTTCTCTTTGCAACCACAGCTCTGTCAGCTGGACTAAATTATTTTTTAAATTTAGCTTGTTCTTTTCGAAAAGGGCTGTTTTGTTTCTGTATCAAGTTTTTAATTTTTGTTAATAAAGTTCAGGCTCTTCGCTGTTTTTCTCTGATCACTTGGCTGTAGTAAAGACCAGCAATTCTCTGGAGATGGAGCAGCAGTGGTTTTGGATGCCTGAGGGTTGTGTGATTCAGGATGCCAGTGCTTTTTCCCTCATCCCTAACTCCATAACTAGGCGCCTTTGCAGTTATTCTCCACTCCTGCTCGAATTGTCACTAATTTCTTGTATGTGTCCTGATGGCTGGCATTTTTCTGAAAGCCCTTGCACTGGTTATGTCAACGTCAGCCATTATTTTTATTTAAAATAATAACATAATTAAAAAATATATGCATACATACATATATACATACGTTTGCAGATGGGAGGATGAACTGAGATGTTACTTCAGATCCAAGTCTGGGAATCAAATAGAAACCACAATATATGTGTGTTTAGAGTGGGCTTGTGATTTAGCAGCAACCTCAAGCCCTCAGAATACTTCTGCGTTCCCGGAGACAGCTTCTCTTACATTGGCTGTTGTGTAACATTCTCCTGTCGGTTAAAGCAGTTGAAAAATATTGCAGGAAAAGTATTGAATGCATTGTGAACATCAGTGCGTTGTAGCAGCTGTTTAAAAAAATAATAAAAGCATGAAGAGTGGAGAGCAGAACCCAGAGTGCTTTCTGCAGGCAGGTCAGTAGCGTGCTGAGCCAAGGGAGAGGATTCTGAGCTCCTGGTGTTCTTCAGTCTCCTGGGTTCTTCATTTATTTTTGCTGCTTTATGTGATGGCTTAGGTAGGAGGGAGGCAAGAGCCAGGCGAGGGGAAAAAAGGTCAGGAGGTGGGCAGGATGGATAGGTTTGTTGCAAACATAAGCAAGTATTGCCCTTGGCACCTCGTACGCCGGTAGCTGGTACTTCCTAAACTCTGATTGTGAGTTAGTTGTGAAGGAAAACTGATAATGCCATCATGATCTTGACTGTGAGCCGAACTCTGCAAAATCCAGCAGTATGTCTAAAAAAAACCCCAAGATAAACTGCAAAGTGCCAGTAATACAGTTGGCTGCTGCTATTTGCTCAAGTGGGGGATTGCAGTCTGCGATCCCTAGGTGAGTAAGTCTCTAAGTTGTATTCAGAGACGGTATATGGCATAGCATTATTTCCCTGCGTAACATGAAGGAGCAAGAATCCAGGATTGTTGTTGTATTTTGTTTGTTTTATTTTTTTTTTTTAATTTCAGTTTATGGGCTTAACATTTTGGGCTGTGTCATTTTGCTAGTAGATGTATGCACGTAGAAGGGAAGACCAAGATGCGTGGGGAACATTAATTTTATTTTATATATAAATATATGTATGAACACACACACATAATGGATGTCAGAATCTCTTACATATTTGTGTTTGTTCAAGTGTGTAAGAAATGTGATTGACACCAGTGGAAAAGGGAGTGGGGAAAGCAAAATGAGTTATAGCTTTTGGTCCCTAAACTGCTATTTCTTACTGTATCCTGGAAGAGCCTTCGTACTAATGATGCTGAGCAATAAATAACACAGGGAAGATTAATAGCCGCCTATGGTAGCAAATTATAGTTGATTTATTGCACATAATATATACAGGTGCAGCTAATTTAATTAAACACAAGACCTTTTTAATGCTGTAAAGACATCCCCCTCTACAAGCGAAACAGCACTGTGGTGCTGTAATAAGGCTTTAAGTGAAATAAGCAGCATTACAGGCAGAGCCCTCCTTGGGCTGATCAGCCTCGCCTCTATTTGGGGGAGGGAGTGTTTTTTCCGTAACCATTAATGCCACTTTAAGTCAACTTAACGCTGCAGCAAAGTCCAATTTAATACCCTGATGCGAGTGATCCCGTCTCTGCTTCGCGGTGTAACGGCCGCTGCCATAAAGCAGCATATGCAGCTTGTTATTTTCTTGGCGGTGCTGTGCGGGGGACGGCCCGACTCGCAGGGGAGGAGGGATGGAGCTCTGAGGGTGTGGGATCTCACCCTGGGGATGCGAACAAATAACAAACAAGAAGTCATCGTTCCCTGGAGCCTCTCCGCTTGCTCGTGGGTTGTCTTCTTTTCATCCCTCATCTGAGACTGAAAAAGGGGACTGTGTTAAGAGAAACTCTGGTGTACACGGGCAGTGCTCTGGCTTGTCTGCATGTTTGCTTTTTCTCTGGGTGTTTGTTTTTTTTTTCTTTTTTTTTTTTTTTTTAATCCCCTTCTGCTCCTTTCTTCCAAGTAAAAAAGTTGAAGTGGGTATCTGTGTGTGTATGCATAAACACACAACTTTAGCCTGGCTTTAAGCTGTTCCCTCTGTCCCCATCCTCACATGAGCAGGGGCTGGGGAGCTGGTCCTGCAGTGGAACCTTCCTCAGCTCATCATGATGCGGAGCTGAATATTTTTCCCCGCACATGATGGGGAAGATGCTCTACGATACTTTGCCACCATTACTTGATTATTTGTGAAAGTGTAAAAGGCTCAAGTAGCTGATTGATTAATTTTTCTCTAAGTTTTTCTTCCCTCTGTTGCCTTCATTTGGAATATGTAATCAGTGAGGGAAAATGTATTAGGAATAGATGGGTGTGCATATGAATGCTTAATTTTTTTTCTAATTCAGGCATTCATGTGGGCACATGTATCCTGATGCATGCTGTGCTAAATGCCTCTCTTCCAGCGCTTGCTGGAGACAGATGAGTGACTTTGGTGTGTTTTTCTCCTTCAATACTCTGGTTTCTCTGTTCTGAAGCAGTTGCTGTTCTGGCTACTTGGGGGTATGAGGAATGTCCGTGGGCACGACTGGAGAGGGGGTGCCTGCAAAGCTCGCTGTCTCCTAGCACAAATCAAATATCTACTTGACCGTTTTCATCCCTCACCGCTGGGAAGAAGTCCAGCAACTCTTTGTCATAAATCTTTCCAGCCTGTTTGCTCTGGTCCAGCACTTCAGTTAGTCACAGTTGAGGCTTTAAGGTTTAGGTTTAAACAGATAATTTGTTGCCAGAATCTGGTGGGGGAAGTGTGGGGAGATGCGGGATCGCCCGCGCTGAGGTGGGGAGAGGAACGGGACGTGGTTCCACCTAACCCCGAGCCACCTGGGAGAGGGGAGAGCGGTGGTAGAGAGCCTTACGCCCGGCTGTGCTTCCAGAGTCCAGCAGTGGAAACGACCCAGGTAGCGTGAGTTAAGGTGTAGGAGGAAAAAAAGCCCCAGAGATACCTGTTTTGCAAATTGGCAAAATGTGGTATTTTAAATACTCTTCCAAAATAAATAGAATTCCTAAGCAAAAGGAAACAAGTACTCTCTGCTGTGTGTTTTCCAGGATGTGTCACAGAAAGTTCCCCTAGTCTTGGAGCTCCAGTGGTATTTGCATAGAACTTGCATGGGGAGAGGTGTGTAAATGCAAATGGATTTTTTTTTTTTTATTTTAAAAGGCTAGAAATTGTGTGCTTTCATGGAGTTGTCAAAGCTTTAGCATCAGGTGATGGCAAGTACCAAGCCCAACGGCCTGGCTGTATGACAGCAACTGCTTGTGGGTTGATGTGGTGGTTCCATCAGAAACAAACTTTCTGCTTTCCTTTTTTTTTTTTTTCTTTAATTCTTTTCCTGTGGAGTCCTGTGTTCTGTGTGTTTTCTGGATGAGGATTTCCATGCCTCAGTTTCTTATCTCTTTAATGGATAGAGTAACAATTAATCTCACTTCTCAAGCATTCTATTGTGAAGTGCTTTTGAGAAGTCTGGGCTGAAATGTCACATTTGATAAGGCTACTTGAGAGCTTCCATAAAACCTGATTTTAATCCAAATTATGTTTGATTAAAATATTGCGAAATGTATTTCTTGCCTCTGTCTTTTGCTCTGTGCTCGCTTTCTGTGTTAGGATGTAGAAGGGAGCTGAGAACGTGGAGCCAGAACTGGAGTATTTTTTGACTTTTTGAAACCTGTACAGTTCCTTCGGTGGTTTGGGCAGCGGGGGGAGAATTGTCTGAAAATTTTCATGAAAGTGAAAATTCTAACTTTGTGTTTTAATTTCCCGTGGAGAAATTAACACTGTGTTCTAACTAGGGTCCAGTATTTGCCCTTCTGTGCTGTACTAATTCTTCTTGTACTCGCAGTTCTGATTATGTTCCCTCAGCTGGTACTTGAGGAAACGTGTTTGTCTTGGAGCATGTCTGGTGACTCACAGCCGCGGCTCCTTAGCATCTGCTGAGCCTAATTGTCATTATTAATCTGCCCCGTGCCAATCTGTCTTCAGGGTAGCGGTGGGAGGCAGGGAAGGTGTTGCGTGACTGGGTGTACATCCCTGGGCCGCCTTCTGCGGAGAGATGTGACTTTGGAGAAGAGGTTTGGGAGAAGCCTGGCCGTGGCTGATGCTCTTTCACTTCCCACCAGTACCGTCTCCAGTACCGTCAGAAATAGGCAGTTAGTGCTTGATGGTGGTGTTGATTTGATAGTTTTAAATTGCGTTTAGAGCAATGTATGCAGAATAACATGTATGCAGAATCATTGGAATAAGAGTCTGAAGGGAAGTGGCTCCATGTGGATGAAATATTGTAGGAGCTGGTTTTGATGTATGCTGCTGCTCTGGACTGTGGTGGGAAAATCTTGGTGTGAGCAGTTGCTCATGCACACTGTCTGTACATGCACACTGTACATGTACTGGATCCCACTGGGGGTTCCTAAAAAGCTGCTTAGTTTCCGTACAAGCCTGTGAGAATCTCTTTCAGAGCCCCTGCAGCCAATAAATACACATATCGATGAGTGGCTCTAAGTTCCACTCCAGCTTCCGTGGCTCTGAAGGAAGAGTTAATTGCTGAAGTGGCTGGAGTCAGTGTCCTGCCCGCGCTGGGACGTCGTTAGCCAACGCGACTGTCTTCAAATTATGTAATGCTTCTATTTTCGATGTTGTGGGTGAGTGTGGTGTAAGTTAATAGCGTGCTTCAGAGTCCAGAGATTCACTGGAACCAGATACAACTTGGCATTATCTCCAGAGCTTTGTGCATTTTCATTTTTAAACGCAGTTGAATGAAGTCGCCCACAATGAAGTCCATTCTTTCCCCTGTGGTTCGTATAAGGGTTCTGCTTTCCCGGGCTCTGACTACAAGGTGGGCAACGCATTAGTTTTAAAATTATCTTTTCCCTAAGCCCAGACACTCCCTTATAATGCCTGATCTTACGGGAAGGCTTTAACCGCTTTTTCTGCTGTCTTTAGTGCTGTAACTCTCACTTCCCCGTTCACGTAATCACAGGCTTTTCCTTCATTCTCCTCGTTCATCAAACCTCACTGCCTGCTTAATGCCGCATTTCTCTTTTTTTTTTTCCTTTTTTTTTCTGATGTCGTGATTTTTGTCATTGCCTCTATAACAGCCAGTTGTTGCCTTTGGCTTCATAATAAATTGGGGAAATTAATAGTGCGTGATTGAGAGCATATACTTTAAAATAAGTTGAACTAGAAATAGGTATTTTTTATTACTATTAAAAATACCTTTTTTGTGTCAGTCCTTTTGTTTTGAGCAAAGGGCAAATTCTGCTTTAACAATTTTATCATATGTGTGCTATTGTAATTTACATAAATGAATTTTAAATACAGTTATAAGCTGTGGGAAGATGTTATTGTCTCTGCACAATGAATGTGGAGATTTATGCTGTGCATACATCTCGTGTTAGATTAACATTTGTTCCCTTGTCTCTGTTGGATAGTGTCGTGATGGAGTCTTGAAATCTTTACACAGGTACTTCTCCAGCTTATTTAAAATAGCATTTGAATTAATCTCCTTTCAGTCCATTCATTTCATGTAAATACGCCTTTTGGATATTTGACTCAATTCTGATGGCACTGACAGAAATAACAAACCTGTTAGAAGCGAGATGGGGGCTGCTGCTAGTGCCCTCCCACCCCCAAAATAAACCCATTCCCGTTTCTGCCGAGGTCTGTGTGTGCGGAGCCCACGCGCTTGAGCTGTTCCAGTGAAGTGGGTCCAACCATGTGCTGCAGCTTCTGTCGCTTTGATGGGCCGGGACCTTCGTCACAGGCGTTTTCTGCTGTGTTTGTCTGTCTTTTGTCCAAAGCCATCGGTGGCAGAAGCGGGTTCGGCTCCTGCCAGGATTATTGTGGTGCTCAGCTCTGCTTGTGCCCTGAAACCCAAGAGGGTTTTCACATGAGGGGTGCACACCCCTCCTTGGGGTGAAACCTGGAGTGCAATCCAGACGTGCTCTCTGTGTCCCCGGGGAAGGTGATGGCAGAGTTTTAAATGGAATTACAGCAATGTGGAATGAGGATCTGCTCTTTTCCCACCCTTTCTAAATCTTGCTTTTCCTCCAAGGGGAAAAAAAAGACCTGCACAAGGGCTGTTTGCAGGTCCTTTTTCAAAGAGATGTGATGATGAAGTTAAGGTAGTGAAGCATTGCATGAGAGAGAGGACTTCTTTTTTGCTGAAGGTCTGGGTTTGGACAGGATGGTGACATGCACCAAAATGAGTGAGACAACCTTTCCAGGCCCGTCTGGAGAGGAAAGCTAATGAACTGGAGCGGGGCTGCTTGCTGACTTGCCAAATCCAAGCCTCTGGTAAAGGCTCTTGTGGGGACAGTTAGCGTGCGTGCCGCGGGGGAGAGGAGAACAATTTGACTTGGGGCTGGTGATTACTCTGTTGCAGTGCTTGAATTTCTTTCTACTCCAGTGGTGGTTTGAGGTCTGGGGACAATTACCGGCTCTATTAGGTGTCTCTTTTTTCCACAGCTTAAAAGCAGCCATTTGGGGCAGATCCACCTGAACGTTGTGGCTTTCCTTCAAGGCTGCCTATTGAATCCTGACTACCTAGAGTCAGATTTTAATGCTTCCCTGCCCAGTTGCTGGGGGGGCGGGGGGGCCATGTGTGCACGGACAGGCTGTGAAGGAAAGGTGTGCACCCGTTTTCTGCACACAGCACAGAGGGATAGATTATTATTCTTAATTTATCATCCACACAAGCTTCCGTCTGGATTATTTAAAGCAGACTTTGTTGGGCAACTGCTCAATTAATCTTAGTTTGTGTCGGAGTGGTGTCTGGAGAAGAGGTGGCTTCTCAGCTGCGAGGAGCCCCGGCGTGTGAACCTGGGCCGTGGTGTTTCACACGCGTGGTGGTGGCCGGGTGGCTTTCCCGGCGGCGGATGGACCCGCTCTGCTGGGGCACCAGGTCCTGGTGTGCGGGGAGGTGCGGGGGCTCTCGCTGTCCCTGTGTGCCCCCGGAGCCTGTCCGGCGCTGCCCGGTTTGCCATGGAAAGCGAAATGCCCATCCCAGGGCTCCCAGTAGCTCCTCAGCCGAGGGAGGGATCCCCAGTCCCGGTCAAGCATTCCCATCCTCCAGCCCGGGATGTGGGTGCGCTCAGCTGCCAAAACTCGTGGCGCTGGTGTTTTTTAACGTCGCAGCTCTTGGTTTCCTGCCAGCTGGAATCTTTTCCCATTGTGATTGAGAGCAATATACTTACCATAAATGTTTCCTCTTAAAATAAAACTTAAAACGGAAAAAGCAAGAGAAGCGCCGGGGCTGTGCCGGAGGGCTCCGTGGAGCTAGCTGGCAGCCGGCTCTGTGACTGTCACCTCCCTGGAGCCCTTCTGCTGGGAGCCGATGGCCCGTGGGTCCCCGGTGTGGGGCTGGGGGGTCACTGGTGGGGTGGGA
>JAOXNO010000007.1:4406613-4426216 GCA_028565335.1 Limnodromus scolopaceus
GGGCTGGGGGGTCACTGGTGGGGTGGGAGTTGGGGGGGGGGGGAGGGAAGAGCACCGGATTGGGCCCCCTGGGTCACGCCGGGCTCTGGGCACCACGTCACTCGTGCCAGCACGGCTGTCGTGGCTGGTGACGTAGGGACGGCTGGCCTGCCAGGGCAGGGGCTGCCTTCTTTGTGCCTGCTCGGAGGTGGTGTTTTTCCGGCGGGCGAGTGGCCGGGACACGCAGGGAACAGGGCTCTGGTCTTTGCAACCTGCGTTTTCTTTGCCAGCTCCGGAGGGGAGCGCTGCCAGCTCTGCTTACTGCAGGAGCAGTGTCACGCAGAGCCATGATTTTAATTTTTTCAGCTGCTTTGGAAGGATAGGTGACAAGGGAGAGGGAGGCTATAGTCAAAACAGGAAGAAAACTATACAAATAACCTACGTATTTTTTGTTCTTGCTGGTTTTTTTGCTTAAAAAGGAGTTTACTTGTTACAGGTCTGAGTAATGACCAGTTATCTGCAAAGTGAAATTTCTTTTAGGGGGTCTTGGAAATAGAAAAGGTTTGGTCTCATGGGGTAGTAAGTTTTGTTTGTTTGTTTGTTTGTTTTTAATCTTTACTTGACCGAAGCAATTCTGTTTCTAAGAATCTACGTGAAAGTTTCAGGGAGGTTGGTTGGTTTGTTTGTTTTGTATTATCCAGTAGCTACAGTGAGAGTTTTGCACGCCTTAAGCTTGTGCTCTTGCTCTCTCTCCTCTCCTGCTCTCAGTGTTGCCTTTCACGGCTGAGGAACGCTGTAGTCTCCCTGTCTTGGTTTTGGGCTGTTATTACCTTTCCGGGAAAGGCACGAGTGACGGCTTATTGTTAGGTAAATAAAGATGCTGTGTGGTTTCCCGTAGCAACGTGCTCACCTGGAGGTGGTTCCAGCCCTCCCTCTCCGAGGAGTCACCTGGAGGATTTGGTAAATTGATCTCTGGGGAGATGTCCTCCTGGCCAAACGCGGTCAGGCCCTTCTGACGTCCCAGCTGAGGGCTTGGTGGAGAGCCTCTGGGGGCCCTCGTGTACCCTGTCCAGACTCACTTCCATCAGAGGAAATAATTAATTGGCGGTGTGTGAGCATATTTGTTTTAACTTCAGGTAGCTGCTACGGTTTCAGAGATCGGTGCTGTGGGAGGCAGGGTGTCTGCTGCAAGATTTTGTCTAGGTGAGAGCCCTTTGCTCGGTGAGGACTATGAAGGAAGGCAGCTTTGACAGAAGTTGCAAGGCCGGAGTTGCAGCCATTTACATATGACAGTGTTGATTAAGCTGCTGAGGAATAAGAGCCCTGGAACAGAGGGATGCCCCTGCCTCACCCTCCTGTAGTCATTACAAAAGCGTGAGAAAAAAACCCGCTTGGAGTCAGAAGCTTTATGTTATGAGACAAGGATCATGCTGGGCTTGGTGTAGATTGGAAAGTCAGAGTTGGGGTTGTTGCTGGGGTGGGTGCTGTGAAGACTAGAATTATCAGGGTGGGGGGATTAAAAGTTGGTGAGTGCACGTTTAGCGTCTTAAATTTCCAAAGCAACATGCAAGCATTCAGTCCTCCATTGGGAAATACCACTGCGCATTCCACAGGTGTAGAGCAGGAAGGCACAGAGGCTGATAGATGGGTGGCAGCCTCTGCCCGAGTGTGTTTAAGGGAATGCCTGGACTTGAAACCCAAGTTGCATTAAGTAGACTTCATCGTGATTGCTGACTCGAGCTAATCAAAGCTATGGTGGGCCTACTGAACTGCTTAGGGGTCTCTGGTTTTCTTTTCAGATCTGTAACTGAATACGACAGCAGGAAAATACTTTGAAGTTCAAGAATAGTCAAATTGAAACCAAAGCTCTGCTTTCCACGCAGAGAGGGACAGGCTGGAAGTTATTGCTGCGGGAGCTTGAGACCAGTGCTATGGCCGAGTTCAAACAAACCACCTTCTCTCCCTCCCCATCATGTATAAATTCATGTTCCATAACGTTATTTGCTAAAAATCCAACGTGGGTATTTGAATCTGAAACATGCTAATCTGCAGCAGAAAGCAGGAGAGTTTCTTGCAGGAATGGATTAATGGGTGTGTTAGGTGCGTAATATGAGACTTCACTTGCTTTTTTGAAGCAATGAATTTTTGGTCAGAGCTGAAGGCAAATAAGTGCAGGGTAGATGATTCAGGTGTCTTAGTGTGGTAATTAAGTATGATATAGCCCTCTTCCCATGCTCTACTCTTGGAGGACCGCAGGAACAGCAGCACACATCCCAACACCTGGTGTTTCCCTTCTTGTTCTTCTCTTTTTCTCTGTTCCTTTTCATGCTTTCATGGGGTCAGAAGACATTTGAGATCCTTTGCGCACAGGAAGCGGTGTAAAATCGGTGATGGAAACGAGTGCTGAGTGCCCTGGTTAGTAGGGTGGGAATCTGGAAGGTGGTTTTGTCTCATTTACTCCTCCTGCAGTAGCGGCGAGGAGCTGCCGTTACGGGTCGGCACTGCAGCAGGAACACGCACAGGAGCGGAAGGTGGTCTCCTTTTCCAAAGACCTTTTATTTTCTTGACAGCGTAGGGGTCACTTGGGCATCCCCAGTTTGACCTCACTTTTCTGGCTCCTTTATAGCTGGGGAAATGGCCGGGCCTTGAAGTCGATGCAGAAATCTTGTTTTGCAGATTATTTTGTCTTTGGTGCCTTTGAAGGTTCCAGCTGGTGTTTCTGGCTGGCCTCACCCATCCCTTGGGAAAAACATGAGGTCATTCAGACTCCATTTGCAAGGGCGCTGAGCAGGGTAGAAGGCAGCGGTTATTTTAAGCTTCTACTGACCAAAGCAGGATTTTAGACAATAAAAAATCCTGGTGTTCTGCTGCCCGTTACCTTCAGTTGTCCGGATTCAAGATTTTATATCGTCTGTATGCAAGTTACCGTGCAAGAGGAGAAAATCGTTTGTGGAAATCTGTATTTTTTGGTAGGTATTCTTAAATCTTTGGGAAAACCTGGCCAGGGCAGTCGTGTGAGGTAATACAGTGTATTGACGGGCTTGGGGTTGCACTTAAACTTTCTGATGGTGAAAGAAAGACGTGGCACGCTCTCCCTCTCACGCTGAAGAGCTGCTGTAGCTTTTTGTGTGTATTAATAGTCATGTCTTTTTTCACTTTTGAGTTTTTCCTGTGTACAGCACCTCAGATTCCAGGGATTTCAGGCTGTTGAAATGAAGACTTGACTATCAAAGATGAGCTTAAACAATGAAAATCTGCCATGCTCAGTGGTCAGCTGGTGGGACTGGGTCTCTGACCTCTGCTCAGCTCCTTCCTCTGCCTCAGTGAGGGCTTGTCATGTCTCCTCTTGATGCCTCTAGTTCTTTCCCGTCTCTGTTCATCTTCTCTGCTCTCTCCTGAGCTTTCTGGAGCAGAGGCTCGTCCTGTCTCCGGGCAGTGCCTTTCTGGGGTAGGGCCCTGATCGCCTCTCGACCTCCGTGGGCGCTGGCATAGCATGAAAAGAGAATAACAGCCATGATGAGAGTGTCCTTAAATGCCTTGTGACACACATGCAACTCCAATTCCACTTATGCCAAAGGAAAATAGTGTGGGCAATTTAATCCCTAATGCAGGAAAATGGCAGGGAGTTTTAAACATACTGCAGTGAGGAGCCGCTGGTTCCAGATGTGTGGGAATGCTGGGGTTGGGAGAAGTTGGATGTAGTTTGATTTACATCTTTTTTTTGTTTGTTTGGTTTTTGTTTGTGTATTTTTGGGGCTTTGTTTAGGTCACCTGCTGATGTCATTTCAGGCTTAGCAGAGTCTTGTTGATCCAGAAGTGGAATTTAAGGGTAGAAAAGGGAATATTTGCAATTAGCTACTTACATGATAAACATATATATCATAGTGACTGATCTATCTATCATAATACGATTTCCATCACTTTGATATATCTGGGTGATATTGAGGGGAGAGGAAGCTTTCATTCCCTGAAAAATGAATCTGAAGTGTATGTTAATGTTGTTTTCTGTCCTTCCAGTCTCCTCCCTGATGGAGTGTAAAGTTTGTGGGGCAAAGTAGCTTTAATGCCGTCACTGTCATTCCTTTGCATCTCGAAACGTTGCTCGCAGCTGCCATCCTGCAGATAAGAACTTGTTTCCTGAGCCAGCAGGACTGCTGTTGGAAAATATGATGCCTTCCCTTTTCCCAGCGCTGAGAATTCCTCTTTCCCTGCGGGTGAGGTCCAGGCACCCTTTGGGTCCCCCCTGAGGTGGTGACGGTGGTTATGGGGCCCATGGTGCTTGCGCTTGTGTACTGCTCTTGGCATGGCTACACGTCTCGGGGAGAGTAGCGGCAAGTGCTTACTATTAAGAGCAATCTCCAGAAAAAAGAGCAAATACCAAATCCCTCAGTGAGGGGGAAGATACGTTTTGACTTTTTGGAGGTGTCCCCCGAAGTCGTGCCGAGCACTGGCAATGCAGGGTGAGGGGACTTGGCTGGGCTGGGGGTGGCTTGTAGTCCCCTGTTGTGGAGTTGCTAAAGACTGTGGGCAGATTTTTTTTTTTTTTTTTTAAATGCCTGTAAGTTTGGAAGCTCAACCTGTGAAATTTGAAATGTGGCCTGGTGTTTAGAAACAGCAGTGCTGGAGGGTGAGCTCTCGGAGAAGGAAGGTCTGCGGGGATGCTGAGGTTCACCGGTTCCTATGTATGATGTTAAGCAAATAACTTCTCTGCTGCTTGCTGGTTTTTGTGGCTCTTTCCCTTGTTTAAGAATGGGTGCTTGAACTAAATTGTTTACCAAAATCCTGGTTTGCTGGGAGATCTGAATATTTGCCAAAATGTAAACATCAGTGACCTTGGGATTTGTAGCCCTTGTTGAAGGAGCCGGGAGGGAGGAGGTCTCTGTGGAGATGTTGACTGTGGCTCCGCACTGCAGAGCCTGCAGCCGGCCAGCGCTGTCAGAGCTCTCGGTAGCACCAGCTCTAGGATCCTGCCTAACTTTCTTAAGGATATTCCTTGATGCACGAGCTGTGAAGTCCAAAAGAGGAAAAGTTGGCTTCCTGGACCAGGAGGGGGAATATTGTTAAACGTGTTGCAGCATACAGGCCGTCTCTTACTAATAAAATTTGAAGGGGAGTTTGCACTGAAAGGAGTCTCTTGAGCTGCTTTTAATGAAATGTGAGGAGCAACTTTAGTGCTTTCTTTAGGTAGGACAGCTAGTGAAAATGCAACAGCTCGTTAGCTGGGCCAGTGAGGATTGATTTTAGGTGCAAAGAGTCTCCTCTCTCTAGTTCCTTCCCATCTTCAGCCACTTTAATTAGTGTGTAGTTGTCCTCTTCCTGCTCCAGCTTTGCACAGCACCCAAGTCTCCATAACGGAGATCGTGTGCTGCCAGAATATGGACTTACTGCACACATTCGTTAACAAAGTGGAGATCCAAGTCTAACCAGCGTGAAATGGAAGAGATTGAAGCAAATCTCCCTACCTACCCCATAGAACTAACATTTTCTTTTCTGTCATGAAAACTGGAATGACGTTTCTCTTCTGTTGACTTTTACAAGTGATGTCTCCGTAAGCCGTGATCTCCTCTTCCACAGATAAACCTTTGATCATTGGTTTTGCTTTGGAGCAAAGAGCTTCCATTGCAGCGGGAGGGCGGTTGGCCTGAAGGACTAATCGATACTGACAACTTTTCCCAGCATTTCTAGTTTCAGAGATTAAATATTGTATTAGACTTTATGATTTGAGGTCACTTTAACCTCCTACCTCTGGGCTAAGGCAGCTCATCTGCCTCTCATTTTTCAGGCTTTGTTACATATGTATTTGAAGCCATATGCAGAATAGTAAAACCTTGTAGCTCTCTTACGGTAGCAGTTAAAAAGGGAAGGAGCAATGTAAGTGCCACGGGCTGTTTGACAGCCAATACTCCCTCCCCCAGCTTCTGATCGGAATTCGAAGTAGGTTTACACCATTTGCTTTCTGTCTTATTTTACCACATTAGTGGTTAACCTCAGCAGGGCACTCCCATATTATTATTATTTTCTTTCAGGAAAATTACCCAAAGAAAATTAAGTTCAAGTCATATCAGGCAGACTTTTTTTTTTTTTTTAAGCCCATAAGGGGAATTCCTTCTGAAGGGGGCACTTGTGGGGAAGGAGGAGAGGCATAAACCTTATTTAAAAGAGAAGTAAATCAGGAGGTCTGTCTCTTCCCACAAACAACCGTGTCTGGAAAACAGTGGTGGTGAAAGAGGCTGATATTTGCCTTCCTTTTCCTTTTGCACATCTTCTGATGACATTAGCCAGAGCAGATGAGGAGATAAATGAAAAATATTAGTCCTGGTGCTACTGAAATGTGAGTTTAAGATGTAAGCTACCAGCTGCCGAGGTTTCCTGGCGCTTAAAACTCAAGCCTCCTTTCATTTTACTTCCTCAATAAAATAATCTACCTACCTGAAATTCTTCTTCCTCCTCTTTTCTTTCTTTGTTTCAGGTTTGGTTTATCGTTAAAGCAGTAGTTGTGTTTGGCTCTGGAGACGGTTGTGTAGCTCTGACCGTGCTGCGGTCGATAACTTTATTCGCTTTGGAAAGCAACTGAGATCCTTTTGGATTAAAAGTCTGCGTGAATGAACATGACTTTCTGTTTTATATACTTTGTGTATGTAAGTGCATGTAACACGCATACATGATGGCTTCGGGGTTTTTAAGGGGCATTTTACAGAGCGAGGTTGGTGCTGGGAGCGCGGTGCTGGTGTGTTTGCCCTCTTGCCCCGGAGAGGCCTTTAGCATTCGAGGAGGGAGCTGTTGGGGATGTCACTTGCCAGACCTGGGATGCTGCACAGAGGTGCAGGTGGTTTGTATCGATACATATTTCTGTTACTCTTAAGCTGGATTCTGCTTTCAGCAGCTGAGTTTCCATGTCCTGAATTGGTTTTGGTGATAGGAAACGCTTACTAGAAAAAGTGATTTGCCGTCCATTTCTCTTCCCCCTAAAGGAACGTTGTGAGGAATTGCAGGGGAAGATTAAACACTTAGTCTTGCTCTCCTAATCTGAATTGTTCTGTGAAAGCTTAATTTTAAAGAGTGTGCTCCTGAACCAAATTTGCTGTTTCCCCCTGGCAGTGAGTTTTGAAAGCGTATCTATAACATACACACAGGCTGGTGAGGAGGAGTCATTTTAACCTCTGCCAAGAGGAAAACACAACAGTTGGGAGAGGCACAATGTAATGATAAATATTTTATTGACATGTTCCAAACATATTGGATGTAAATTTACACACTATCTGAGATTTGTTAAGTTTCCTTGTGAATTTTTATGTTCCTGTAAATCCTGGTTCATTAATTGGCTGTAAAGTAACGAATGTCTGAGCCAATCCTTTGCCAGCAAGGAAGCCCGTGTGAGCTGTGATGGGGGATAACTGCCCTGGGAGGACAACCCCCAGACACCCTCTGAGCTCAGCTCCCCCTTCTGTGCTCCTTGGGAGGTTCTGGGACGGGGGGAGGCAGTGCATGAAAGCCCTCTTGGCTTGATTCCTCTTCAAAATGCAGGGGAGATAAAATCCACGCTTGCGTAGACGAATGAAGGATGAGTCAGTAGGCGTAGAAAATTATTTTCCGGCTGCTAAAGACGTTTAGGGAGGTCTCCAAAGAAATCGAAAGTTAATGTGAAAAGTAAACACCTCCATCAGATGTGCAATAAAAGTTGTTACTCTTGTAACGTTCTGAAAATGTTTTCTGCCACCTGCCCTTGCATGTTGGCTTCCTAATTGGTGATCATTAAAAAGAAAAAGTAAATCCAGTTTTGGATATATGGTTTGGGTCCAAAAGGTTACACAGCACTTATTTCACTGCAGTTCTTGTAAAATTCATTTGCTGGGGTATTTTGAAGCTTTTGTGGTTTTTAGTCTATCTAATTAGATTTCTGGGGCTCAGAGGACTTAGCGAACTCTGCCAGTTGGGCTCTGTCAGAGCTAAGTCTTTGATGCCATGAGGGATCCGGAGGCAATAATGATGTCTGGATTTCAGTCGTTAACTGCAGGGGTTTGCAGGAACAAGTGATTTGGAAGCTGTGGCTTTCCCTCTGAAGGTGGCCTGATCGTAGCTGTTGCTCTCCTAAGTTGATTCTAACCTTGGGGTGGTGATGTGTGTGTTTGTGTGTTCGTTCAGTTCATAGACTTTCCAGGAGTTATGTCTTCCATTCAAATCCCAGGTTAAGAAAACGGCTTTTAAAAAATAAACAAAACAGGCTTATCTGCTTTAGTGAATCTCCTTTTTGGTGCCTCAAAATAACTGAGGCATTGCTGAATTTTTTTGAAAGATGCCTCTTTAGAAATTAAGAGCTTGGGTGTGTGAATAAATTACTGGGAGGAAGGCGGTGCCTTGACCCTGGTGCAGAACATCGCCCGTTCGCTGGCGTACGTGTGCCCACACATCGCTGCTGCTGGGGGGGGTTTATCCCACCCCGTCTGCGGCCGCACCTTCCACATACCAAATCCACAGACTTCTGTCTCATCACCTCAAGAGAGCACGGCGTGAAGGATTAAGACCTCAGCAAGGCTTTCGAGAACAGGCTGGAACACCTGTTCCGGGTAAAATTTAGATGCTGATTTGTTAAATGTAAATTTTTCTGATGTTTACTGAGTTGCCACAGGAGGTAGGCAGGAAATCTGTATAAACGTGTCTCTCATCCTTCATTTAGTAGCATGTCATGCATTATAGGTACCCAGTGATAACCCATTTGTTCATCTTGTACATAGTTTGCTCTGGAGCTTTTTTCCGAGCCAGTGTTTTGGGCACGTCCCCTCTCCTGTGCTCCTCGGGGGACGGCAGCGCTTGTACCACCAGCTCCCACCACAGGACCCCGCTGTGGGACAGTCCTGGGCAAGCAGTTAAAGTGTCCTGCTGTCGTACTGCTGTTCCCTGCTGGCTAAAATGAAGTTTTAGGAGTGAGAATGCTCTTTTGCCAGCTGGTACCACGAACAGAAATACTCCCAGAGTCCTGCGCTGTCATCGTTTTACCTGCTGCCTCTTAGTTCATTTTTTTTTTTCCTCCTTGTTTCTCATTAGATTGGCTGTTGGATTAGATGTTAGTGATTACAGTCTCCAGCTCTGCCTTTTGGAAGGAGGACCTTCTGGGCAATCACGGAAGAACAAAACAATTAAACTTGCCAATAGCCATAGAAAATGTTGCTTGAAGGAAGCAGGAAACACAAGGCATCCGTTATCAGTTTTGGCTACAACCTGGGTTAGAAACACATGATGCAGTGCCTGATACAATGCCTGTCTCCGTTCCCATCTGGGATCTCGTGTAGTCCTAGTGAGGAGGTGAGTTCATATGCTAACACCTAGCAATGTAGTTCACAGCTAGATCTGTAGCTCACCAAAGAAAATGACTTTAAAAATTCGTTGAGGAGGATAAAGGAAAAGATCAAAAGGAACCAACCTTTTGTTGTCTCCTAACAAGCAAAACACTCTTCTCAAATGTTAGTTATGGAAATATCCCTTTCACAGGAAGAAGTGTGGTCCTCCCAGCTTTGTCTGTCTAATCTTCGCTTGACCTGAGTACAGGAACTCTTTATACATGTCGACTTTTTTTTTTTTTCTCCTGCATCTGCTTTTATCTTGCCTTGGCTCACCTGGCTGGAGCCTCTCCAGTGGTGTGTGCAGATGTGCCAGCGCAGATGGGACAGGACTTGAAGAGAGCGGCACAATTAGCTGAGCAATGCCTTTTTTCTATTTTGCCGTTTTAATCTTGGTTAAACCTCTTAGTCAGTGGGTGATTTCCATTTCATCTCGAGTTACGTTGGGCTTTGGGCTTCTATGGCTCATTTCAAGCTATAGCTTGCCTCCTTAAACTTCTGATGTAACCCCTATTACTGCGTTACCCCGGTGGCTGCTCGCAGCCATACCTACTCCCGGGTATATAAATATTTTCTATTCTTTGCCTTCATTTGCCAGACGTTTGGGTTTGGTATGAGCATGAATGGAAAAGTTTATTCTTGTTTCAGAGGGAAGGCAACAAATGTTTATCTGAATGATCAAAGCAGAATTTATGGGGAAATACAATGGAAACTATTCCTGGGTGTTTAGGAGCTGATGTACAGGAGTAAGCCAGGAGGAACAGGAATGAGTGTACTCAGTTCACTTTTCCGTCTTTGAGTCAGACTTCTCCCGTGCCTTTCCCGGTCCTGTCCTGAGCTGCAGTGAGTTTTGTGAATGATTTTTCTTTGCGTGTGTCTAGTGCTTAACTATGGATTTGTGATGTGCAGCAAAGGGTTGTGAGAAGCAGCGGCCCTATTTCTTGTGACATACTACTTCAGCGGAGCCATGGAAAGTGATGTTTTTGTTCTAAAATATTGTATCGTCTAGTATCGTTTTATTACTTTTCACTTTCCTTGCTCCCTCCCCTCTATCTCCTCCCTTCCTGACATGGCTGTGTACCACCGTGTGCTCCAGGATTGGGTGGAACCGTGGCTTTCCTGGGTTCTCTGGGGGTGCCGTGTCCAGCTGTGGTTGCTCCACTGCGTTCCAGGTTGATGAGCCTCAACTTGTATTCTCTGGTTTTCATTCTGTGTCTCATCCAAAGCCTGGGATGAGGACAGCACGCCGGGCCCACTTGACCAGGCTGTCGTCATTACAGCCAGGTTGCTTATCTTCTTAAATTAACTCTAATGAGGTGTGACAGCCTGATGAGCTCAGGCACCACCGCTGGACGGGAGCGGGTTCTGTAGAAAGTAGGGGTTCAAATACGTGCATTACGTGGGTTTAACAAATATATTTCAGCACTTCAAAATGTTACAGCCAATTTAAGGGACCTGAGGTGAAGACATGCTTGACGTGAAGTTGTAGCAAGTCTGCTGGTACAGCAAGACTGTCACTACACCTGATTCTTTTGAATAGGCCAATTGTATACTGTGTTTTCCTTCTCTCTCTGCATCAGGGAAGGGGTAGGTGGCTGGTGAGCTGGTTCTGGGCAGCAGCAGGGTGGTTTGTAACCCTTTCCAGGCCAGAACCACTCTTCATCTGCAAGCGGTTATCAGGGCAAGACCCGGTGCCCTCCTTCCTTGGCTCTGGCATTCTGTGCCCTCTCCTTCGGAGGACAGTAATGCCTCTTGATTTCTTGACTGAACTTGATTATTCCTGAGGAAGAAGGAGTGTTTGTGTAAGGCTCATTTGGTAACAAAAGCCATGATGTCATGTTGCTGTTTGTTTAGCTGTGAATTAGAATCCATTAACGTGAGCCTTTCTCGATTGTGTGCCTTTGGGGCCAGAGACATGACCCCTCTGCCACCACGGCCTGGGCTGGGGTTTCACCTGCGCTCATCTTGGGGTGTGGGTACCTCAGCTCTGTCTGTCTCTGCTTTCTTGAATACTTTTCTTTCCGCGTTCTTAGTTTTGGTCAATCTGCTGATGCCAGATACACCCCTGCTTGCCCAAGGCAGGAGGATTTAGGGAATTCTTACTCTTGTTCCGTGCAATGGCAGCTTCAGGCTGTTGCTGGACTGGCAAAGCCCTTCCTTCTGCAGATGGAAATCAATGTAGTTAATGTCGTGCCAGGTAAAGTTATACTGTTTTTAAAGGACTGTATACTGAAAAATTAAAAACTTGTGGAGTTTGAAGGCTTCTATTGCTTTCTTCAAATTCTCTAGCCCACTCCTTCATGCTGTTACGATTATGGCTAGGCCTGTATAGCTCCTGAGGTCTTGCAGAACAACATTCCTCTTGTTGTGGAGCTCATGTAGACCATTTCCAGATGGATATAACGCTTACAAGATGCTAAATACATGAAGAGTGTTTCACAGAGTGGGAAAAATACTTAGTGGTGTCTCATATTTAATGCTTTTGTTGTCTTTTTAATGGCAACCGTAGCAGGTGTGTCAACGGGGAGCATTGCCTTTTTGTGTAGAGCTAGTGACTGAGAACTGGTAGAGGCAATTCCTGCCGTGCTTGCCCCAGCTGGTCCTGCCCAGCACTTTGCAGACCTGCTGGTGCAGAAGACTCCCCGCCACCCACCCTCGTCGTGATCCCTTGTGTACAGCATCGCACAAGAGTCCGTTTCAGCCGGCCGAGCCAAAGGTTAGCCTGCAGCCCTTCCAAATCCCCCACCGCCCCATCTCGCTCCCTCCCACACTTTGCATTTTGAACAGCAGTGTCCAATTATGGCCCGGAGACGCCGCAAGAGCTTCACAGAAGGGTCATTATTTTGTCACCTAGGTGACAGTTTGTTACCCTGCCAGTTGTCTGGAGTGCAGCAAGCCACTTCACATACAGCTGACATGGTTTAGACACTTTTTAGTGAACAGAATGGGTAGCTGTATCCATAGTCCTTGTCTCTCGAAAAATCAGTTTCCAACTGTTGCATCTGTGATGAGGCTGCTTTGAATTGGTGAATTTTGCAGCAGTTGTCTGCTTTGTCTCTTTTGTGGTTGAAAAGGTGACGTGAAGAGGGTTGTCCTGATTTAGAAGTGCTTTCAGAAACATCAGAAGGTGCAGGGAGATAGGGAGGTGCTGTTCCTGTTCCTCGGATAGGTAAGCTGAGACGTGGCACTGTCACTTGTGCAGAACTGCCAGAGGCCATCCAGGGATTGCCTCGTAGACTATAAACAGGCTTCTGTGTTTATATTAACGTATATTTATAATACCTCCCTTTAAGAGGGTTCTCCAGGCTGTCCACTGAGGATTTATACTGTAGGTCATGAATCTGAGCTGGGTGACTCCCCTTTGGAGATGTCAAGTATAGGTCCAGTTTTATAATTCTTCTTTTAAGTTAGATTTTTATGATGCACCTTGGTAACTAGTGCCGAAGTTTCTTCTTTGCTGATAGCCAAGTACTAAACAACCATCCCTTGCTAAAAGGGGAAGAAACCACATCTCTGTGTGTGTCTCTTGCTCTTCTTCAGGGCTGGATTACGTGTGTAGCATTAATGTCGTGTTGCAAATAACATCATGTTAAGCATTTAACAGCTGCCATTGCCACAGGTTGCATTTTAAAGGACTCCTCTGCTCTCTCCGCACAGGAGGAATGAGATTAATTTAAAACTCTGTTCCTTCCATTTTAAGCCTGGGCTCAGGCCGGGCGGTGACACTGGGTATGACTTTGCCGTGTCTCATCTTGAGCGGCACCGCTCGTGCGGGTGTTTAGAAGGTCTGGAGACCACCCATCCCTGTGCTCTCTGCCATGTGTGGGGGCAAATGGAGCCAGGGAAAGAGTAGCCACTGGGAGCAAAGAAAGCTGACAGAACTTGCCAGCTGACTTTTATTAGTGCTCTGCCCTCCACCACCTCTTGAGGAGTTGTTTGTTAACAAAGGTACTCCCAGCCTGGGGAGTCCACTATAATCCTTACAAGTCAGTTAAAGCAGTGTAGGCAGTTAAAGATTAATTTTGCATGCAGCGCCTTCTTTATTTTTAACTGCTTTGCCTCCTGCATCTTTAGAAATAACAAACAAATGCTCCAAACATGCCAGCCCCCTTGGAAGACAATGATTTCATTGTGGCTGTGGACATGACATACATTACATAAATATTGGTGCTTACATGCCTGCTGATCCTTTGTCCTTGGATGGCGAGTCCTCCAGCCCCACCGGCCGTCTTTCGTAAGAGCCTGGGAGGAAACACGATCAACAATTTAGACTCTGACGTTACTGATTGATCAAGACTGCTTTTCTAGCTTGTTCCTCTTAGCGAGGTGGATATTTTTTGTTATTGTGATCAGACTGGTTTATCTGTTGCTTCAGTTGAGCAGACCACAGCTGCTGTTGCACTTCTCTGCGTTTGTCTTGAGCTTTTTGATGTCTTTATGTTGGCTATTGCAGGATGCAAAAGAGCTTTATGAACAGAGTCAGAGCCTTGTGTCATCTCTGGAGGAGAAGTAACAAAGCCTTATCCATCTGGAGGCAGAGGAATGATCAGCGCAGGGAGGTTGTCCTTGCAACACACTCGTGAAACGTGTAACGTTGTGCCCTTTCCTCCCACGTGGCTTCTGTGCATGTTCCTCCAGTGATGCCCTCATGCTGTTCTTTTAGCTCCAGCGATGGGGTATTGCGTTAAAAAGCTGCAAGTCCCAGTTTTCAAACCCTGCTGAACAACTAGTGCTGGGGGTAGTTTAATTTCCCAAAGACTACATATAACTCCAGTGGAGCCAGGAGTTACTCTCTGCTTGTTTCCATAGCCAGGCCACACTTCCTTGCAGGGAATGAAATCTAAATCTCTACATGATCTAACAGTTGTTTCCTAAAATATGAACAAAATCAAAGAATGAAGAATGTGTGTTGTTCAGAGCAGCTTGAGAAGCTGAAATATTGACTGAAGTAACTGAGAGAAAAGCAAGTAGGGTTTTTATGCCTTTTTTTTTCTAGATAGCTTAATGTGTTAAATTAATCTTTGCTAGCAGAGCCTTTTAAATTGAGTCAAAGTAATTGTGTATATGTGCTCCTGTGATTGTAAGGTCACCATCCGGACACAGGCACCAGAGGGGATAATTTTTGGTGCTCCTTGGAGCAAAGATATTTTATAAAACTGAGATGAGTGTGTCAGAAAGAACTGAAATGTAACCTACATGGAGAAACTTGGGGGTGGGAGGAATGCCCGACAGACTTGTTTAACCTTTGGATGCCTCTTGGCTTAATGGCCCTTGGATACTGCTACTTCATGGAAAGAGTTCTAAATATAGTACTCGTTTGTTGTTGAATAATAACTTTGGAGGGTGGATGCTAGAGTTTCCAGCTCCTTGCAGGACATGAGCAGTACAGGAGCTACGTACTGTAAATGAGACCCTTAGTGCCTGTTTTGTCCAGTAACACTGCTGACAACCCACACGATTTACTTGTTATTTGCAAATATTCAGTTCAAAATCTATTTGTTGTAAAAAGCTCCCTAAGATGAAACCCGAGGCTCATTTTTGCCCTTAAGAGATGCTGCCTTTCTGTTGCCTGCTCCGTATGGGCTGCCAGGTATGGGACCTGGCTGTTCACACCTCTGCTTGTAGGGCTGGAGAAATTTTGAAGCTGAACAGAAGGGGCAGGAAATGTTTTGGGGAAAGGGATCAAGAAGATCATCTTTCCCTAGAAAAGGGAGAGGGGAAATGCATGGAAAGGTGAAGAAATGTGCCTGAGGTCACCCAGGAGGCCTGTGATGAAGCTGGGGTCTGAAACTCTTGTTTTTCAGAATCCAGTCCTTTAACCAAGATGCCATCCCTTACTGGAAGTTCAAAAACCCTCTTGGTTTTAACCACCCAGTGAGTGAATCTGCTTCCTTTGTTGCTCTGCTCTCCCAGAGCTTTTACCTTAGAAGACCCTGCCATCTTGAACAATTTCCCTGTATAATGCTTGCTTCACTGCTGTTTCATTTCACTAACTTTCACTTGAAAATCAGATGCTTCCCTATCTTTTCTTTTTACTTCCTTATAGAGCTTTTCCCTGTTGCTGCTGCTGCTCATTAAATTGTGCAGCTGTGTGTTATTTAACATCATAAAGCGTTTAGAGATATCATTCATATAAAAGGATACAAAATGAATGTGCATTGTAATTCTAGTCTCGAGATAGCAAACTTCTGTGGGGAGCAGTGGCTTAACTTTCATGGCTTTGTAAAAGCTTTTGCTTACCTTTTTTATTTAGTGTTTTTTCTGACTCTTAATGATTTGTGTGTAGGTAAATATGTTCATAATGCAGTTATTAAGTAATCTGTATAATTATGCACATTAATATAGGTATGGAGTTGTATGGAAAATGTCAGTTATTTTTCTTTCCGCGGGCTCAGGGCAGGCAGCGGCTGAGCTGGGTCCCTTCGGGCTGGCTCCCATCCACGCCTGTGCCCCGACCTGTGGTCAGAGGGTTCCTCTTCTGCTGAAAAGCCATGCAAATAGAACTGCACCCCAAACCCATGTCCTCCGGGGAGGCAGGTGAGCTCCTGCCACGGGGCCAAACTCAGAGGAGATGATGGCGAAGCTTTGGTTTTTCAATTATTTGGTAATGAGAATCTTGCTGGAGTTTGGCAACGCAGGTTTGAAGCAGCCGTGCCAGCTCTTATGCATTGTATTGGGTATTCATATCTCATGACTGAAATGTGGCTGAATTTCGCCTCTGCTTTCTTTTTCTCTTTTTTTCCTTTTTTAAAGCAGGTTACTTAGCATTTGTGTGTCTAGGTTTTTCTCTTCTGAGGCACAGAGGTCATGTATTTCCTCTCCAGGAACATGGAGAGACTTGATTGGTGTCAATCACTTCAGAAGCCAGGGATGATACCATCAGCTCTGCTGTATCTGATTTTCCCGATGGTGGTTTTTTTTTTTGTGTGTGTGGTTTGTTGTTGTGTGGGTTTGTTTGTTTGTTGTTTTTAAATTCAAATACTCATTTGGGGGCCTAATTGCCATTGTTCCTTACAGTAGTCTGGACGTGTATCAAGCTGTTTGGGAGAGGGGAGCACCGGTCTCGTGGGGCTCCAGGAGCCGCAGGGCTGGGGCTGCAGCGAGGGCTGCGGGGTCCCCTATTTTTGGGGGGGGCTACAGCTGTTGTGAGGGGCGGCGGGTGAACCAGGACAGTTCTCCATTGCAGGCTTGTGTGTACAAGCCTGTGCACGTTTTCAAGGGCAGTGGAAACTGTCTGTGTAGAAGCGTGTTCTGTGGGGCATTGCCTGGTGTTCCCATCGGAGCCGCTTTGCTGATCTTTTCCCCAACAGTGGCCACGTCTTGGGCTGTGGTGTGTGGGAGGTGGCTCTTCTCCACTTTGCTCTGTGTGCGTTGGTTGTGTGTCTTACAGCGTGAAAGTAGGATGGAATCCTCTAGGAGTGTCATTGTGTCTTGCAGAACATAGAATCATAGAACGGTTTGGGTGGGAAGGGACCTTGAAGACCATCCAGTTCCACCCCCCTGCCCTGGGCAGGGACACCTCCCACCAGACCAGGTTGCTCCAAGCCCCCGTCCAACCTGCCCTTGAACCCCTCCAGGGATGGGGCAGCCACAGCTTCTCTGGGCAACCTGGGCCAGGGTCTCATCACCCTCACAGCAGAGAAGTTCTTCCCCACATCTCATCTCCACCTCCCCTCTTTCAGTGTCAAACCCTTCCCCCTCATCCTATGGCTCCCCTCCCTGATCAGGAGTCCCTACCCCACATCTTAGTAAGACCTTTTCACATACCCCCTTGAATAATCATTTAAAGCATTTTCTTCTCTTTTTTTTTTTTCCTTTTTTTTTTTTAAGTATCCTGGCCAAAGCAAATAGGATAAGGAATTAGAGCAAGCTGAGGCTGGTATAATATACTAAACCATGACTCTAACAGCAATTAAGGCAAAGGAATGAACGTTTTACAGTGCCCTGCAGTTATCCTTAGTTCTCAGTGGTAAGCTGAAATATGCCTGGTTTCTAGGTACTCACTAGACTAACTGCCATTTTTATCACATTACATAGTTTATTGCTTGTTTTTTCTTCCATTTTCAGGCTTCTCTCAGGCTACTCTCCTTCCCCTCTCATAGTGACCCCCAAAGAAGAATATTATAGTTAGTGCAGCTGAGTTTTGATGCAGTCGAGTTCTGCTATTTGTACATGGTGTGAACCACTCAGCGTTTGCCCGTGTTACCTGCTGCCAGGACTGGAGGTGGCAAAGAGAACCTGGTCCCTTAAGTGGGGGGGAGAAGTGAAAAAATGTGGTTTTGTGTGGTGGAGCTGCCGCTCAAGCACTTGGTCAGGTCTTCATCTCCCCGAGTCCCAAGTCTTTTCCCAGTGATGAAGTTGTCCCACTCGATGTGCTGTACAGCACAATCTGGTTGTAGCAGCACACTGGGCCCCGCTCGGAAGGATCAGGTGGCTTTATGCTGTTACTACACACGTTCGGGTTTGGACTCGCAGAATAACTTCCAGTAAGAAACTGGCTTTCTTGGTACTTGTGGGAAGTGAAAGCATTAATGCCAGTTTGGCTTATTTCCTATTTAAAAGGTACTAATTGTACCCCACTACTCTCCCCCACTGTGTCTTGGACTCTGACTTGGAGTAGGTTTTGGGGTAGAACCGGCAGAGTAGCCCCTCCGCTGGGGAGCTTGTTCTGGTTGTGGGAACCATGAAGCAGGTAAGATCGTAGCTGTTGGTGCCTCCTGAGTCACGGTTTCTACGTCTTGCCCCTGAGCTTTACCGCTTGTCTGTGTGGAGAGGAGATGGGAGAGAGCCTGAGCTTTAGCAACTGGTTGCATGTGTATCATATTGGTGTATGAAGAACATCTGTGTGAAAACTTGAAGGAATAACACTCTTCGGGCAAGAAAAAGAATGTGTAATGTAAGAAAACACTGTTAATACATTTTTTTTGCTTGGAAGCTATAGTCAACACATGCTGTAATACTTCTCGCTCGTGTGATACAGTAGCAGCACGACGCTTCAGATTTATTACTTTTGGTTTCTCTTTAAAGAAGTCCTGAATCTGGAATCAGAAGAATGCTTTTTTCTTCCTCTTAAGCTACAGAAGGGAAAAATTTCAAAATGACATAAATCAAAAATATATTAAAGGCCAACAAAACAGATGAAAACTTTTTTGGAAGATTGTCTATAATGTTTGGCAGAAGAGACTAATGTGCTGTGGTTTTTGGCTGAATTTATAAATGTGAAATTCTCTAGGGTCCATCTCCTTGAAATGAGCTATTTTTATGTATTCCATTTATCTCTATAAAAAACCCACCAGAGATGACTGTGTATATAATGTATGTATTAATGTGTGTGTAATTTATGTTAAGGATATATACTACATTTTATATAAATTCAGTTACAGCTTTATATAGAGTATTCAGTTACAAAATTGTTATTGTAGTGCAAACCCTCACTAGATGTCTTGATCTTAGCCAGGGTTGCAGTGCCTAATTTTTTTTATAGGTTGATTTCTCTCCAATACATGGACATACACATCTGGGCATACACTTTACTGCAGTTATGTTACTGTATGTCTGTGCTCAGCCTTTTTTTGGTCACCTGCACCATCTAATATTTGGAGAGGTGTGGGAGGGAGCTGTGAAGAAAGCTGGGGGTGTTTGAGGCAGCCGGATGGAAGTAATCAGGCCGAGTGGATCAGAATGAGTTGGCTTTCGTGTGTGTTTGCTCTTCAGTAAACTTTTTTTAATGACACGTTTCTTCCCCTTCTAATGCGTTTTTAAATTTAGTTATGTGGTTGTGTTCTGCGTAACCGAGTCGCACCACAAAGGAGGTAGTGTGGGATAATCAGTTGAAGCCACTGCTTCCTCCTCTGATGCCCTGGCCTCCGTCCCCTGATTTCTAGGATGTTCTTGACATTTTAGGCAAGGGCGCTCGCCCCCCAGACTGCTCGTGCTGGTTTACTTTTAATCTAGGCAGGTTGTTTCAATTCAAAGGTTGCTGTAACGCTGCCTCTTAGGCTGGGGATCTGGTACGGTCTCTGCCCTGTTACACACTGCACTAGGTGTTGGACAAAATGGATAGTCTTTTTTCACTTTTTCTCCCTAAATGGAGACTCTGAAGTTTTGCAGGGAGGAGATTTGAACCCTCCTCATACCCTGGTCACTTCAGTGACGCTGTCTGGCACAGTTTGCACTCTCAAACTCAGCCACAAGCTTAGGGCTCAGGTCATCTTTCCATTTTGAAAAATACAACTTTCTATATAGAAATACTTCCGTGTCTGTGTATGTAACAGTTCCCAAATGGTTAT
>JAOXNO010000007.1:4437449-4479907 GCA_028565335.1 Limnodromus scolopaceus
GTGTGGTGGGAGGTGTCCCTGCCCAGGGCAGGGGGTTGGAACTTGATGATCTTTAAGGTCCCTTCCAACCCAAACCAGTCTATGATTCTAAGTGGGTTTTGGTTTGTTTCTGTGGCATCTCTTGGCATGCGGTTAGAATGCCCCAAATTGTAGACCCTCCATAAACTCTGACTTCTTCTGGCTTTGAATTTCTTCTGCCAGTAAATCTGATTTTTTTCTTTTTTTTTTTTTTTTAACACGCGTAGGTAAAATATATTTCTGTACTTCCACAATGCTTAGAGTGAAGGATTTAAAAATATCTGGCATGGATTAATTTAGCATGAACTCCTCCGTCAGGGCTGAGGAAACGCTTTTCCCATTTTAACAGTGAGAGGGGTGGGAGGAGAACCCGCGGTTCCACCTGCCTCAGTTCTTGTGTTGGGTTTTATCCCTCCCATTGACAGAGCAAATCAGAAATGCAAAGGGGAAGAGAGAGAGAGAGGCTGACACAGCGATCATCATAGCTGAGAAAATGGGCAAGCGCACCATTAATTCCCTACAATTTTAATTTTTTTTTTTTTTTTTTCCCCCAGAGTGAGCCTACACTGATTAAATACACTTAAATCACCTTTTTCTTGTGGCAGAGGCGGTGCCCCTGTGGGTGCCTGTTCCCTGGCAGGGCTGCCCGGGATGTCTGCAGGATCGAGCCCCCCGGAGCAGAGCGGTTTATGGCCGGAGGGAAGGAGGGACGCAGAAATGGGTGCGTTAGTGGCTGTGGCCGCTCGGCAGCCCCGCTCCTCCGCGCTGGGAGAGGCACCTGGGGCTCAGCACGGGGAGATGCGACAGCCCGGCTCCTCTCCGCGCTGGGGTTACTCCCAGCAGCCGCTCCTGCGCTTGATGGTGTCTGCAGGCTTTCAGGGCTCTTCATCCTGCTGATTTGACATTATTGAAGTTCTATTTCCCAAACTGCGCTGTGGGTTAAAGAGAGAGTGACAGCTTGATCTTTATTTGTGTGTGCAATATTTATGTATGTAAATTGCTGGTATGTTTGCCTTTATCTCTGGGTATAAATACAAGAGATGTATACAAATATAATGAGAAGGTGCAGGAAGCGCGTTGTGTTTAAGCAAAACGCCGCGCATTAGGCCGTCATGCCCTGACACTTGTTTTCGGAGGGGAAAACAAAAAGGGAAGCGTCTCGCTTTTGTTGGGAGACGTGAAAGTTGCTGCTTCTTTGCATATTTGGGTATTCTGGCTTCAGCGTGCTAGAATCATTGGGGTTTTTATTATTATTAGTTTTCCTTTTGGTGAAGACTGAGAAAAAGACAAAGACTAAAAATAAAAAAACATAATTTTTGATATAACTGTGGAAACACGGTTAGTTCTAACCCAGCAGGTGGCTAAGGGACTCAATCGGCAGAAACCAGCAGTGCTTTCAGTGCAATCAAAGTTAAGTGCAGAAATTTAATTAAATGGTAGCAAGGCTGGCAGAAACTTTGTAAAGCAGCAGTGCATTGTCAAATTCAACAATTATTTCAAGGAACACAATCCACAGATGGCGTCTAATTGATAAATTAAGGTTCTGGTGCCTGATTCCGCTTACATTTAAAGGTTCTCTTTCCTTAAACAAGACCTTAAAATTTTAAGGCTGCATCGCTGTTCTGAAAACGCGCCAAGCTGGGCTGTGGGTTTTTTTTTTTTTGGGTTGAGAAATGCACGCTTTTTGTGTGAAATGGAGAAAGTGCTTGTTTTAGATCTCCCTTGTCCCTGTGTCATTCTGGAAGAGATGCGGTGTGCTGTTGGTAAGGCACTTAACTGGAATCTCGAGTATTTAGAGCTCAGCTCCTGGGGACCTCCCCCGTGTGCTGGGGCAGGTAGTCACATAATCTCTCCCGGCTTTTAAAAGCTTTTCAGCTGGCCTGGCTGCACCTTGAAGCTGACTTTTGGACCTCATTATCAGCAAATGCAAATCCGGCAGAGCTTGATACCCTGCTTTGTGAGCCCTTTCTAGCAGGAGGCTGCTCAGCCTGGGGGATCAAGCCTGGAAGGATGGTGACTAATGTCTCATTGCCGTGGTCACTTCCATGCATTTCATATCGCTTTTGGGGGGGTTCTGGGCTGGTTTTGTGTTTGCCCCCTTTGCTTGGGTGTTGCTGAGAGCTCCACGCTGCTTTGTGTTGGTGTGAGGGAGCCTACAGAGTATTTCCAGGGGTCCTGAGAAAAGCTTCATGTGACCTTCTGCATGCTGTAGAGTTTCATAAAACAAACAAACAAACAAACAGGCTCTGTTTTCCCCCTTTTCAAACTGAGGGTATATCAGGGGTATTTTGTCTCTGTGTGTTGTTGATTTCCATGTGTAAATACAGTAGCCGAGGTTTAGCGCAGCACTTCAGAGAAGGGGGCAGGAAAGATTGAATCCAGCTCTTCAAATACACTCTGCTTGTTGTCCTTTAACGCTGGAGAGGGTCTTTTCCCTAAGCTGGTGGCACTTTCCCTCTCAAAGTAAGTGTTTTGAACAAGGATGGGAGTTGAGAGGGAAAGGGCATCGACTACATGATGGTTATATGTAGTATATATCTGTATACGCACCTGTATATACAATATCCATTTGTCCCTTGCTGAAAAAAAAGATGATTTTTGACCTTCCACTTTCGTACTTCTTCATTTAGGCAATGGTAGAAGATGGATGCAAGAGGGAAAGGACTATTTCATTGTATACGTTGTAAACCCAGGACACAGGTTCCCTAATTGCTCTTCCGAACGTGTTATGTGCCTTTTTTTGGCATTGCCCTTGTGGTAGTAAATTCTCCATTAGCCGGGTTCTACATGATAGAGCTGAATCCCTTCTGAGCGCTGGAGCTGAATCAGTGCGTGTTATTTTTGGTTACGAGCCGTATACTCGAATTCAGTAACTCGGCTGCTCCCTTCCCCCTTTTTCCCCCCTCCTGCGCCTAAATATATCCCACCAGTCAATCAGCGCTGGCAGGCATCAATGCCACGGCTGTCGGATTGAGTTAGCTGGGGAGAGCCTCAACTACCGCCTTGTGGGGTTTTTTTTGGGGGGCTTGAAAATGTATTCAAATAGTGGCATCATAATTTGACTTGCAAATAAGTACAGTCTGGTAATGGGGCCCTTGTATAGAAAGAATGATGCAGCACTTTGGACAAATGTACGTCTCCTTCCCACGGAGCAGATTAGGAATAATACAATACACGCTGATGTTTATGGCTGCACGCTTAGTGAACAGAGGCATTTTTGAATTTTCATTAATGGTGGATTTTGTAGTTCTTAATGGAACAAAGGAGAAACACTGGAAATTAAAGAAATGCTAATGCCTTCCTGGGAAACTTAGAAAACATTTGGTTTAGAGGCAGATCTGCTCTGGTTGTCATTTTCTCTCTTAATTCCCCCCTCCCTCCCCCCTCCCCTATCTCGGCTGGGTGGTTGGTTAAGAGCAACACTGAAGTGAACACATTATCTTTGTTGCTGCTCCTTCCCAAAGTGAAGGCAGTGGCCTTTGCCGGTGACGGCATAGCTATTTCCACAGCAACCAGGCAGGATGTCACAAATTCAGAAGTGTGATTTTTACATGCGGAACAGCAGCAGGAGCAGATGGATATTGGAAACAAAATCCCCACCCCCTCCCTCCTGCCTCCTTGCACTTCTTCCGAAAGGAATAAAAGCACTTCTCACAATGTCTCTCTCTGCAGATCTTCCAGCGTGGGGCATAACTTGCAGGAATTGTTTCTGCTGTGCAGTTGAGCGGCAGCAAATGCTGGGGTGCAGCGTGGTCACCGTGTTGGTGGTGGCACTGCCGTGACAATGCCAGGGTGGTGGGACAAGGCATGGAGAGGAGCGTCAGATCTTTCTGTAACGGAGGGAAAATGAGCTCGCTTGGGAATTTGGTCTGAGGTTTAGCCTAGATGTTGTTTCATTACCTTCAATAGTGGTGTAATTCTATTAACCTTGAACTTAACACAAACAAACCAACCCTCACCGTGGGTATTTGGACACATTTGGTAGCCATCTTGCATAGAAGTTTATCGTAACACCCACCCACGGTGTGGGCAAGAACCTCAGGAACATATGCTCCGTCTGTTCTCTTAAAAAAGATGATATTGGAAACAGATGCAGAAAGGGGTTTGCACGTAATAAAATTTGAGGTCGGGGCCTCTGGTTTGAAAAGCACAGAATTGGTTCAGTGTCCCTGTTGGAGACTCTCCGGGCAGCTTGCAGAAGTCACCGTGGGGTGGACACAGGGCAAGTAAAGCCGGGGTGTGGGAGGAAACCAAACAAGTCGTTCTTTGTGCTCCCTGATGAAGCCTGACAAAGGCAGGAGGAGTGAAGCCAGATGTCCACCGCCCGCCTGTGGCCAGGCTGGAGGACTCGGGTGGCGAGGAGCTGGGGTAACGTGCTGGGCCATCCTGTGCCAAAGCCTTGCGAAGCGCTCTCTGTCTTGGGCAGAGGTTTGGTATTTCCTGGGGGTGATTGCCCCCACTTGCCCGTGGGCTAGTGCTCTGCAGGGGCTCCTGCGAGGGTGGTGGGGACTCCCGCTGGGGGAGGCACCTGCATTCCACCTCATTTTGTGCTGGAAGTTCGTTTCAGCAGTCACAGAAGAGGTAAAATCAGTGATAACAACATCAAGCCAATAGGTATTTTCATGGCTTGATCTTGGAGACTTGAGGTGATCTCCCCATCTCTCCGAGTAATCTCATAATTTAATGAGTTACCTCTGCTGTCCTGCGGGTTCAGCTCACACCTTTCTGTACCCTCACACCCCGTGGGCTCGGCAAATGGTTGGTGCTCGCCTGCTGACTCCTCTTGGTCCTGCAAAGCCTCGAGCAGACTCTTCTGCCAGGCTTTCACTTACTAGAAATCATTGGGTGCTTCTGTGTGTTACGGCCACTTAAATGCTGATACAAGAAAGAAACAAGACTTGGGGAGCCCCGGAGCCCAGATTACTTGCACAAACCTGGCCATGAGTCCTCAGAGGCTACTTGTGGTGGGAATTATAGACTCTGGTCTGGTGGGTTGAGCCACTCTGAAATTGTGCTCAAGTTTAAAGTTTCAAAGGAGTTGGGTGTCAAACTGGCTCGGACTTGGATTTCAGTAGGAGCTGGGTGTCTATTTTTGTCTTGTAGCAGTAGGGTTGCAGACCATGATCCCCTTGTATTTTTATTTTGTTATTTGACTTTGACAACACCAGCTGTGATGCTCTATACTGTTGTTGGTATGGATCACATGAAATTTTAATTAGCTTGGGTGAAGGGAAGGGAAGTTCTGGTAATTGATTTAATATACAAATGCCCCTCTGCTTCCTTTGGTTTATGTGCTGGAAAGATTGTATTAGAAATTTTCTATTACAAGGGAGAT
Source organism: Limnodromus scolopaceus (assembly GCA_028565335.1). Classification (NCBI taxonomy): domain Eukaryota; kingdom Metazoa; phylum Chordata; class Aves; order Charadriiformes; family Scolopacidae; genus Limnodromus; species Limnodromus scolopaceus. The sequence continues at coordinate 4,442,803 of JAOXNO010000007.1, forward strand.
TAAAATGCATTTTTCAGATTTTCTTGAAATCAAAAAGTTAAGTGCCTCTAAACTGTTCAGATGAAAGGTACTATTGATACTTTGCTATTTCAGATAAAAGGAGAAAATGTTGTTACTACCATTAGCTTAATGGAACCAGTCACTGGTGGTGGAATTTATGCAGTTGGAGGTGACTCAACAAATCCAACTGCTCTTTGGTTCAGCCAGTTGCAAAACACTGGGAACACAAGAATCCTCGTGCCATGAAAGTTACAGCATGTTTTATTGGAACGGGATATAAAGCGTTTTCATCTTCAGCTTGTGGTGGGAGCTCATGGATGTAGCCTCCTCTTTGTGAAACGCAGCCCCACGTTGCCGTCGCGGTCGCTCCTCGTGCCCGAGAGCCGCAGCGGGAGCACAGCTCTCCTGGTGGTGTCCAGAGCGACTGCTGAAAAGTGAACAAAGTGGGTATTTGTCCTGCCAATAAGGGATCATCCGGGGTATATCCAGAGTGATCAGGCTGTGCTACTGTCGCTGCGGTCATAGGTTGCTGCGTGGCTTTGCTGGAAGAGAATATATTGACCAGGTTTTACACTCCACTTCCCTAGGGCGATAGTGTTCTGGGAATAAAGTTATTCTCTGTGGTTCCTTATAAGCTTTATAAGCTTTCACCATCAAATGTGGAAACATTTGAGACTCAGCCTGTTGTCAGAGAGCGATATGGAACTGCTCTGGGAACACACATTTCATAGCTGATATTAAAGTGTAATAAAAAAAAACCCCACCATCGCCATTTCGTATTTTTAAACTTGGAACTGTTTTGTGTGTGGTGTAAAGGGCTACCGTAGCCAATGTGCCTCGCTTTTGAAGAGGAGTTGGCTTCAACTGTCTCCTTCATCTTGCTGGGCGAGTTGTCTTCTTCACTGGTTCCCAGCGAGGTGCTGCTCAGCTGCATCCCAAAGCTGAAATGTATTTCACCTGCTGCTGGTTGCAGACATTAATCATCCTCTTTCCTTTTTCCTCCTTCAAAACTTTATGGGATTTTCTTTTATGGTTACCTTCTCACAAAATTTCTCGTTAAAAATGGCATTTTTTTTCTTGGAAAAAAAGAAAACATCAAAACCTAAAAAGCCCCCAAGCCCCCATAGATTTGCCAGGAAGACATTTGACCTACTCTAGTCCATCTATTTCTGTGAAGGGCCATTAGTTAAGCTTGTTGTCTTCCAGAGTGCCCACAAATTCCCTTTCTGGGATTTGTCTTTGCTTTATGAGGTCCAGCACCGTCCTGGAGAGCTGTGTCCCTTGGGAGAAGCCCTGGCAGATAGTGTCAGGAGGACTTGGGCAGGCTGGTGCTGAGGTCAGGGGCTGCTCTTAAACCAGGACCTGTCAGATACAAGTTTCTATTTTAGGGAATCATCCTTGGCTTTTCCCCCTCCCCTTCCCTGGCCCATCTAGTATTCATCTGCAGTCCCGCTCCTTTTGCTGTCGTTTCAGTCTTCCTCCCAGTTAATTGACTTGGGAGATGATGCTGATTTTCCTTGACTGGGGCTGCCACCTTTGCTTTCTCCTGCCCTAGCACATGCCTTCTGTCTTCTCCTGGCTGTGCGGTTCCTGGGAGTCTGCGGGCAGATTCCTTGTGCTTCAGAGGGAAGAGCCCAGGCTCGTGATGGCAGTTTCTGCAACAAGTGGCTGTGTCTCTGCAGACTGACTGTCTCCTGAAGGCTGGATTTTATCCTCGGTACAGACATTGCTGTCAGCAGCAGAACTTCCTCTCTGTACCTGTTCAGAGCTTTTGGTCTTTCCTTCTAATTCTGTCCCTCACGCGCTTAATTTCTGCTTTTCTTCTTTGCATTCTTTTCTTTTGCGCTTCTTAAAAAAACAATGAAAGATTAAAAAAATCCTCCAAACTCTTCAGGTAACTCCATAAGAAATACGGCAACGGTGATATTAATACCTGTTCGATCTGGGATAGGCTGTTAGTGCTAGAAATGATCTCTATTCTCCCCCAGTATTTTACAGATGAGCACTGAAAAGCGTCTTTATTCAGTTTGACTGTTGCTATTATGTGGCGAGGCATTCAATAAAAGTTGTGATTTATGAGATGTGTGTGGCCGTTGTTGTTTTTTGCTCTGTCATCTATCAGGGAGAGAAAAGCCAGGCCTGATAATTCTTGGCACATAGCTTTTTCAGTTAAGAATGTCAGCTGTCAGGCCGTCAAGAGAAGTTATTTCTCTGGGTTTTTTTTTTTTAAATAGGCAGAGATCCTGCTTCTTACTGTGCTACGTTGATAAGGGAGAGCTTTCTGTACTGCTGAAAAAGTGTGTCCCATGGTAAGGCCCTTAGTGTATGCCCACTTAAACTTCCAATGCTTTGTGTTTTCAATGTGTGACAGCACTTGATTGCTTAATATAAAAATGCATTCAGTTCCTTTTTTGCAGCTTTTATGTGGCTTCCCCCCCCCCCTCCCCTTTCTCTCCTACTGAATGGAATGCTTTTTTTTTTTTCCTCCCTTCTCTGTGACTAGGTATTTTAAAAGTGCTCTTTTGCAAAATATGTGCACATTAGATAATCTGGTGTTGCATAAAAGCTCTTTCATATTTTGGGGGCTTCATGCATGCATAAAGTAGACCTAATTGAAGACAGAGGCTGTTTGTCACAAATGTGATTATAAGGATGGGGGACGGAGGGGAAGAATTATGTTAAATGCCAGGGTGATGGTAGCTTTTTTTTCCTCCCTTATTAGTTATTTGCAGAAATGTATCAAAAAGTCATTTTGATGCAGTGTACAATAGTATCACAAACTTGTGCTTTGCATCCTAAGTGCCTGGTTAGAGCACAGTTAGAAGCTGAAATCATTCCTCGATTAGTCCCTGGAGTCCTATATAAGTCTTTAACTCTCAGCATGTGGTCTGTGATTTAACAATGGATGAAGGATTGCTGAACTTGAGCTGAATGTATAACCTGAAATTTTCCAACCTGCAACCCCTTTGCTTTCTCCTCTCCCCTTCTTCCCGGAGAAGATCCATCAAAACCTCGCCACAGCTGGCAGCGTATTCGCCTTCAGGGCAGAACTTTGGAGCTGGAAAGACTGGCAAGCCGCAGTTCATAAAAATGGAGAGCAAAACACTATCAAAAGGAGGCAAGAAAGGTGTCTGGCTGCCGAAGAGCCCTTGGGTGCTGTGTTAGGGCTGTAAGTTCTCATGAAGGACGGGAGGAGATTAGTCCCCACTTGCTGCTGGCTTCGTGTGACTGGGGGTGCAGCTTGTGGTGACCCTCTTATTTTGGTGATGTAAAAGGAGAACATTTCCCATGCGTTAATTCTGTCTGGACAGCTCATTAACATACTTCATATCACTTTAGAGAGATGAGGCGGGGGAGGTGGGATGTAAACCTCTCTGAAAGGTGGTGTTGTCAGCCTGCGTGCACTATTTTGATGTGCGGCACTGTGTGTGTAGCTTATGGGGGCTCACATGTTTCATAGCTTATTTCTTACAAATATTGGAGTTGTCTTCAGCCCTGTGTTTGACTGTGCAAGTCGAGGCACGGAGCTTCTCGTCTGATGTTAGAATTTCCGGCGTAGTTACAGACCTTGTGATTCCTTAGGAGGAATAAAATCTCCCACCACCTGGCCAGTCGTGGTAATCAGTTTGTCTGCGGTTGGGGGCTTCAAGCTGAGGTGGGTTTCTCCAGTGCCAGCAGCACATCTGACTCTCGACTGGTGACCTGCTGGCAAGGGAGGTGCTGCCTTCTTCCCGGTACTCCATCCTCTGAATATCTCTTCTCCTGTGATAGGTTTAGAGCTCCAATTGCCGGAGCCGGCTTCAGAGGTCTTCAGCTCAGTCCCCACGTAGCAGGCAGGAGGCAGATGTTAACGGTGTTCAGATTTGACTTGAGTCAAACTACACAAGTGGCTGTTCATGGGAAGCTGTCCCAGCTTTTCATGTCCTGCCAGACCTGGAAATCCAGTCATCTCAGTGACTTGGCCTTTTTATGTGAGGTTTTTGGCAGTGTTGTAATGATCTCGGTACTTTCAAGTCCGTAGCGTATTGAGCTGTGATAGTCTTTGATACTGGCGGAGTTCTTGCACTGGGGAAGATGAGGAAGCACTGTATTTCCAGCCAATTGCTTATTTTCAGTAACATAATTAGTATTAGAAACCTGTTGGTGTTGTGGATCGGGTAAGAGTGAGTCCCTTCATCGTAGCAGGGGTTGCTCCTGGAGCACCTTTGTGGCCCAGCACCGAGCCCTGGTGGGGAGGAACCAGCGGCCCCTCTCCTTACCCTCCAGTGGGTGGGAGACCAGGCTGGTGACCGAAATGCTGCAACTGACTTCTTTGAGCTCTGCAGGTCTCGCAGCCCTAGGGAGAAAAAGAAATGACAGGACCATCAACATGACAACAATTTTCTTTTAATCCACTGCCTGTGCCAAATTTTCTGAGCGCTGGGAACAAGGGGAGCTTGGCATTTAAGAGCAGAGAGCATCAGTTCGAGATTGTGCGGTGCAAAAATACCTGTGGTTTTGATGTGGTGAATTGCAGGGAGTTCATTCTCGCTCATCTTCACGGAGAGGGGACGAGCCTGTCTCTGAAGCAAGCCCAGGACCCCTGGGGTCAGCAGGCTCAGAGCTGGAGCCGTTGCCTGGTGAGATGTCCAGGTTGTTTTCTCGCTTGACCAGGAGGCAGCAGGGAATCTTTGTGAGGTCTGGGGCTGTTTGCTGCTTCTGCCACTTGTCCTGCAGCCTCCGCCTCCACGTCATGCCCTTCTTTTCCCCAAATTAGGGGCTGGGAGCATCTCTCTTATGAGGAAAGGCTGAGGGACTTGGGTCTTTTCAGTCTAGAGAAGAGAAGGCTGAGGGGGGATCTGATCAATGCTTATAAATGCTTAGAAGGGAGGGTGTCACGAGGAAGGGGCCGGTCTTTTTTCAGTGGTGCCCAGGGACAGGACAAGAGGAAATGGGCACAAACTTGAATGTAAGAAGTTCCTCCTCACATTTAGGTGGAACTTCTTTCCTGTGAGGGTGGCAGAGCCCTGGAAGGGGCTGCCCAGGGAGGTGGTGGGGTCTCCTTCTCTGGAAACATTCAAAACCCGCCTGGACACGTTCCTGTGGGACCTGCTCTGAGTGGACCTGCTTTGGCAGGGGGTTGGACTGGATGATCTCCAGAGGTCCCTTCCAGCCCCATGTGATTCTGAAATCCCTGAGTTGGAGAGGGAGCTGCGGTGGGGCCATCCTGAGGATAAGTGGTACCAACCCGGTAGTAGCGCAGAGCTTGGCAGCGTGTCTCCCTGTGTCTGCTGGGGGGCTCAGGGGGACCCCCAGCTTGGTTACACATGCCTCAAGTTGGGCCAGGCTTAGATCCCGTTTTTTCAAACCCCCTGAGCTGTGGGGGGCTGACGTGCTGTGAACCCTGCTCCAGGCACAGCCCCAGGCGGGAGGTGAGAAACGAGAGGAGCACTGGCCTCTTCTGGTGGACAAAAGCTCACCTTGAACCCATCAAGGTCTTGTTTAGAGGTGGTCTGGTTAAAGGCTGGGTGCTGAGTCACGCTGTGTGTTCTGTCGCCCGAACGCCAAGGTATAAACACATCCGTTTTCGCAGCGTCTCTTTGCCAAGTCCTGGGGTTTACAATGTTAACAGCTTTAAATAAATTCTTTCTGGAGATAACTGATTTATTAGGCTCCCACCCTTCTGAAGGCAAAGCTAGTCACAATTAACAAACAAAGCAGCGTGAGGCAGTTATCATTCTGGGTAATAAATCTTTCAGTGCTGGGTACCACTTGCTAATGGGCTTGGAGAGTGAAACTATACGTCAGTCAAAGCCTGCCTTCGGCCCGGGCAGCCCCTGTGTGCGTGTGTAAATGTAAGAGCTATTAACTGCCGCACTAATGACTTCCATTTGCATCCCCGGGCCTGTGTTGGAGGTGGGCGATGGGTTTGTGTTTGGCTGTGGGCAGATGTGGAGTTCACTCCCCCATCCATCCTTGCTCCGGTGTTGGTGGCCATGCTGGTGGCACGGTGGGCTGTGCTTGTGTCTGGGTCTCGGCAGGGTTTAGGGGGTAGAAACCAGCGGCCTGTGCCCTTTCGTGGTGGTAGCAGGAGAAGGGCAGCCGTTGGTTTCCTTACCCTAACGATGGGGAGAAGAACGTTGGCTCGGGGGTTCAACGTGCTGGGGGTAAATGAACCGTTCGGGTTCTGCTGCTGTCGTACAACAGCAGCGACGCAAAGTTGGAGGTGGATCAAGCTGTCCCTCATTTTTCTTTGGTTTTCCTTGGCAGCAGCTGGAGTTGGATCTACTTACTTAATCCGGGAAAAAAGGACCACTTTTTGCATCTAGTTCTTCAGGGGCCTGGGGGCATGTTGGCCGTGGGGAAGAGGTCTGGGCCCTGCCGAGGGGGAGCGGAGGAGCTGCTCAGCCTACGGGGATGAAGGCCCTTGGCAGGCAGGGTTTGCTCTGGTGCCAGATGGGGCTGTTTGGGCACACTGGTGGTACTGTGTGTGCCACCAGATGAGGTGTGTGGTTGGTACCTGAAGGCATTGAGAGCGTTGCAGGGTGGTCTGAGGAAGGAAGAAGCGCGACTGGTCCTGCGGGAGCTGGAGCCTGGCTCCCCCTCCAGTTGTTCACAGCCTGGGCTGGGTCCTGCTGCGTGGGGCAGTGGTGGTGATGATGGTGGTGGTGGTGGTGATGGTGGTGGTGGTGGTTACCGGCCTGGGGACAGGAATATGGCCAACGAGGTGGTTGCAATCTCTCTGATCTGCTGGCAGGGACAGAGTGTTGTTTGGCCGTGCTCTCGGGGGACTCGGAGCCTGGAGAAGGGAACAGCTGTGGGTGAAGGCAGGGATGGCTCCAACTGCGCATCCTGCTCTTCCTCCTGTGCTTAGCAATCGCCCTCCATCCTTACTGCCTTTCTTTTGTTTTTTTCTGGTAGTCCACCCCTGGCCCTCTGCCACTTCTTCTCCCCCTTGCCCCCCTCTCCTTCCCCGCCGTGTTTAAGTCTCTCTCCCCTTTCAGCCCGGCATCTTCTCGGGCTTCTCCAGTGGGACCATACGTGGCTGAGAAATGAGCCCTCCAAGTGTTGGTGGGTGGTTATTGTCGGTCCCTGATGGCGCCTTTGTTTGGATAAACAATTGGTCCCAGACCTGTTAGCGTAGTTTCCAGCGTCGGGGAGATATTTCTTGCCGGGTTTGTAAAAATGATCTAAATGGATCCGACATCCTGGCTATAAAACATCTGTAACATTACACATTTAGTTATGTTACTAGAGACTTGAGTTCATTTTGATGGGTAGTATTTTATCTGCTACTTTTCCCCTTCTGAAAGCAAAGCTTGCTGTAGAGGAGGATTTATAGAAATGTATTTCCAGCACAAAAAAATGTAATGCACATTAAGATGTTGGAGTAAAGGAGAAATAATGTCTTTTTTTGGAGACCTTGGCTGATTTATCCCTTGCTTGGTAGTTTGGTATGACCTTCTAGCTAGGAATAATATTTTTTTATTCTTCCTTTAATAACAATAATGTCAGTAACAATGTCTTGCACTATTCCAGCATCTTCAAATCAGACTTTCAGCGGGTTAGGCATTTAATGAGTGAAGCCTCACAGGCTCCAGTGAGCTGTGGGAAGATATTTTTGTTCTTCTTTTCGTGGAAATCAAGGCACATAGCACTCGATTGTGCAACGTACTCAACCTAATGAGGCTTCCACAAACGCTGCAAGTTAAAATGTATGCTTAAATGCTGAGCCCTGCAGTCTCCAGCTGAGTTTCTCCCAAGACTCTTTGATACCTCGGCCCTACGGAGACTAAAATGACTTGCCCCGTGGTCAATAAGTGAGTAAACATCACACAAGGGAGACAGGCTCTTGTAGCTGCGAGGTGCTGCCTTCCTTTGGAAAAAGTATGAATGTTTTCTCTTGTCTTGCTTCCACTCCTCATTCTCGGTGCCGCTCCTCAGGGGCCCTTTTATTCTAGTCAAGGGTTATTTGATCCGCTTTAGAGCGACAACTCTGTTGCTTTCATAATGGCTGGTGGGTTCCCTCCCTGGCAAGGGAAACATCTCTCTTTTGTGAGAGGAAGGTGGGAGTACTGTAATTCTTGCAATTCACCAACCCATTTGTGTGGGGGCAAGAGGATAAAAGAAAGCGCGGTATTTCGTAAAATTGTGAAAGCATTTCAACAGCGGTAATAGGCAAATCTGGACATTTTGCAAGATTTCAGTGGTCTCGCATCAGAAGAAAAGATCACCCTTGTGAAAAAGCCAAGCGGCGTGTTGCAGAGACATTAGCTTGACTCAGCAGATGAAGTAAAACTTGCTCATCAGTAACTGATTGCCATGTGCATCTATATTATGTAGATGAAATTAATCAAGGCTAAGGGTTAAAGTTTTCCATTTGTTCTTTTCAGAGAAATCATCTGGAGTATGTTGGGAGGGAGGTAAATTGCCTTATACATTTCTTTTCTCTTCCTATGAATTTTTCTTGTTTTAGCAGAGCATTATCTAGAATCTTAACAGAGAGCTCTCATCACTGATTTGGCGGGGTTATCATGAAAAATTAGTTGATACTAACTTAGAAGCATTTAAATTATGTCTGCTTTCTGCACTGTAGAAGCAATAAACTTTTTTTGGAGTGACCTTAGTGTTTGGAGCTGGAAGAATTTATAAACTCCTACAGAATGTGCCCTTTTCCTCCTCTCCAAATTGGACTGTGCTGTTGGATTTTGTTAAACGCTGCGTTAAACCTCCAAATACATTTCTCCCTTCTTTTTGTAAGCGTGTGCTTAAAGAGAGGTTCGTTGGCAGCACCATAAAAGCCATTCTGGCTGCAGAGCCCGTGCTTTTGGGCGTATTGACAGAGCAAGCTGCTCGTGCGCTGCGAGGTACGGCTGGCCCAGCAGCACGACCCCCCTGTGCATGCTCCCCGAACTTTGGAGGTGAGTGTGGACCAGCCAGAGGAGGAAAAGTGGTATTTTTTGCCCGTAGGATGAGACATGTCCCATGAAAACCAGTTGGTGCCTTGCCCAGTGATGGTTTGTACAGCAGCAATCCCTACCCGTGGGAGAGCTGGGGCAGGGTCCATGTTCTGGCTCTGGGGGGACAGCCGTGATGTGGCAGTGGGACTCCGTGGGCTCGTTAGTGGTCACCTGGTTAGCGGGCAGCAGCTCTTGGTTGAAGGTGGCTCTGCCTGAGCTTCCACGAGCCGTTTGGCTCGAGGTTGCCCAGTGGGAAGGTCTGCCCTCCTGCCTGCAGCTCTTGGGAGCTGGTGGCACTTTGGGCACGACGGCAGCTGTGTGCAAATACACCAACAATCGAAGGCACTTACTCAGTTTTGCCTACTGCTTCTGCCTGAACGGATTTATAGATTTTAATTGGGTTGATATGGCTCAAATCACAAAAAAAAAAATAAATTGTGAGGACTCCTAGATGAGGGTTTTGAGCCATTGGGAGCTGCAGGACCTGGGAAAATCAGGCCGCTTAAGCGCCTCAGTATGGATTTTGGCATCCAGCTCCAGGCACACAGCTTTTGGAGCTGTTGGCCTTTGTGATCAGCTTTGGGGCAGGCCCTCAGCCACTCTTCGTTGTGGGGGAAGCCCCACACCAATCTCTGCTTTCAGGAGATCTGTATGGGGGGGACAGCCCGCTCTCCGGCTCACTGCAATATCCAGCATCCCTGCTCCTGCCTTGCTGCACATCCTCCTGCCTTTGGGAAAGCAGGGAGGGCTGGTGGCCTCCTCCTTATCATTCCAGGTTAAAAACCGAGGAGGTGGGTATGTTTGGGAAGTCATTTCGCTTGGTTTCCCACCTTAACCCACTTTGGTCCACCCTGCTTCACCTGTAGAGCCTTACTCCAGATCGACCTTGAACGTGCCCTTGTGAACATGTTCTTTCACAATCATATGCCCTGTTGGAGGACACAAGTTTTCTGGTTGTATTTTGGTGATGGCACACGCTGTTTCTTTCCAGAAGACAGTACAATATAAATAGAGGGGCTGATGAACGTTGTAATGGTCAGTTAATGCTGTGTTCCCATCAAATATTGCTGCCGTGTCTTTGAATGCGAGGTCCCTGGGCAGAACGCCATCTCTCGCTCTCTCTTTCTCTCTCTCTTTTTGCCTGTGCAAGGTGAAGTTTTGCCAGTAGCCTGTAGATTTAGGAACGGAGTCTTAATTGCTTCCCACTGGGCCCTTTGTCCCTACACGACATGGGCACTGCAGAAATCCCGCCCCTCGTACGTAGTCACGGTGGGCAGCGGTCTCCGTTTGTGGTCCTGAGAGGTGTTTCTTCAAAAAATAATTATCTTTATTTAAAGGCGTTAATGCAGTTTTTAAGCGCTGCTGAACAGTAATCAGGCACGGTGGAGAAGCTGCCTGCGCTCAGTGAATAGTTAGAGTTGCCTTCCTTACCGTAGCGTGCGGGAGAAGCTGAAGCAGCCGGGGGGATTTAAATGGATTTTTCTCCCTGCTCCCCCTTCCTGCCTCTGAACCCGTAAAAGAGTTAACTGGAGCCCGGGAGAAGGGAGCAGCCCCCAGGGATATGATATAACTGGTTATAGCGAGGCTGTGGGGCTGTGATCTATTCCTGTTCTCTGGAGGGTGTGAAGTCTGGCTCTGGTGAATTTTACTGTATCTTTTGATATGAAGCTTGGAGCCAGATTTTGCTCAAAAAAAAAAAAAATAAAAAATGCTGAGCTCTCACAGCTGGGGCTAATTTTCAGGAGATTGGATCTCCCATGAAGGGAGCTCTTGGTGGTGGTGCCCGTACAGGAGCATCTCTCCCCGGTGAGCAGGAGGAGGTTTGCGGGGTGCCAGGGATGCTCCTGCCCCGGTAGCGAGGTCTTCTTCTGGGGAGGGCTCCTTCCTGGGGGGGTGGCCGTGGTCCATGATGGGCTGCCATTGCTTAACTGTGCTGGGAAGGGACCGAGGGGCTGGTTCTCCCAGGGGGCAGAGCAGAGAGTTAAACGCCGTCGTCATCAGGAAGATGCCCAGGAAGGGCTGTGCTGGAGCCAGGCCAGGCTGGCTTGTGAAACTCCAGGGATGGCTTTGGCGGTCGCTGCCAATTCAATCTGTCACATAAACATCACTTTGTGTGTTCTGCCTCCTGCTGATACCATAGTCATCGAGGGAGAAAAGGAAAACACCAGCCAAAACCCGACCCTCCCAAAGTTAACAGCAAAACCAAAGACAGCCAAGAAAACTGGGAATGCAGCGGGGCCCAAGTTAACGGTTTCATTTATGAATGGACTGGGAGAACACAATCCATCTGTATTTTCCGCAGAAATCAAGGGAACTGATTTACCCCGCTGGGAATCTGTGCCGCTCGTTTGGATTAAAGAGCTCTTTCATTCCTGCATACCTTCCTACAGCTCGGCTGGCTCCGCACAGGATGACATTCGCTTACTCAGGGGTCAGGCACAAGCTATTTGCACCCTTTAAGTCGTGCTGAAATCCTATTTTGAATACTTAAGCGTGTTGTACGTGGCACGTAAAGCCGTGCTGCCTTTGCACAGGACTGAGCTCCTTCTGGAGCTGGAGGGTGGGACGGTGGCTGGCCGGTGCTCGGCAGAGCATCGTTTGTCAGCCGTGCAGTGATTCTGGGGACGGGGGTGGCTCCTGGGGGGGTCCCTTCCCGGGTGAAGGGAGAAAGGTTGGCGGTTTGCAGAAATTGCTGCTTTTTTTTTTTTTTTCCATCGTGGGCTTTGCATCATGTTTCAGTTTGTTTTTTAATAGCTTTTTGGAACTCGCTGTGAGGATCCCGGAGGCAAAAAAAAAACCCCAAACCTGGAGAATTCTTGCTTATGGTTTGTGCTCTGCCAAAGAAGCCTAGCAATTTAGTTAACAAGATCACTTCCCCTATTACATGAGTTATTGTTGTTTTTAATTAGAGGTAATGCTGTAGTTTGAATGTACAACACAATGGGGTTTAAAATGCAGTTCAGCATATATACCGAAGATGATTTTTCCAATTATAAACCTATTTAGAAGGCGGATACATTAGAAATGATGAAATGTGAAACTGCAGATTAGGTGAGCAAGCTGGAATGTGCCTGCACCCCCGGATACGTGCTATCGCACCAGAGAGAGGAAAGCGCTCTGCAAAACAGTTATATATGCATAATTAGTTTAATCTGAAATTAATGCTAATTTCAGCAATTTGCGATGCAGATTCACCATTAGTACTCCAGTCCACTTCCACCCTATTGAGAAGTTGAGGATGCAAAGCCTTAATGAATTCCACGAGGCTCACACCGGGCTGAGCCCCTGTGCCAGTTTCCAGGGGTCTCTCTGAGCCCCCCGTGTGTTGCTTCAGCGCCGGCTCTGCCTCCTGCTTTCACTCGTTTAGAAAGTGGTCCTGTCATAAGCAAAGACACGGTGGCACACGGAATATCCCGGTGTTCCTGACTCTGCTGCCACCTGCGTCTGCCCAGGTCCTTTTTAACTGCGCCTTTGGACAGCCCAGGTTCAGAGCACACGTGGTTTAATTGCAATTAAACCTGCCAGCGACACGTTCATCCTCCTCTGCGCTACCCTGATGGAAGCGCTCATCATCCCCACCTCCCACGCCAGGGGCTCTTCACTAAAACTGTGGGGGAACACCAAAAAAACCCCAAGAAGCTGTGTAAAGAACAGTAGGGAAGTGACACTTAAAGCTGTTACCTGGAGTCAAATCCATAACTCCTGGGTTCAGCACAGGGTGGGCCTTGGCTGGGCTGGAAAGGGCAGTGGGTATTTGTTGCTTGAGGCGTTGAAATTCTGGGAATTCTGCAAAATATTTCATCGTCTTAAGATGCCCTTTAGTCATTTTTAATAGCTGTGATGATCAGACAGTTAAAGCGCGGGGCAAAAAACAAACCAGGAAAACTGAGGCCGGAGCTGGTAGGTGAGCATCAGGGATATTAATGGACACGGACCTGGAGGCTCTGACTTTGCAGAACTGCAGTTTTTAGCTGCAGGTTTTAGCTCACATAGATTTTTAGTTTCCAGAGGCTGTATCTTCAGCCTCTTGTTTAGAGAAGTTTTACCCGATATGCCCCAAACCGATAAAACTCCAACCTTGCAAAAAAAAAAAAGGCATAAAATCAGCAGCCTTGTCTACCTAGAGCAAGGCTGGGGTTTTTTTTCCTGCTTCTTGCACCACCTGAAACGTTTCCTCGGTTTCCAAACACAAAGGTGAATGTATTTTTCAAAAGCCAGGCCAATAAAGGGATTGTAACCTTGAATGACTCCTCACAGTAGTAGTCACATGTGGTTTGATTAACTGCAGCACTAACGGAGTATACAAACAAAGCAATTCTGCCCCTACTTACAATTAATGGACTTCATAACCAGCATTAGATCTCCCTCTCCCCTGTCGAGTCCTTCTGCAGCGAGAGAGAGACACCTTCAGTACACAAAAGCTCCAAAACCATTTAATATCTACATTTTGCAGAGCCCTGCAATAGTGAATGATAGATATATTATACTGCCAATGAAAACCAAAGACGCGAAGCTGGAAGCGTTGTGGTTTCTGAGTGACCTCTTGGAGTCATTCATAAAACGTGGGTTTGTGATTGATTCGCACAAATCGCTTCCTCTTACCCAAAGGCGGCCGATCCCACCCCAGGCCAAGGGCAAGGGCGGATGGAGCCGGTGTCTGAGGGACCCAGCCCCCCCGCTCCTGGGGGTCCCCCATCGCAAGCCACCCCCAGAAAGCAGATTGCAAAGTTACTCGCGGGACAAGATAAAGATCCTCAGTGACTTCCATTGGAGGGACTTCAGGCTGGGAACTCCTAGCTTCTGGAATTTTTGTTTTAATATCTTATTTTTTTTTAATGATGAGTGGTTTTCTTAGATACATTAATGGTTTTGTAAAATTGTAGGGTTTTTTTTTTTTGGTTAAAGATAACGCTGATTTATTTTCTGAGCCAAATGAGAAACTTTGCTTTAAAAAAACCTTTAATTTTTAAAAGAGAAACTCTTCAGTTGGCTCAGTTCCTTTTGCCCCTGGTCATTAGTCATCTTTAAAGTTTATTACAGAGCACTGTGTACTTCATTAAGACCTTTTTAACCCTTTGTTTTCAGTCCCTGTAACAAGCCCAGGTGTGGGGAGGCGGTGGTGGAGAATGTCACATGAGATATGAGAACATCGCTCACCAGGAGGAACCAGGAGCCCGTCGGTGTCGGTGCCCTGTCTCTGACTGCATCGGCTTGGGGTTTAGTGAGAACTAGGGGTCTCCTCCTGTGCCTCTGCAGCCGGTCGCAGTGAGAGTTTGGGGGACTTCCCAGTTAGTGTCAGTTTTCTCAGAACTCGTGTGTGAATGTGCCTGGGCCTGGCTATTTGCTGTGCTCTAAAATCTCTTTTTATTGGTGCTTCGGTGGCTGATTTAGGCAGAAGGTGTCCCGGGTGTAGTAAAATCCCGGAATTAGTGAATACTTTTGTGTGCGTGTGTGTGTGTATCTTTCAAGAGCTCCATCCTGTTTGGCTAGCACGTTTGCAATCCTCTGGCCATTAGCCATTCGGCTAATTGCCTGTGCTCTGTGGCTCCGTGGCTCCATGCACCGCTCCGCTCCGTGGGAGCCCCGCGCAGAGCAGGACCCCGTGCTCTGTGGTTTCCACCCTGATGGAGCCCTGCCTCGGGACTCCTCGTTTGGCTGAGGAGGGAGGATGTGCAGGTTAGAGCAGGCGTTGGAGGCTTTGCTTCCAGCTGGTCCCAGTCCCGCCGCGGTTATCTAATGGTTGAAAACTGGTGAGGCTGTACCGGCACAGACAAGTCGACGGCAAACAGCCGCTTACCCGGCGTTGGAGAAAGAAATGGTGCTTCCAGCACCAACGGCAGCTTTTCTCCTCTGCTGGGGGTCTCCTACGCGCCCGGGCTGAACCCGAGCCCATCACGGTGAGCAGCCTTCATTCATCCGTCCCCACCGTGCTCGTCCAGATCTTACTGGGTCCAAACCCGTTTGTCTCACCACGGCATCTCTGGGGCATGTGGATGGGTTGAGAAAAGGACTGCGGGGTGAGCCCGTGGCAAGTCGGGGGCACGTTGGTGCCTCGTGCCGTGGGTGGAAGAAGGCACCGAAATCCCCTGTCGGGGCACGCCGGAGCGGGAGGGATTGCGGGGGCGGCGCGTCGCTTCTGCTCCTTCGCTGAGGGCAACGTGTACAACAACGCCATTGAACCGTCTCTTCAGGAAAGCGGAGATTGTAAAAGCAGACTTAATTTTGTGCTTCACTTTTGTACCAAAGAGCTGATTTCTGAAACCATTTCCCAGCTCGCAACGCATCTCTAGGCATTAAAATGTTGTGAATTTGCTTGTCATTACCAATATTTTCTTTGACTGAAGCTATTGAAACAAAGTAGTCGTCTTTTCTTTTTTTCTTCAACCTTCAATCTTGCTTCTAAAAGAAGTAGGTCTCTTTTTCTTTCCTTCTTGGTCAAATATAAAAATGATGATAATTTCAAATATTGCTTTAGAATAATTGCTTTCCTCTCTCTTTTGTATGACAACAGAAGCTTGGCCTGATCTTAAATCAGATGCTGGCAGGCAGAGGGCTCTTGACAGCCCTGCAAAATCCTTTAGTTACAAGTCGGCTTTAGCCAATTCTTTATTTGTAAATGACAATTTTCTACAGAAAAATATATGCTTGGGCTTCAATTTCGGAGTCCTAGATTGCAGCCAGGAAAAAATAATTGAATTTTTACACTGTTTTTTTCCCCTCTCTTTTCTTCCTAACTTAAAAAAAAAAAACCCCAACACTAAAGTGCAGCTCTGCAAAGCCCGGCTCGGGGCCGATTGAGGGAAATATCTACCCTGGTTAATTCAAATGGTGCTGGAGGCAGGAGTGATGTTGAATTTGTTCTGCGCTGAGAGAATTTGGGGTTACTCCAGGGTTTTTGTTGGGTGTCTGGGCTCTGCGCAGGCTTTGAGCTTGTCCCCGTGGCACAGTTCCCGCTGGGCTGGTGATGGTTTGGGGGACACCGTTGCTGGGGGAAGTCTGACGTGTGGGACGGGGTCTGGTGGTGCGGGATCAGAGCCGTGTTGTTCCCGTTGATTTTGCCGGCTGTTGTTTAACCCAGCAGGTCCCAGTTCCAGAGTTACGGGGCGTTTTCTCCCTCCAGCTGCTCTAAGTTGGCTGCTTTGTCCAGTTCATGTGGGAAACAAACTCAGGCATTTTAATGCATGAATTTCTTATTGAGGTGTTTGTTGGTTTCTTGAGTTAATGTGCAACGTTGACTTCAAAGCACCTCTTCGTGGCGGGGTAGGCTGCTAATTAGTTGTCTCCAGCATAAGGACATTGCCTGCTGTAGGCTGGGGTGTTCCCCTCTGCCCGACCACACGGGGATGATGTTCCCACTCCAGAGCACGCTGACAACATTGTCCATGATTTAAGGTGGCCCTCAAGGCTCAGGTGGTTTGGGCTGGACCACCAAAGACACTGTCTTCCCCTGCCAACATTGTGGTTTGTGTCCCTGGGCTGAATCCTGCCTGTCCTGCAGGTTATGGGTTATCTGATAGTGCCTTCTCCAAAGTCCAGCATTGTCCCGTTACCTCGTATGGGTCAAACCTGGGGGGCTTTGGGTCAGGAAGAAGAGCTATAGGTAGTGCGTCAGGGTCTTTGGGAACACCGAGGGCGGGAGGGGGTTTCTGAAGGGCCTGACCCCCCCAGTGGATGGCAATACTGTGAGCATTTCAGCCGAAACCTGGTTTGTGGCAGCCAGAGGACCACAGTGGTAGCTCTTGCTGTCTTTTGTCATTTGATTATTTTTAAAGTAACTGTGCAAATTCCTTTTAAACTGATCTATGGAACCTTAATAGCACATCGCTTTGATTTGATGTAATTACCTTTTGCCTGCCAAAGAGCACGCACTCTGTCTTTGGGAAACAAAGTGGGGGGAAATGGCACGTCTTTTTGAGACAGTAGCTATGAGGATACGACACTTGGACTCCTCTTTCACTTATATTTGCATTGAGACACACAATAAAAATCATTTATTAAAAAAAAATATCCGGGGGCTAGAGTTGTTATTGAGTGCCTTTACTCAGCCATTTCTCAAATAAAACCAAAACAAGGCAGAGAAAAAAAGAAAGATCTAATCAAATAGAATCTGAATTGCTTTTGTAAAGAAATATTCTCATTAACTGGGTTAGGGATGGCATCTGATGAATATTTCTTTTTTCCACATACTGTTAGAAATAATCTGGTTAAACCTTTTGCTTGTCTTGTAATTTCTTACAGATGGTCACAAGAACAAAGAAAATATTTGTAGGTGGATTATCGGCTAACACGGTAGTGGAAGACGTAAAGCAATACTTTGAACAGTTTGGCAAGGTAAGTTCCTGCCCAAGTGAGCACTACATATTTTGAATTCCTCTTCTTTTTTTTTCCCTTTCTTTTTAAAGTGTGTTTTGAAAAACAAAAGTGCAATGAGGCCCATGTTCAAAGGAGGGCCACGTTTTTTGCCTTTCAGTGTAATTTCTCGAAGCCTCTATAACCGCTTCTGGAATTCCTTTTCCGTTTGTTGCATGTGTATGTGTACGACATTGCCGACGCTGTTTACCTTCATTAGAGAAAAAAGAATCATAGGGAGGTGAATTTGTGTATGTTCAGGAAGAATTTGACCCTTAGCTGAATGATTACACAGTTGTCTACTCCATAAATCAGCCTTCTGTTTACCCCTGGTTCCAGTGGCGAAAGGAGCAGATAGACCCATTTGAGAGAGCTCATTAAGTTGGGAAAATGCCTGAAGGAACTATGTGAGTAGTAAGAGTAATAGGGAAGTCACTAGAATATCTATTTAATTTCTTTTTAAAAAATCCTTATGCAAGTTCCTTTGAAATACATGTAGAATCCTGACATCATTTAAAAAAAAAAAAAAGTTTACGTAAGGAAGGAAACCTGAGCATTGCCAGCATCGTCTTCTCAGTGACGGAGCAGCTCAGACCCCACGGTCCAGGCCCTGGCTGCAGCTTAGTGCCACCAGCTCCCGTGGAGCCTCCTGCATCCCCAAGGCTCCTGGCTGCGTGGTTAGGAATCCGAAGAGCTTGCAGAGCCATCTGCTTTGAGTGCCGTTTGTGGTACCACCTTCCATGGAGACACCGGTGTCTGCGGGGCTCCATACAGCTCGATTCCCGTCCTTTGGAGGGCATCAGTTGATGATTTAGACGCGTGATTGCATGAGGACGCAGCAGGATGTCCCAAGCCAAGCAGCTCCCATTCCTCGTAGTTAGTTTATGTTTCTTTCATCTTCCCTGAAAAGCCTTGGCCAGGCAGTATTTTGTTGAGGGCTGAAGGAGGGGAGTTTATAAATTGTTCCTGTGCTGGATTGATAGTTGTTTTGCAAACCATTCATTTTATTTTCAATAATAATCTTCGATTCCGGCAGGATGTTTACAGCCTGCTGAGCCTTTTATTAAAGGATTACATGAGCTTTTGGATGTTTCTTCTGTAGTTACTTCTAATTGCAGAACTCTTCTAACCTGTATTTTTGAAGTTAATAATAGTTTCAATATAAGCACTTTGCATATTGTCTGGATGCTGTCTTAATATAGCCTTTTTAATTTCACCATCTGGTAGTTTCATGCTTGCAATTTTACAGTCCCTGAGAATGCAGACAACCAGGCTGCATTTTTCAGTAGTGACTAGTGATTCGGGACGCTTCAGTTCCTGCTCCCGTGCTCTGCCTGGCTTGAGATAGCTTAAAAGCTCTGGCTTCCCAAAGGCAGTACTTCTGGAAAATCAGATATTTTTTTTCCAAGTGTCTTAATTTGAAGGCTAAAAAATTAAGGCACTGAAAACGTTTGCACAAGTTCTTCTGGCAGTGGAGCTGGGCTATGTCCTGCTGAGGCTGCGAGGTCCCGTCGTTAGAGCTCAGCTCCTCTAGGACTCGGGCTCACAGGACTCGGTGACCTTTTCCAGTTGCTCCTGTTTCATGCTTCCCCGTTCTAGCTTGTGAAAAGGAGATGAGTTTGGTGAAGTCGGTGGTGTTCTGGAGGAGAGCCTTTGTGGCTGTGTCACCGTGACTCGACCTGCGTGCTGCCGTCCCAGGTCTCTCCACCGCGCTTTGCTCGATATCATCTGGGACGGTTTGGTTTGTGGGGTGTTTTGAGGTGATGCTCTCCAGGGCTCTGGTTGGGAGAAGATGACTCCAGGAAATGGGGAGTTGTGGTTCAGCTAAATTAGAAGACTCGTTAATACGCGGCAGTGGGTGGGATGCTGTGTTCAGATACAGCGACCCAGCTCTGGGGCCTTGTAGGAGCTGCTTCCTTCTCCTCCTTCTCCGTTCCTCTTCCCCACCTCTCCTTGACTTGCTGCGAGCTCTTTGGGGCAGGGACTGGTGGCACGTCTGTCCCCTGCTCGGCACACAAGCCCTTGCTCTCCAGTCCAGCCATGACGGTGCAAACAATGCACCGTGATCGATTGGCAGGGTTTATATTTGCTTAGCGCTTTCTTAAAATAAAGAAAATTGCATTGCATAATTAACGTGCAGAGGAGCCGCCCATATTTGATAAGAGCATCTCAGGTGACTTGCTCTTTGAAATGCTGAGCTTACTTATTGGTACGGAAAAAATTGCTTACCTACTGCTGTGATTCTTGAAATCCTGTTTGTACTTGCTGCAGAGAAGAGCTTTGCAACCAGGGGAGGTTGTTTTGGTAACTGGAGGTAGCTCTTAAAATACATGACGTGGTTAGAACAGGGACCAGCTCTGGGGCCGGGCGGACTCGCTCGCTGCCCCGCAGTTGGCAGAAAAGGGCCTGAAGTGTTGAATTTGAAACTGCAGCTTTTTGAAAAGTAAATGCCAGAACCTTTTTCTCCAACAAAAAGGCGATTGCTTTAATAAACCCTCTTCCCCGACTTCACCAGCGAAAATGCCTGCCCGTTAGAACACCAAAGTACGTGGTAAAGATAACTCCTGAGACTTAGATTGTGAAATTCCTGATAGTGATTATTGTTTATTTCTGTAAAGCCTGGGATCTGTAAGAGTCCCGGCTTTCATTTTGCGGAGACGGGCATCCCTGGCTGCTGGAACCCGCGGAGGAAGACGGGGAAAAATTACCTGGGTGAAGCCAAAAGGTTTAACAGAAGGAGCACGAAGCCGTGGAATTAACAGCCTCGTGACTGCTGAATGCTTAGAGCTGGTGGCGCTCAGTCTGAACTCGTGCAGTTGTTGTGGGGCTCCCCAGAGAGGCTTGGTGGGGGTCTGGGTGCCGGGGAGGGGGGTCTGGGTGCCAGGGAAGGGGGTCTGGGTGCCAGGGAGGGGGATGGCCGTGGGGTGCAGAGGGCAGGGAGCGGGGCCGAGGTGGCAGCCGGTGGGAGGAATATCTGGGGGAGGGTTTGGGGTCGAGTCTTCTCCTTCCAGTGGTTTCAGGGGGCGGGATCCACAGGAGAAACGTGAGGAGGATGATCCGGGAAAGCGAAACTCCAAACCAAGCCATAACCATTTACAATCAGAAGAAGAAAAAAATAATGCATTGTCTTACTACCTAGTCCTGACAGTCTGATGAAGTTGTTTCTGTGATCCTCTGTTGTTTCAAAGACGTTTCAAACATTCTTGCAAACAAAATGAGTTCACCGGCTGTGTTAACCCATCCAGGGTCTGCAGCACTGCCCCGTGCTGACCTGTGCATAGCTGGCCGTCGAGACCAACTTTTAAAAGAATTTGAATGAGGAAGCATTAGAAGTGCGGAGGTCCAAAGGGAAGGGTCTGTCCTCCCACCCCTGGAGAGGCCACCGGTGCCCGAGCCACCAGCAGGGCTCTGCCCGAGGACCTGGCGCTTCCACGGCTTTCTGGAAGTGTGAGCAAAGCAGTGCTGTCCGAGACCAGGGCATACTGGAGCGTTTAGGGCTTCTGGTATCATTCTAAAGAGGAAAAGACAGCCTCTTAAAGCCTCACCCGGAGGACGGCGACCAGCGGCAGAAAGCCCCTGGACACCAATGAATTGCACTTCTCCTGGGACGTGCGTGTTCTGCACCTTTTAAGCTGCGAGTGACTGATGATAAGGGGCTTCTTAGGGTTCATTTTCCACTAGGTAATGCTCCCTTTATGGAGCTCCTGTGAAAGTGGTGTAGTCCTTATTTTGCGACTCGCAATTATACTTCACATGGCGAACTGTGTAATTAGTTTGGAAGACTTATGCCTAGTCGTTGGTTTATCCTAATCGGCTTTGGCTTTTCCCAACAACAAAGTGAGCTTATTTTCCTAAGCTGAAACAACTCTGCTCCCTTTGTTCCTCTCTCTTATTGTCTCATTCCTTTCATTCTGTTTTACTGCCAAAGTTTTGTTTCATTAGGCCTACAAGTCATTTCCAATCCAGTGGGCTGCTACAATAAGGCCTTTATGGCTCAGCTGCCCTGGTTCCCATGTCCCTTCTGGTCCCCAGCCAGGACTTGCTGTTTGACATGGGATTTTAACCCTTTCGGTGCCCTGGAGTCAAGGCCAACTCGGTGGGGTGCGACCAGGCCCAAGGTGTGGGTTGGAGGCATTCAAAATGGAGACATTCCAAACCCGCCTGGACACGTTCCTGTGGGACCTGCTTTGGCAGGGGGTTGGACGGGATGATCTCCAGAGGTCCCTTCCAACCCCATGAGATTCTGTGATTCCTGGGGAAGCTGATGGATCCAAACGATTGCGTGCGCTCATTAATTGACACATTAATGGGATTGGGCTCCAGGTACGCTTTTAGATCCAGTCATTGAAACAGAATTCTGAGTAAAAATCTTCTTACTAGAATTCTGTAATCAGTCTTGGTGGGAACAGCCCTTTGAATGAAGAAGCTGCTGTGTCCTTCCAGCCCCTTTCCAGCGGGATGGGAGCGGAGGGATGGAAAAAGTACATTCCAGTTGTCTTGAGTGATTGGAACAGCCCATATATGACCGTTCATGTAGAAAAATAACGTTTTCTTGTATGGGAGAGAATACATTTAAATTTAGACCTTTTTTGGGAAAGAATGCTGTTTTTTAAAGGAGATGTGTGAAATAGTTTTGTGGACAAACAATATTTTTGCATATTGTTATTTCAAAATGCTAGAAAAGCAGTGCTGGTGTTGGCGGCCCCAGCTGCTAAAAATCTCGACTGGCTCTACATTTTTTCTTTCTTTTTCTTTTTTTTCCTAAAATGACTCTTAGGGAATGGGGCTATGGCATTTGCTTTTTATTTTAAATTTTCAGATGAAATTGGAACAGACCAGTACGTATTAATTCTGTTTTCTGTTCTGGCTTGCCACGAGGTCCCCCAGACAGATTGTAGGCATGTTTCAGCTTTTGCTTGGAATATGTTGTTTCCTCAGGAATGGCTTTTAAGATTTGGAAATTTTGAAACAAGACAGAGTTTCTGAATTACCTCTCTGGCTCCAAAGCATTTTGTACAGTCACTTGTTATTTCCTGTGAGATGCAGAACAGACTGGTGGAATAGTAATATCTAGCTTCTGATGTTGGTTTGTTTTGTTTTTTTTTCTGGGAAACCATTGAGCTTTTGAAAACTTGTAATTTTCTCACCTCTTCCTTCGTGGCCATGACTTGCCAGGGGAGGAGAGCGGCTCGTCAGCCCTGTAGCAGAGCCAGGCCTCCTCTCCCCGGACACCACCGCGGCTGCGGGCAGGAAAACGTGAGGATGAGGATTCTCTTCCGTGGCTGTACGATGTCACGCCTTGTGACACCGGCAGCAGAGCAAATAATGACCAGTTTAACCTTTGCAAAACTAATCTTTTGTAATAAAGTCCCTCTGCTCTCTCCGAGTGTGGCGGGAGAGGGAAGGAGGTGTGATCCACACCAAGGATTTCAGCCCCATCGGGCGGTTTGTGTAACTTGCTTCCTACTTGCTCTCCCCTCCGACAGCTGGGGAAATATAAATCGAGAAAACGTGCGAGAAAAGTCCTCCTTGTTTGGCAAGACTGGCTGGGGGTGAAGGAGTTAACGCGCCCATGCGGCATTAAGCACTCCAATGGTTTACTTTTCCCGGAGACCTCCAGTATGGCCTCCGAAGATGTTATTACAATAGAGTTGTTAGCATGAGAAAAGGTGCTTTTCTCCCCATGGGTTCATTTTGGGGGGATTTGGAAGCCCTGGTGGAGCTGGGGCTGAGGCCAGAGTCAGGAGGTGCAAGGAATTTTGCTTGTATGAAAGCGAAAGCTTGGTTAATTTAGACTTGGCATACAGTTTGAATTGTATTGTTGCATCTGTTGGACATTGATCTGTAGATTTAATGGTCAATAGGATACATGGATGTTCTATTCTTGAAGTGTTTGCTTTGCAGAAAAGTAATTTTTCGGTTTGACAAGTTGTTAGCCTTTCACGTTTGTCAGCACTGTATTTCCAGATTCAATATTTGTGAATTGGTTCCATTTTAGGAAATGAAGGGACAGATTTGGACTCTTATTTACATTCTAGTCCGTAATAGCCGGAGTTCCCGAAACATTTGTAAGATGCAGTAAAATAGAGAGTGTGTTGGCGTTTTTTTATCTGCTGCTAACCTCACTGTGCCCTTCCAAAGCCATCCTGAGCTCTAGACCTGCTGTGAAAGAGCATGAAACTCGTGATATTCTTCTTTCTGAGTTACCTGGGGGTACCTCGGGAGAAGTTGCTTAACTGGAGTCATTGTACCTCCTTAACACAGGCCGAGCAGCAGACAAACACGTCATCGCTGGCAGCTTCTGGTAAGTTGGGACGATGAAAAACACGATTTGTGGGGGCTGCTCCATGGCAGTGACACGGAACAGCGTCCAGCCTTGTTCACGCTGCTGCCTCTGCCCTTCACTTGTGCTTTTCCCAGTATTTCTGGATTTCCATGTTTGAATGTCCATGATGCTCCCGAGAATAATGAATGTTCCTTTAAATTTTTGCTTTGGCATGTGACAAAAGGATCTGGGATATAGTGGTCCCTCCTGGCCTAAAGCCCTTTTTCTTATTTCTTCTCCCTCCCACGCATGCTCTTTTCTTTTTTTTTTTTTTTTATTTTTTTAAACAAACTGACAAACTCGGTCGTTGCTTAAAAAGAAGTCAGTGTTTTCATTCTGCCGATGAAAAGTTGTACACAGGAAGTCAGTTTTTAGGTGGTCTGTAATAAGACATATGTTTTGTGGAAGTGGTTTTGTTATAAATTAGATGTTGGTTTCTACCTGGATTTTATGAAAAGAGGAAACGTTAGGGCAGGATTTGCGGGCAAGAAGGGCTGTATCAGAACTCAGCAGAAGTTTGAAGGACAGTTTTTATTTCCTTTTCTACTCTGGTTAAACGAAACGGCACGGAAGCTTTTGTGCTGTAGCGCCACGGCCCGTGTGAGATCGGGTAGTTGTGGTGGCCAGTCGGGGCCCCGAGCATCTGTCTGCTGCTTCCCACCGTGCCACCCACTTGCTGCTCCGTCTCGCCTTGCCTTTCCTTCTTGGTAACGTCTGGAGGGTGTGGGAAGTGTAGATATACCAACACTCCTGGCATCACTATGCCAACAGCTGGAGCATCCCACCTCCTCGGAGCCCAAAGGGCAGGGCCTGCGCCCCTTCTTTAAAATCTATTTGTTTTAAGACAGTTCTGCTATATCCTTTGATTTTTTTTTTTTTTTTTTTTTTTTTTTTGGAATAAGGTTATGTCCAGTGCCCTGTATCCTGTCTCACGTACTTCAGTAGTGGAAGGGGAGCAGTGTTGATCCCGAGCTTGCAGGGTCCGATGCAGCATTGGGGACCCAAGATCCCATCAAGAGCCCGAATGAAATCAGTAACTAATCAGAGCTGTGTTTGGGGATAAAAGAGTTGTAACAAAATATTCCTGTTTCCTCCTCCAGCAGGTGTGTGAGTGTTTGTTTGTAGTGTCTGCGTAGCAGTTTTGCAACTGAGCCAAACCCATGAAAACGACTGGTATCTTTTTTGAGGCCCCGAGAAAGTAAATTTTGATTTTCACCCTCACTTTTTATTTTATACAATAGTCTATATAAAATACCTAATAAATTTAGTTAATCGTGTTTGGTAGAATCTCTAAATTATCCCTGGAGCGTTGCTGGGTTCAGCCCCAGTGCGGATGGTGGGATGTAACTGCAGAAGGTCTCTGGAAGGGAGTGATGGGGTTTTGTGCCGCGGCAGGAGGTGGGAGCCCCTGGTCCGGAGCAGGGGCTGTGGGGCTGGCTGCCGCGCAGAAGAACAGCAGCGAGATGAGCTCTGCCCCAGCAAGCTGCATCGAAAGCAAAGACAGGGGTGTCAAACCACAGCGATATGAGGCGGGTAAAGTTTTCTGATAGATATTTCCAATATATGCCGTGAAATTGCATCAGATTCCACTTTGAATCTTGAAGTGCAGCCTCCTGGGCTCTGCAGGCAGGTGTTTATAAATGCAGGCACCGCTCCTGCCATCCATCCTGGGGATAACCTGGGTCCAGAGCATCACTTCTCTTCTTTGAGTGGCTGCAGCTGAGGGTGCCGGAGCTTCGCCTTGGGGAAACTCATGCTTTGACATTGGTTTTTGAATGGAAAAATAGCAGCAGTTATTTAAAACTTTGTATGGTGCGATTGAAGCCTGCACTGTACTGCTCACGAGTTTGGGGTAGGCTCTTCAGCTGAGCGAGCCAGTTAAATCGTAATTGATTGGAGAGTAAGTGTTTGAGCAGTGTCATCGTACTACATAATAAATACAGCCATATTGAGTGACAGGATGTGAAATGTGGGGATTTTTTAAATGCAGCTCCAAGTCTGGGCCCTTAAGAAAAGGACTTTTAAATGTGTCCACGAGGAACTTAATGCAAATTGTTCCAAATGTGGAAAAAAGACACGCTTTGCTGCAAGGAGGTGTAATAACATTTTTTCCATGTGGAAATGGTGGAAGTCATACCACCTTCAAGCAGTTGTTCCAGCCGGGTCTGTCTTTCACCCGGTTGTACAGCGTTAAGGAAATTCCTGGTTTGAGCTGCAGCTGGATTTTTAAAAACTTAGATTTTCTGATGGAAAACTTGTTTTTAAAGTGGAGGATTCTGTGCAGACCCTGGTGGATCATGTTTTGTTTGCGTGCTCGTTCTTTTTATTTATTCCTATGATTTTGCCTCAGGGTGCTAAAACCCCCCAAGACTGTTCCCAGTCGGTCCTAGAGGTGAAGTAGCCGAGATTTGTTCCCACATGCGGTATTGAGGTATGACCAGTTTAATTAAACTTACGCTAATTCTGCAGGGGTAGAATATGAAATTAATCTGATGTCCATCTTACACGTGTATCTCTTCTAGGGGAACTTAGTGTTTTATTTTATGGGGAAAAGATGTCCCTGAGCATGTTTTGGGAGCAGTGGAGCAGTGGCCCAGCGTGGCAGGTTGGTGACCATCAGTCCACGGATGATGGTCCAGTGCTGGGGAGCACGTGCCAGCCCTGGGAGGTGTGTGTGTGGTACAGTAGATGCATTTATAAATATAACTTCAGAAATGGGGACAAGGGCAAAGTAGCTCAAATGAAGAGCCAATTAAGATAATCTAAGCAGAATGAGGATTAACTGCCTCTTAATCTGAACGGTACCTAAAATGAATGTGGCCAGTTCAGATCAAGGAAACGCTGTCTCTGTCGGGGACATTGGCAAGGGGCTCGGGGTGAAAAGGAATTAACTGTGGGGTTTTCAACTTACTGTCCAGGGCAGAATGTTGTTGAAATAGTGACCCAGGCTCTGAGGGTCCTGCTGGTGGAACATCTCACAAAATCTATTTCATTGGTGTAAGGTCATCACTGTGGAAGTTTGAGGAAGTCAGAGTGTTGGATCTATCGTAAAGAAATCATTGCTCATATAGAAGGAGTTCACATTTTGCAGACTGTCTTTTCACAGAAAGCTGAAAACCCTGGCAGGTCCGTCAGAGAGGGAGCTGCTCTGTGTTTTCCTTTTTTACGCTGAGTTGCAGTGCCCATCGGGACCTTTGCTGAGAGAGGCTGCTCTGAAGGAACCGGTGAGGCAGGTCCCCGTCCCGCCGGCGGGCACCGACAGCGGGGTCACGTTTGCACCCCTCTTCCAGGACGCTCATTTTTAGATCTGAGCAAATAGGAGCGTGTGCAGGGTTCCCCTTCCAGCACCTATTTATTTTAGCGCTGGCGTCACCGAGTGTCTGGGTCTGCCTTGCCTGGCGGTGCCGGGCTGGGGGCTCGCTCTGCTGGTGGCTGTTGGGCAAGCGGGCTTGTGGCAGAGCCCGCCGTGGCCACTTGCGGGGAATTGGCTGTGCTTGAGCGGTGACTTTTCGGGAGGAGGGTCCCTCTGTTGACTCTGTTACTCTGATGAGTGGTTTGAGCGAGTTCGGATCGGTGCCGTGTTAATTGTCAGGCCTGGGAGGGTGGGAGCAGATTTCACCGGGGGCAATGGAAGAGATCCAATGAATTTCCACTCCGTTTCCCCGCTTGGCAAACCGGCACTTACTGTCACTTTGCATAAATAGGTTTATTTCGGAGGGTCAGCCGTCACCGCTCCCCCCTCTTCCCCTCCCGGCCCACCCTCCCCTGAAGGAGAGGAGGCCGACGAGCGTTTAATTTCCCCACCAGCAGGTGCTTGTCATCCATCTGAAGCCGGCTGCCAACATCTGGTGCGATTGCCTCGGCAAGCGCAGTAACAAGGCGGCCCGCGGTTCAAACGCAGGGAGAGCGTTGCCTCTTTAATGATAACAAGCTGTTGGCTTCCCCTCGGAGATGAATTCATCTCACAGATGTTTGTCTAGTTTTGGCAATCTTATCACTATGGCTTTGGTGATTATGCTCAACTGGAGACTATTACTATAAAAGAAGTTTGAACTTGTTCCATTTTTTGCATTATTTATTTATTTATCCGTTTATTTCTTTGCTTTCTGGATGTAATTTGTATCAACAACAGCGATGTCGGTCCCATTACCCGAGTACCCTCACGGTTTTTTCCCCGCGTCTGCTGAACAGTAGCTGGCTACTTGACATTCACCGCTGGCGAGTGTCTTTCAGTCACGCTGACATTTTTAACATTCCCCATCAACAGCTTTGTGGTTTGAACCCTCTATTTAACACTACATTTTCTGGGATTACTTGGCGCTGCCTCTGTCTGTTCTCTCTAATAACTGCAATAGACTTACTATTTCTGCAAAGCGCCGGTCGCCAAGAACGTTCTGGATCCTTCCTTTCGGAGGGTAGCGCCCCGGTGACCTTGGCAGGGGTTTGTAATGACGACGTCCCACCATCTTCATTGTTCTGTCTTAAACGTGTCCAGCCTCGGCAGGAGGGTACGGAACCCGGGGACCTGCAGGCTGGAGGCTTCGGCGCTCGTTGGCTGCTGTTTGGTTTTCTAACACGCCTTTTTTCCTCTTGTTTTAAGGACACGTTTTTCTCCTGAGCGTGTAGAATTTAATTCTGGTAAATAGGATTTATTTTTGGAAGCATGCTTGTGAATAGGTGACTCATGCCTGAATGAAGATGTGTCACTGTTGGTGGGGACACCACGTATATAATTTCTTAGGCTATAAATAGATGTCAGCCCAAGTGTCGGTGACACGATGATGCTTTGCACCGACTCGTTAGCTGCAGAGTGGCTTCTGAGGAGAGTGTTTAGAGAGTCACTCTGCTGCTGGAGCAGTGATTGCTGTGGTGCTTAAGGAATAGGTGTCGATAGCGTCATAAAGTACCGGGAGAACTTTGATTGGCACAACGGGAATCAGAATTCAGGTGCATTCCCCTGCCCCCGTTGTGGGGCGTACTCGTGTTCCTCCTCTCCATTGCAGAGGTGGAGGAATTAAATTGGGGAGTTTGGACACTTGTCAGAGCCCGAGGGTCAAGGCCCTGAAACTCAGAACTCACAGTTGACCATTTGATGCACATGCTAATTTCTGTTACTGAGGGAGATTTTAAGCTGAATGTTGAGGATTAGAGATGACTACGCTTTTCAAATGCTGGAAGTAACAGTTCCTTCCTCCCGTCGCTGATGCTAAACTGGTTACATGTTGTTGATGTTTGCTCAACACCATTTACCCACCAACACAGCACATATGGTTTAATGTCTGGCTTTTTTTTTCAGCTTCTGCTGTAGTTACAGTATTATTAAAAATCCATTAAATTTTAATGTACATCATAAAGTATGTGCTCCTGTGAATGCGAGCACAGATAATTATTTCTGATGAATAAACCAAAAGGACAAGTATGTAAGAAGTTCATCCTGCAGCTTTCAATTTTCATTATATACATCTCCTGCAGGGGCAATCGTTGTGATGTTGCAGCTGGTTATTTCTGTGGCCTGGCTCTCCCTGGAGATGGATGATGACAATGCAAACTTGAACTAGCAGAAGTGCCAATGTTTTTGCGGGCATATTTGCAGATAAATGGTTTACCAGGGGAGGTAGCCCTCTGGAAGGCAGAGGACGTGAAGAGCGCTGCAACACAGCAGCAACTTTCTCACTTTGTGCTCAGTGCGTGTCGGCTTTGTGGAGTCTTGGAAAGTAACCCAATTATTTCTCATTAAAACAACCCAGAAATCGAGCAACAAGCAAGGTGTCATTGCTAAAACACCACCAGGAAGCCAGGCAAGCTCTTCTTGGTTTCCAGGGCCTGAAGTAGGCAAGGGAATCATTAAAAATAATGCATTACAGTGTCCATAAAGTTTCATGCGGTATATAATGGTCCATAGGGGCCTCACCTAGTTTTCCATATATGATACATACATAATGGTTACAGCTTCTCATTAACTTTCCCATAACACTGAATACGCTTCTCTTTAACACCCCCTTCAGGCTTCACGTTATTTGCCAGGCATTTCCTAATAAGCAGGAACTTAAATATTTATCGTGCTTGCCTCCTGTCCCCACCAGGCTGGAGAAGTTATTGGCCTCTCTCCTGTCTGTTTAATTTCCTATTCCTGAATGCTCTGGACAAAGCCCAGCTCCGGCAGGGTCCAGTCCTCTTGTTGAGAGGACTTTCTTAGGGTTCTCCTACTCTTAAGAATCCGCTCCAGTATTTCTTGTGTTTAAGAGCGTGTCTGCACCCAGGGAATGAGCCTTGGCGTGGCACAGAAACTCTTGGTGGGACCTTGGTCTTAGCAGGAGGCCATGGCCCGTAGCTATCCCAAATAGGAAAGCCAGGTTATCCCAAGAAGTCCTAGAGGTCCCACCAAATCCTCTGTACCTATGGTTTCTCTGCATTTGAGTATTAGCCCTAAAACTGCTCAGGATTTGATGGATCCTCCATGGTGACTCGGTTGCTTTTTGCCCTGCAAAGACGTCTTTCAGGGCTTCGCGGTGAGAGTTTTTGCTGAGTTTAGGTAAGTTAGTGCTGAGGAAAGGTGATGGTTTTGAGCTGGTGTGGTCTCCAGAGGAGCACAGGAGCGAGGAGGAGAAAGATGGGGTTATGGCTGCGCTGGTGCCACGGTTTGGGAACGCAGCTTTGCGAACGTGGCGCTGAGTTGCTGTTATTTTGGTCTCATTCAGGTCCCCACCCAAATTCTGGGACTAATGGTGTGGCTTTCCTATCGCTGCCGTGACTGCAGGCTTTCCTGCGGGGGAGCGAGCGTGTCTGTGAGCAGCACCTTGCCATGACCTTGATCAAAGTCACGGCGCTGCTGCGATACCAAACGATGACAAATAAATTCACCTCCGTACAGTTCAGCCTAGCTGGCTTTGTTCCCTCAGCCCCGAGCCTCCCTGCGAAGGATTTTGTTTACTTTTCCTGAAATGGAAGAGGCCCTGTTACATAGCCCTCTTGCAAAAATAAACCTCTGAAAATGAAAACAAAAGAGAAGGAACAAAAATCAGATGTTGTCTGATAATACGGAGCAGATACTGATCTTGAGTTCAAAGCAGCTTGAACCAGAGGTTTGTTTAAGCGTAATGTAAATTCTACCATCTTTGGACAGTTTGAAACTCTTCTCCTCCCTTACTTTCGGAAAACAATCAAAAAAAGAGAACTGCAGTAAAATTCTAGAAGTAAAAGCTATTGATTTTTTGTTTTCTTT
Source organism: Limnodromus scolopaceus (assembly GCA_028565335.1). Lineage (NCBI taxonomy): Eukaryota > Metazoa > Chordata > Aves > Charadriiformes > Scolopacidae > Limnodromus > Limnodromus scolopaceus. The sequence goes on from JAOXNO010000007.1 coordinate 4,473,638, forward strand.
CACCCCCTTCAGTTAGATTTATGCTCCAAAGTTCACAAAGTCAGGCAGGTGCTACGGAAAAGCTGTATTTCATTTGATCTTCTGACTGTATTTTGACTTTACCAGGTATTTTTTACTTTCTTAGAGACCATCACTTCCAAGCCCAGAAACGGATTCTTGAGCTGGGAGAAAGAAAAGGGGTGATAAGGAGCGAAAGCCCTGTCCTGCTGTCTAAGGGACCCCAAGAGCGGTGGTGGCCCACCCCGTGGGGCTGGGGCTGCAAAGGTCATTGAGCTCTCATTGTATTTATTTACTCCCTGCCCACTCGAAATGTCTTACTCCTGTTTGGAGCTTGGAAGACCCGCCTGTGGAAATGGAAGCGAGGTCTCAGGGAGCTGGGCTGGCTGCTCCTGGACTCTGGATGGTAGACCTTGGTGGACTCTTCAGGCTGTGATGACTCCCGAGGAGCCCATCGGGAGAATAGGAGAGAGAAAAGAGCTGCAGAGATTAAATACCCAGAGATAGCGAGTCAGTCAACATAAACACTGCTGGGTTCGTGCTCTGCCTCCTTGGAATGTGACCTTGTCTGCTGATGTCCCCGGGGCCAGCCGTGGTGGGTGTGCAGGGCTGTCACCGAGTGTCACCGCCCCCTGCGAGCTGCCCGTCCTGGGGCCGGGGTCTGTGGCTGCAGGAGGAGAGCGAAGGGGCTCGAGCGTTTCTTTTGCTGAAGAGTTCAGCTGCTTTTTCCTGCAGAGTGACTCCGGGTGTGTGTTGGAGCAATGAGAATCCCACCCGAAGGAAAGATGTCCTCTCCTTTGCTGCTGCTCCATGTTTCAACGCACACCACGTAGTGCGTTTTACTTTCCTTCTGGTGAATCGGGGAGGCTTCTGGTGGCCAGAGTGTTTCATATTAGAACCTCAGTGTCTCCTGTGCTGAGGATGGAGCTCAGGAATATGCCCGTGAGGGCCTGGGACGCTGCTGACCGACTGGGATGTCCGTGGGAGCGCTCACCTCGGTTGGGGTGGCTTCAGGCTCTCCCTCGACATCACTGCTGCTGGCAACTGGCCCCTATGAGCCGTGAGGCTTCGAGGTTTGGGTCTGTTGGCAAATGAGCCTCTTGACTGCCATGGACTTAAATACCTCAGTGGCATCAGCAGATACATCTTTAGCAGTTTGTGCAGTAAATAAGTAGTAAATGTTGTCCATTGTCCGTTCCCCATATCCAAAAGGGCTGAGGAGAATAAATGAAAACCTCTGCAACGCCAGAGCTGCGCCTTGTTCATCAATAATTAGGATACGGGTTCCTGGTGAGACGTGAGCTTTGTGCGTGGTTGACTCATAGGTCATATTTTCCGTTCCTGCTTTTCAGTTTAAGTGGATAGGTTTATATACTGTTCCTTGACCTAAAAATTTGCTCCGTAAAACATACAGAAGGTGCAGCCTGAGCTAATGCATCTTTTGGGACTGCAGGCTTGCTTTTGACCTCTATTTACGTGATGTAAATCAGACTGGAGTAGGGGTGTGGAAATAGGACAGGCCAGCTCTTGCGTCAGGGGCTGCTCAGCCACAGTCATAACGCCGTATAAAAGTGCTAATACGTCGTACGGATTTGCTGTGGCCTTCGGTGATCAGGAAAGTGCTCTAAGTATGACAGAATTAGGGGTAATTGATGATTTCAGCCAGCTTGTTTGTGGATGTGAACTGGCAAAACTCCTGGCGAGGAGGGAGGCTGTGCAGATTTACACCCCTGGGATGTCGGTGACCGTGACCCCGGCGTCAGCAGCCCCGTGGGCTGCGCTGGTTTACGCTTTATTTCGAACAGTACACGGCTGGAAAAAACACGTTCCCATTGAACGAAGGACCTGCCTGTGCTTTTCCGTGTCTCATTCCTCTCTGTGCTCTCGTGGCCTCCCCGAGCAGCAGTTTGTGGTGAAGCCCTGGTGCCGGGGGCTCCCGTGCTCCTTCGCTCCCGCCCCGCCGAGAAGTCCCTCCGTTTGCTGACGGCGCCGCTGAAATATTAATGCAGAACAAATCGTCCGGTTTAAACCCAACACGAGAGCGAGGAGGGAGAAACGGCGTGTGGTGCTCGCCCTGGTTTGTCGGGGGAAAGGTGCCTCGGCGGCGACTGGGTCCTCCGGGTCGGGGGGGCAGCAGGGTCTGCGTTCGGGTGGGGAGAGTTTGGGTCTTGAACCCTTCCCCGGGTTCCTCGGAGCTAAGGGGAAAGGGGAAAAGGAGCTTCACTGTTTTACATCGTTTGTGGCTGATTGGGAGGATATTTGGAAAACGTTAACCACTCTTGGGACTTTTTCAAACAGACTGTTTAAAGTCGTTATTTTTCCCAGATGGTAAATGCAGGAGACATCCTCAGCAGCCTGCGAGTAATAATAATACTTACATGGCACTTTACATTTTCAAAGTGCTGTCCAAGTAGCTGATTTGTCTTGTCTTTTGCGGTGATGTGTAGTTAAACTTGAAGGATATTGGCCTGAATTTGCAGCAGTTTATCAGCCACGTCTGTGGGCGAATTTACTTTTCTGCTGGTTTGTGCTATGTGAGTGCAGTGATTTCTCCGGCGTGTCTGCACATCGACTCCGGTCTTTCGTCTTGGCGGCGAAGAAGATGATGGTTAAGCAGACCGGCAGCGTTCCATGAGTTCTGGAGGCAGTGGGGCACTCGCTGTGACCGATGGCCCGTGCCTTGTCGGTGTGGGGACGGGGTGGCTCAGGAGAGGGTCCCTGTGGCCCCCGGGGGGCCGGGCATTGCCGTGCCGTGCCTTGGTTGCCCATTTCTGCGTGGCACATGGATAGCCCTGGCAGCTCTGCCGTGCAGCTCCGATATAACCTATCCAAGGGTTTTCTTGTCTTTTCTTTAAAGGTCTCTCCAAAGAGCGTTAGGTGCAGACAGAGGGAATAGGTTTGCACACCTGCCTGCAATTAAGTAGTTTGTTTTTATGCTCCTTAATCTTCTATGACAGTCGCAAGGACAGTCTGCGTAACGTGGAGTTGTCATTAAGCCAAGCACATAATGCTCATGAGTGAAACCCTCCACACCCAGCCCTATTTTCCCCTGTTTTCCATTTTCTTAGTGTCTCCCGTGCCCCTGCTCCCTCCCTCCCATGGATCTGAGCCCGGGATCTCAACGCTGAGCCGTGCCCGGGGCTGGCAGGGGCCAGGAGCGGAGCGGGGAGGCAGGGGTGATGGCCATGGCTTGTGGGAAGGGCGGAGGAAGGAAGAAAATATCCTCAAGGAAAGGGGCCAGGGGAGAGAGAGCCAAGTTCCTAGAAAGAGGACCTTGCAAGGAATGCGCAGATGACATGAAAAAGTAATTAAAAGGAAAGCCCTAATGGGACGTTAGGGGGAGATGCAGCTGGAACTTGAATAAGCAAATGTAAAGAGGGAATTAAGTTTGTAAGCTTTCCTCTGAGGAACCGATGGGGAAAATACGGCAACGGCTTCTGTTGATGTAAATCAGCCCCAAGTCCATCCCTGCAGAGCCCGAGCTCGCGAGTCGGGTTCGTTTTATATTTTCTAGTCCTGAACCTTGGAAACACAGGGGGAGGAGGGAGGATGTGGCGTTTTGCAGAGGTGACGTGAAGGACACTTGATTCCAAAGCAAAGGATGTTGAGTTCAAAAACGAAGTGAAACTGTTGGTAATGTAGTTTGCCTGGGGCAAATTGGTAGTTTGCTATAAGTAATATTAATTTAAGTGTATAATGCTTTAAATTATCTGGATAATTTAATCTATGTGATTTTAAAGAAATAATTTATCAGCCCTGATCTTGAATAAAAATAAAATAAAACAAATGAAACTAACCCCTTCAATTAATATTAGCACTACTCTTTTACTCTGGAGAGTAATATACAGCAGAGACATTTATTTTTAGCTGTGAGGAATTTGCATGTGTGTTTCCAGATGTATTCTTAGACTTTGCACTGCTTAAAATTCAGCTGCCACAGTATGCAGATCCGAATTTTCCTTTCCGTAGTGTTTTGTCTCTGCCACTGTGGATATCTTTTTTTTTTTTTTTTTTTAATTCTTTTTTCTCTTTTTTCCCAGCAGAGGTTGGGGGGGTGTGTGTGTGATGATTAAGGCAGCCGGTAAGTCTCTTAGTTCCTCTGAACTTTACTCCCTCTGCGAGGAGTGACCTATTTAGATGAGGCCCTTTGATGGAGCTGGGGAGGTCGGGTGAGGTCGGGGCACTGGCCCTGCCAGAAATCCCACAGATGCAGGAAGCGAGGAACTTCTGGAGGATGCAGGGTGGACGGGCAGTTATTTCAGCGTGTTCTTTTTCTCTCTGTGCACGTTTTGTTCTCCTCCTAAATTCCTGAAAACGGAGCGGGCCGGATCCTCCGCAGCGCAGAGCGGGGCCGTGATGGCTCTGCCTCCCGCCGGCGGGCGCAGGGTCCCCGGGGAGGGCGGACGGAGCGAGCAGGGGGTGAGGACACGGCAGCAGCAGCGCCGGAGCCGGATTCTCTTGGCTCCCGTACCCCCTTGGGTGGATCTCTCAACGCTTACGCAGATGCAGACAAATGGCAACCCAGCTCCTCCTTCCCAGACCCACCGGGTCTGTCTCCTTCCTTACGGCTTGTTATCTGAAGAAGGGGCGGTGGTGGTGGTGGGGGGCGCTACGCAGATGTGTTAAATCCTCCAGCCCTTTTTAATTTCTCTAATTGCCATGTGGAAGAAAGGGAAGGAGGAAGAATGCTTCTCTTGGCTTGGATGTCCCAAAGTAAAATCCCAGCTGAGCAGCTTAAAATAGACGGTCAGCTGGTTGTGAGGGCTGGAACTAGCCCGGGGAGCGTGGCATCTGTCTCCCAGGAATGCTGCCTGGCCATCAGGCCGGATAAATTAGGACTAGTACTGGTCTGCGTGTGTGCGAGAGACAGCCTGTGCTGAGGATGGGGAGGTGCCCTGGACGTCAGCGGGGCTGGCTCGCTCCGTCCTCCAGCATCTGTCTGGGAATCGGTAACTCGCCCGTTGTGGAACCGCGGGTCTGAAACACTGATGTGGGGACGCTGCCGCCGCCTCCTCCGTCTGCCCCACGAGCCTCCGACGGGGAAGCTACTTTTAATGGTGCATCTAATAACTGATCTGGCTTAAAAAGGGGGAGGAAAAAAAAGATTATGCCAATGATACAAGCACAATGACCAAGTCTGTATTTTCCCCCTCTGTGCCTTTCCTCCGCGCGCCGCCGCCTCCTCCCTCGGAGGCCGGGGGCTGGATCCAATGACAGCGCCGCTTCCCCTCGGATGCAGCACAAAACAGATTTTTCTAGTGGCTGAATTTAATCACTTAGATGCAGAACACTGATAGACTGAATCAATTTAATTCCTATTGCTCACGACTGGGAGGGGAGAGAAGGGAGGAGGAAGGTCATAACAATTTAGCAAGCAACAACTTGGCTTAAAAATGTACCCAGTAGGTCAATCTTTAGGGTTTTTTGCTTTTAACCTGCCCAGGCCAAGAAATGTGGCAACCTTAGGATGGGAGAAACACCGCGCTCTGCGAGGTGGGGAGAGGTCTGAAATGCTGGGGCTGCTGCAGGGCTGTAGGATCACCCCCCGTCAGGAAACGAAGCTGATGCTTCCCCCTTCTTTTTTTTTCTTTTTTTTTTTTTTTTTTGAGGGAGCTGCTGGAAAAGGCATCTTGTTGGGCTGGGAACATCTGGAATGGCGCGTGGTGTCCCAGCCTCTTGGTGCCGTGTGTGTTTGCCTTGGAGCATCTCTGCCAAGGCGCGGAGTGCGGAGCTGTGGGGTTCTCGGGTTGGTGCCACATCCCCCGGGGGGGCTTTAGTCACCTGCTGTGGCACGGTCTTGCTCAAAGAATAGAAGGATTTAATTGGAAGTGGAGCAGTCAGTGAGACTTCTTTCAAAATAAGGCCCGGCTTTTCCTGGGATCTGTTGCGATTGTAGCGTACTTGCTTCGTAGGAAGCCCAAAGCCGGGGGTTTGTGGGCAGAAGTCTTGTAGTGCCTTTTCCAGGGGTGGTGGCTCTGCAGGGGTCTGTCCAGCCCCACGCCTGTGATACGGCCTTTTCTGTGCCTGCTGCTTTCGGGCACTATAGCAATTTGAGTGATTCCAGGAGAAGAAACTCCCATGAAGAAGAGGTCCCCAGGATTCACCTGGGTAAGCTGTTATAGAACCATAGAATCACATGGGGTTGGAAGGGACCTCTGGAGATCATCTAGTCCAACCCCCCCGCTGGAGCGGGTTCACCTAGAGCAGGTTGCACAGGAACTTGTCCAGGCGGGTTTGGAATGTCTCCAGAGAAGGAGACTCCACCACCTCTCT
>JAOXNO010000007.1:4520536-4534567 GCA_028565335.1 Limnodromus scolopaceus
CAGACAGGGTCCTCCTCGGACGTCGGCCATTGAAGGAAGAGAGTTGACCCTTTGATCCCTCAGCTTTTATACTGAGCGTGATGCGGATGGGATGGAATTCCCAGTTGGTCAGGGTTGGGTCACCTGTCCTGTCCACTCCTCCCCACAGGTGGGACCCCTCTACGCTTTTCCGCTTCCCACCCTCCAATGGGGCAAATAACCAATTTGCCTGCCCTTGGTTGTTATAGCAATAAGTATAAGCAAGGGCCTCTCTGCACACCGTTCCTTGGGATAATCAGGTCTTATCACTGTGAGAGTGAACAGTTTCTGAACAATATGCTGTTAATTTCAGAGTTTAGTTCGTTAGAAGAGGCCCAGCTGAAAAAGTAAAATTACTGAACAGAAAATTAGTTCTGTTTTACCTCAAACCAGGACATTCCACCCCTTATTGCATACCATTTGCATCGTGCTCTGATTATTGTCACTTCTTATCCATCAAGAACATACAAATACAGATATATATGTAAGTCCCTTATTTATGATTTATCTTTATACACAAAAGTTCATTGAGTCCATATAGTCCATCACTGCAGGTTTCCATCATAGCAGACTCTCAGGGTATAAAAGACAATATGAAATTCAATCCTCAAACCAGGACACCTGTTAAAACTTCTGCAGCAGTGGTTGGTGCGGCAGCGGCCAGCAGGCTCAGGGGAAGGAGGTGGAGGAAGCCACGATGCTCGAGCAAACAGCATTAGGTGCGACGTGTAATTTTTGGTTCCGGTGAGGCCAAGACCTGCAAGAATGAAAAATAAAGATTGCTGTGCAAACGTAACCCCGGAGCAGAGATAAGCGGCGGTGGTAGGGTGAAGGGCAGCTCTGTCCTTATCTGCCTCCTGGCATTGCTCGTACTTCTTGTGAGTTTTCTTCCTCGGAGTGAGGAGGGACAGCGGGACAAATGGCTCTGTGCTTAACGTGGTTTGGATTTTTCGGTGCGTCAGCATCTTTAGGTCTCATTCAAGATGGGTATCAAGGAGATGTGCTGTTCTCCACCATCTCAGGCCATTGCTAACACATTTTGCGGACTGCTTTGACTGAAAAAGTCAAGAGCAAGTTAACCAGAGACAGGTTTTTAGCTGCATTTAGATGGTGTGTAGGGTTTTGCCGCACTGTGTTTATTTACTATCTCCTGGAACCTGTTTCCGTCCCGTAGTTGAGGTTCAAGCTGTGTTTTTACCACCTTCCCAAAATATGTCTCTGCCCAGCCAAGACTGGGATTGTGGTTCTGCACAGAAGGGTGCTGGACGTGTGTCCCCTGCATGAGAGCACCACAGTCGAACTGTACGCCCTGAACCAGGAATTTTATCCAGGCAGGAGCTTTCAAATCCTGCTATAATTCCGGGGTCACATTAAGGCAGCAGAAGCTGCCACAGCCACCCAGAGTGGTCCCACCTTCCCATAAGGTGCCTCTGCTCTGCCCTTGGGCAGCACAGGCGCTGGTGTGGCCCTGCTGGGAAACTGGGCTGGCTGAAAACTAACCTGGAAGGGAAAGCGCGGGTCATTTTAAGCCGCAGCGGTTCCCTGCCTTGATCTGTGGCACGAACAAGGCGGCAGAAAGGAGGGAGGTGAGCACAAAGCCGTCAGGGGCAGCTGGGGTGAAAGGCGGACCTTTTGGTGGCATCGTGTGAGGTGAAGAGAGCATGCGCCTGCATTGTAAGTCACTTACCTAAAATAAGTGATTTACAGAAAGCCAGAATGTAAGAACATGGAAATATCATAAAAATTACTGGGCAAAAAAAAACCGCTAAAAGCCCCACAAACAAAAAACCCCAAACCCACCCCCACAGTGGAGTCCTTTAAAGAACAGAACCTTTTCTTTCAAGATCTTCTCCCTTCCTGCAGCGTCTCCTGCAATTTAGCGGTGACACAGGTTTCCGTCAGCCCCTCGTTTACAACGGGGAATAGCGAGGCTGTGATTTCTTTTCAGAAAGATTGCCCAGGACGTCTCCTGCAGCCCCCACCTGCCCCAGCTCCTGCAGCCTCGCAGCAACCGTTTAAAATGTGATAATGCTGGAAAATAAACCCCAGCACAACATCCTTCTGAAATAAGTGTAAAATTTTAGGTGTGGCTGCACAGATTAAATGGAGGTGGAATAAATCATGCAAATGGTAATGAAAGTTGAAAGCAATTTGGTTGCACTTCAATACATTTCATCAGTCATCTCTCTTCTGAAGTGGAAATGCCAAGCCTGATGCGAATTAAACTTTCTCCCTCCTCCCTTTCCCCTCTTTCCTCTAGCTTTTCAAAAGGCCTTTTGAAAACCTCTGAATTCCTTTCTTGGCTGACCAGATTTTACCCTGCCCCTACTTCTTGAAACCTCCTAATTCTCAGCCGAGACAGTAACTCTGATTTGGAGAAGTCATGGGCTTGATTTCCATCCAGGATTCCTCTCCTGGCCCTCCCTTATCTCCCTGGGGAAGGGAAAGAGGCTGAGAGGAGGCACAGCCGGGGACTGACGAGAGGCGGGAGAGCTCCTTAGATATTTGGCTTTTTGGGGCAACAAAACTTTTCGTGCCCGCTTTTCCGCTTTAGGGTTGAACGTCGGCTGGGACGTGGCTTGAAAGCAGCGGATTCCCAAAGGGAAGAGCTGAGTGTGAGCAGAAGCGAGGGGATGTGGTGCTGGGGCTGCTCCTGCCTTGGGCTCCCCTTCCCGCTTTGTGTGTTTTGTGTGTTTGTTGGGATCCGTGTGTGTTAACGCCTGCATCTCCCCTCTTCTCTCTTGCAGGTGGAGGACGCCATGCTTATGTTTGACAAGACGACCAACAGGCATAGAGGTAAGAGAGCGGAGAGCTCAGACGTCACATTTTGTGGCGGCTTCTTCACGGTGAGCACAGCCCAAAAAATCGGTGTCAACGTGATGAGCCGGTGGCTGAACCCAGCGGCGCAGAATCAGCAGAACCTTTGTGTTTGAGGCAGGTCCTGCAGGGGCTGCAGAGGAAAGGCCGTTGGGCACGTAGCACCACGTGTCACTGGGATTTTTTTACTAGGGATGACTCCTCTGGTCAGTCTAATGACCTCTCTTTGGGGGGACCATTGTCAGGCTCCGTGGTGTCCCTGGGGACAGTAAAGCCCCAGGGCTGGGTGTGATGAGGCTGCAGGGAAGCAGAGGGTTTGTGCCAAGGTGACTAGCATCAGAGTAAGCTGGGCATAAGCCCAGTTAAGCTCTGACACCAGGAAATGAAGGTGCCAAACCCTCTCTGCTGAGGTTTCAAGCCTGCTGGGGTTCTGAACCTGGGGACTGCTTGCTGGTGGTAGCTCAGAATAAGCAGGATCTCCAGAAGAGGAATTTCCCTTCATGTATTTCACAAGAGAGAGACAGGGGTTTCATCACTGCTCCTACAGTTCTGTGGAAATGAGCTGGGGGTTATTGTCAGTGTTATGGCCGTTGCTTTCGGTGGAAATAAATGATGCTCCTCTGTCTCTGGGCGAGTGGTTCACGTTATCGCCGCAGCCGACACCGAGCTCCGGGCGAGAGCAGCCTGGCCCCTCCGTTTGGACAGGGAGGGTCAACGTACCCACGTCTCACAGTAGCACCAGCCACTGCTCTGGGGACAGGTTCCTCTTCCCTTCTCTCCAAACAAGATTGATTTTACGCCACCAGTCACCCTGCTTTAACACGGCATGTGTTTGGAGGCAGCTCATGGCTTGGGAGCGATGGGAGCCCTGGGAAGGGGAGCGGGGAGTGGGGAGCAGCCACCTTCCCTCTTCTTCATCATCGTGGCAGGGTCAGAAGACCTGATCTTCCAGCGCTGTCGGAATTATTCAGTGCCCTGATATTTGCCTTAACAAGCAGCTTAGTGCATGCGGATGGCTGGGTGAGGCAGGCAGATCTCCAGGATAACATTCCCTCCCTCCAGTGCTTCCCTCCCAGGCACTGATCCCTCTCTGAAGTCAGGGATCAGAGCAGCCTGGAAAATTCAGCAGCAGTTGAGCAAAAGACCCGCCTGGAAAGATAAGCTCTTCAGAGCCAGGGAAGGCACGTGAACAGCCAGTGCCCATCAGTTTTGTAACAGGAACCAAGTGTTCAAAACTCTTATATAGTTTGGAAAGTTCAGCCCCTGACAACTTCTTTTTATATCCAGGAAATTTTCCACCCTTCTCTTTGCAACCCATCCTTAAATGGGCCAAAAATACCCTTCTCCATTCAGGCATGTTGTTTCTTGCATTTTAAGAGCTGCGTTACGTGGTGCTTTTGTGCTGGGCACAAGGGCCCCGCATCCCTGCTCCGACGTGGTTTGCTGGGTTCCAGGGGTGTTCCTCTCTCAAAAGCATCTTTCCCTTCTCTTACCTGGAGAAAAGGTCCGTAACTGCTGAAGTTGAGGGCTCCAGGTGTGGGGGCACCTTAGATGCCATCAAACTTTTCTTTTTTTCCATAAAGGGCTTTTCCGCCCACGGTGTGTGTTGAAGACAAGAGACAACAGGTCTTTTTTTTTTTTTCCCCAGGAATTCTGTGAATTTATTTCCATGGTTGATTTTCTTTATGGCCTGTTTTTCCTACGTGCAAGCCATAACATTTCTCTTTGCATTAGCGTCCTTGTGGAAGCTCCTAGATTCCATCTAAGAAGGGAGGAATTAACGGTCCAAAAGGACCAAAAGCAGACTCTAGGTGCCATTGGAGGTGATGTTACTGGAACCTTCCGTGTGCTCCACCGGCCTCAGGCTCCGGACCCGGGTCTGTCCCCTTGACTTGTACCATCCGGGGGCTGGAGCCCCCCTCCCTGCTCCTGGCAAACACGGGCGTTCTCTGGCTCCCAGGAGGGTCAGCTCTTGTTTGTGCGGCTGTTTCCCAGGGAACAGGCTTTACCCTTTTGCTGGGTGAAGGACAACGCTGATTATTTGCCGGGATTGGCCAAAATTCCTTGGGTGAAGCCCGGCCGGTGCCAAGGGGCTGTGCTGCCAGGGGGGCATGGAGGTCTGAGCTCCAGGTCTTTACTCTGCCAAGTACATGTGGCAGGGAAAAACAAGTGTGACAGGCAGGGTAGAGACTCGTCTTCACCTTCAAGCTCAAATTAATCCGGTATTTTTGGACATTTTTTCCTGCTCTGTACAGGTAGCTCCCACTAATCAGGCTCATACAGCGGGCAGCGGGCTGTGGGGATGAAGCGAGTCCTGCTGCATCGATCGTTTGTAAAATCACCTCAGATTTTACAAACTGTGACATTCTGATTGTGTTGGAAACACGTTTAAAATGCAGTAGCGTGCAGCACCGGTGTTAATGGCAATTCTCAAAAGCACTTGCGGGCTGCAGTCTGTATCTTCGAATTAGCCAAGGGAAAGAGAAATGGCAGAAAAAATATCCGCTGTGGTTTGCTGGGGTTGGTCTGTGCCCGGAATAACCAACGGGGGCAAGGGAAAGGGAAAGGATTAAATCCGCTCCCGACTGCTAGAAGGCGAGAGAAATTTCCGTGCAAGCAGATTGAGAGTATTTGTTGACATAGTTCTGGCACGGGTGTGTTACTCGTGTGTGTGAGTGTTCCCTGGTAGCGTGTAACTCCCCTGCACGTGCGGCAGCTCCACCGGCTCCCGGGAGTTACTGGGAAGGCGGAGATTTAACCGGACGTAGCAAGAGGGATTTTCAAAACTGCTGATCATCGAACGGCTTTATTAATGCCTTGGGAAGGCTTGAGAACCCCACCCAACGTGAAACGTAATGCCTTGCCAACCGAGCACGTAACTTCCACAACACTAAAAATGTCATCGAGCAAACCGCTTCCGTGCCCCCACTGGTGTCTCTTTTCTCTTTTAATGCCCAACTGTTCCCGGATGTTCTCTCAGGAAAATACGACTCGGAGCTATTGCGTTTCAGGCTAATCTGTCTGGCTGTATTAATGGCAGGTTACAAAATCTGTGAGTATTGAATTGAAGGAATGGTTAATTTTTTGAGTATTGCAAGTAAAATAATCCCTATCTTCCCTGGGATGCCGTGTCTTCCTTGCAAGTGTTCTCCTTGTGTCTTGGCCACTCAGTTGTGATAGTGGGCAATGACCTGGCACTGAGAAGGCAAATATCTCTGGGTCCACTAAGTTAAGGTCCCATTTTTTGGGTAATCCTCTATTTCTATACCCTGTACTGTACTTTTGCACTTCTACCCAGGGAGCAAAACCACACACACAAGTTCTCCCAGCGCTCTGGAAGATCACTTTCATCGCTTTCTTCGCTGCCTGAAATTTCATAGAGCTGAAAATTACTGGGTCAATCTTGAAAGGATTTAGTAATTGGAAAGGAAAAAAAAAAAAAAAAGAGGGTGGTGTTATTTTGTTACCCTTGCAAAGTGCAGATAAAATCTGGAGTTCAGCATTAGTTATTGATCTCTGGGGTTGGAGGGAGCCTGGCGAGATGATGATGTCCTTCTAACTTCATTATGGACGGGAGCTCCAGAAAGCATAACGATTCGCCGGAGCCGGACGGGGCGGCCGCCGTGCCCTTGGGCTTTGCCCGGGCGATCCCCAGGCCCCGGCAGCAGGGGGTTTATTTGTTCAATCCGGCAAAACTGAGTAAAAAAGACCACCGTGTGCCGCGGGGTGCTGGGGAGGAGGGAGGGAGGGGGGGTTAGATGGAAGGTGGCTGAACTGAGGGGTGCGGGAGCAGCTCGGCCCTTCCCAAACTGTGGGTCTTTTGTGGAAAGAGCAGCTTTGTAAAAGGTAAATTTGTTTGGAAATTCCCCTTTCTTTCTGCAGTTGTTAAGCACAAGGGTAGAGATGAGCCCAGAGAAGGTGGTCTATTGGTTAGTTATCGTGATGGGATGCTCTTGGTCACGTCTTCAGGTGCTCTCCACCAGCCTCGACTGGTTCCGTGCCTGCAGTGGCCGCTCCAGAAGCTGTCCACGCCGGCGTCACGTCAGTCCCACGGCCTGAACTTGCGAAAAGACAAATAGAGATTTTGAGTGATTGAATCCCCCAAGCTGTAATTGCTGGTATTGAATGTAATGCTATATGTTTTTCAAAGCCATACAGCCCCCAGAGTTATTTTCATATCAATTAACTCTCCCTCACACGGTTAGGAATGGCAGGGGACAGCGGAGGGAAGTGACAGCATGTGATTTGGACTTCTTTAATCTTAAAACTAAACAAAATTAAAGAAAGGCAGGCTGTCTGTTTGATGCAAACAGTATGTCCTATGTGGTAGGGGTTAAAACATCTCCGAGAGACAGGCATTGATCCTGACGGAGTTTTAAAATGACTTGGATATTTGTGGTTGTTGTGAACCTCCTGGTTTTTTCCCAGGGAGGGTGAGGGTGCTGGGGTGTCCTGGGCTGGGTGGTCCCTCCGTGCCTGGGTGAGGGGCCGGGTCCCGGGAGAGCATCCCTTCGGCTTGGCATCTGAAGCAGCTCCCCGGGGAGCTCCGAGCAGGCTCTGCCCTGGAGGGGGGCACCCCGAGGCCCCCCCATCATGGCCTGGCATCTTCTCCTGGAGACGCAGGAGCTCCACAGCCCAGGGGAAACCAGTGTCCCCACGGCAGGAGAGGTCTGGGTTTCATCTAAACCCACAGAATTCACACTGAAAGGTTTGTGCCCCTCGTGCCACCGAGAGCACACGCCGGAGCGGGGTCTGCGGGTCCTTCCCGTGGTCTCTGCTCTCGGGGGGGGACACGCGGGGGTCGTGCTTCGCGTTTGCACCGTCCCCAGCTGGCGGATTTCAGTGCACAAAAGTACTTGTCCAGGTGGAAGCGGTTGGCATAATGGTTGTATTTATTGGAAGAGACAGGAGTGATGTTGTTAGTGAGATATCGTCTGTGCCTTGGCGAAGGATGATGCTGTTCTTAGGAGAAAAATAGCCTTTTGTGTTCTGTCTGGCTGCCAAAACCTCAGTTTTGTAGTTGACCTCTGAAGTTATAATTGACATTTTTATAGATGAGATATAAATATAATTAAGAGTCGCTGCAATTATTTGTTTATCACCATCTCCCTCAAGTAAGGCAAGGTCATGTGCATTTAAAAACACATCCCCAGGCAGTTTTGAGTAAAGAGTATTTAAAATATATAGAAATAATTGCCTAATTTGGTCATTTTCAGCATAGCTTTTGTTGGCAGGAGTCTGGCGATAGCACCGAGCGCTTTGAGGACAGCTCGGAGGGAACCTTTCTCCTGCTCACGTAGTTTTGCTTTTAGAAGGACGGGGCTGAAGGGAGAGCTGCTGTTTGGCCAGGTTTGATCCGCGGGATCCTGGAAAAGCATCCACAAACACGGCGGCGGTATTTTTTTATATTTTTTTTTTAGAGCATAAAGTGCTTTAAGGGCTTTGGATGAAAAGTGTGACATAAGATATAAATGGAGGCGGTATTATTGTTATTGCTTTCCTAGATGAGACGGGCTTTTATTCCCTTGTCGGTTTTATCACTTCATAAATGGGACTCCAGAGAGTGCAGTTGTTTTGAGGGAAGCGCTCGCTCGGCCTCATCGCTCCCTCCACAGCGAAATTCATCCCGGGGACCTGGGGTTTGCAGCACGGAGAGAGGCTTTAACCCTTCATGCACGGGGACGCGGAGTGTTTATCTTCTGCCAAGGGCACAGAGGATGGGAGGGAGGAGTAGCTGCAGACAGGGCTTGGTTTTTTTAGAGTGATTTTTAAGCAAATATTTGCTTCAAAACTTCACCAGGGCTGTGAAGATTCATTAGTTAATATTATTTACCATTTACAGCCCTATCAGCGAGAGCGGTGATGGCTGAGCAATAATACCGTCAGTCATACCTATCTGTTTAGATTGCAGCGATGACATGTGCCATATTAATATTTTATGCGTGTGTGTTTTTAATATTACATCCTCGCTTATAAATATTCATGTCGTAAAACACGTTAAGGGCTGCAAGGCTGACGAGTGATGTTCACGTCTCTGCTCCAGGAGTTCTCCTCCAGCACGGCTGGAGCTGGGACGGCTGCGGCTCGGGGAGGGGGCTGGTGGTTTCAGCCCCTCTTTACCCCCCGCCACGTCCCACCCGTTTCCCATTGGGCATCAATTTCTGCCCCTCACCCTCTGCGCTGGGGACGGTGAGCGTTATGGGGACAGTGGGTGACAGCCACCGCCGGGGTGGTGGCTTTCACGGGGCGAGGTGCCGGTGGCCCCGAGCTCGCCGGGCTCGGTGCCGCTCCCTGCTTCGGTGTTAATAAACACAAAGCAGAAAGGAAAAGCTGCCAGTTCTTGGATCCGTCTCCCTCGTCTTTTAATTTCCTGGCCAGCGCCTCTCGCTGCTGCGTCGGGGCACCTTACGTGAAGTGTAAAAATAAAGGCACTGGAGCCAGGATGAGCCCCGCGTCCCGACAGGCTCCGGTGCAGAACGGCAGATCAGGCTCCTGGCCACGCTCTTGGAGGCGATTATTGAACGTCTCGGGTGGTTACAGTCATTCTGCCCCCAGCCTCCTGCTGGATAACGCCACCTGAGGCTTGGAATAATTGCCCAGCGATGTTCTGTCTGTCATACCTTATTGCTTAATTTTATACCCGTAATGAAAATTACATCCAGAGGAGGAGAAGGAGCGAGCAGCTGCGCTGGCCCGGCCGCTCCGAAGGGATGGATGTGTGCAGCCGCCTCCTCTGAAGATGGGGAGAGGCTGGGTTTGCCAGCAGCACGCGGGAGATGGCTTGACATTTTTATTTTCTTGTTTTACAAACAAATGCAGTAATAATAATAATAATAATTAAAAAAAAATCCCGCCAACCTGCAGTAAAGGCTGCAGACGCAGCCCAGCAATCAGTGTGCAGGTCTCCAGTTACACACACAGACTTTTAAGGTAAATACCGACTTAAAAGTATATTGTAAAGGACAGTGGGTTTGTAAAACTCATTTGTATCTTGTCTTCGTAGCCAACATGTGTCAACAAATGATTTAATTCCCGCTGCCCAGAGGGAGAGCCCTAGACAGCCAGACCTTTTTGACTTTCTTAATTTATCCATCCTCCTCTCGATTAGCCCCAATAGAGGTGGTGACCAGTGGAGACACTGAGGGGAGCTTGGTCCCAGGCACTCTCCCTCTCCTTGGGGGGCAAAGGGGGGGCTGGTGGCCCCCGGTGGCCAGCGCTGGGCCACTGACAGCTCTGCAGAGGGGGTGTCGGGTGCTAAGAAATGCAGGAGGCGACGTCCTGCTCTCATTCCGTCATGGAAACGGCTGCGGGAATCACAGCCGGAGCGTACAACCTGCAGGAAGGAAGGGGTCTGCAGGAGGACATTCAGGATTTTCTGTGGCACCCCTACACAGAAGGTATTAAGTCATTTTACAAACACCAGGGAAGCTTTCTGAAATTGCTGGGATGCAGTAAGTGGTGGTTTTGCAGATCAGCAGCGGCCGGTATCCAGGTGCCTCGGAGGGGAAGGCAGAAGGATGGGGGGTGGCAGCGTTGGTCTCACAGGTATCTGTGTGGTGACCACTGGTAGAAAACCAGGAATTTCCTTCCCGCAGAACTGCCGTTGACAGTCACTGTCTTAAAAAGAAGAATCTTCCCATTTGCTTCGTACTGAACGGTATCAATAACTTAATGCAATTAGGCTGCAGTCACAGGGAGAGTGCAAAGTAAATCAGCAGAGCCGCCTCGTCTCTGAAAGGCTCTCCGGGAAACGTAAAGCAAGAGTTGTGCAAATATTTAAGAACTTTTGTGAAATTATGGTAATAGTTCTGTTACACTTGCAGAAAGCGGGTGTGCGGGAGCTCTGCCGGGGTGAGTGCGTTGGAGGAGGTAATCGTCCCCCTTGAAGCTGCGTGGAAAAGACAGTGAGGTCATTTTAATACGGCTTTCGTAAAGTTTACCATCTTTATTGTCACTGCTGAGCCACCGCGTTGAGTGACAGATGAATTAGCAAAAATCCTGATGATCTGCAGATGGAAAGAAACCCTAAATGCCGTGAATAAGTTCTTGCTTATGAATCTATTCAGTCCTGATGGAACCAAAACCCCTTTTGCTTCCCAGGATGCGGGAGCGAGGTGATGAGCAGGTAGCGCTTCGAGTCTTGTGGGACTGTTTGAAAATGTTAATTGAGGAAAGGCCAGAAACGGGAGGGAGAACAAAATGCAACATTTACATAGAGGGGCAGTCTTAATACAACGAGCAGAATTAAAATCAGCGTGGTGACCTTGAGAAAATAGGCAGCTACTCACAGCCTGCCCAAAAAATGTGATATGAAAATACAGAGACACCCTGCTGGGCTGTCACTCCCTGGCGCCGTGTTGTCTTTTCCCAGGGGATGGCTGGGAGCAAACTGGGTGAGTCCTCGCAAAAATGAGTTGGGGGGTGTGCTTTATATTATTTTATTTTTTTTTAATATATCTGCTGGTTTTGATAATAAAGTTTTCAGAGCTCTTTTGCTGAAGGCAAGGATGGTGGAGGAGCCTGGGGAGGCTGAGACGGGGAGCCGCAGCCGTTTGGTGTCCCCAAGAAGGGACCTGGCTGTGCCTGGGACCCGGATGCTGCTGGGGCCTTTAATTCTACAAGGTCGTTGCCGTAGGTGGAGCCTCCCTGTGACCTGCTTAAACAAACCGATAACGCATCCCCTATCCCCAAAATCTCGGGATTCAGCAGAAACGTGGGTTTACACCCCTGATGCTGGTAGCGCAAGGGGAAGGTTTTACCCCGGAGCCTCCCGCTGGAGCTGGCTCTGCCCGTGGCGTTCCTGGCTCCTTCCCACTCCTTGGCCAAAAAGGGCCAGGGTTGGTTTCTCTTCAGCTCCCCACCGGCGTTAGCGGCAAGGGGAGAGCTCTAAAAATGGTAATTATTCCACCATTTTGTCTTCCCCTTCTTCTCCCCCTTCCCCTGAGACCCTGACCTTGGCCGGGGCGTGCGGGTGACGCCGGGCGGGCTCTGTCACACAGAGCTCGGGGGTCTGCGCCGTTTCACATCGGTGCCCTCCTACCTGTACTCCGGAGTGGTTTTCCCAAAACGTTAAGTTTTGACTGAAGATTTCTTTAATTAGGTTGATTAATATGTGCTGGCAAGGAGTGATTTTGCTTATTCTGTGTGTTTTTTGTATATATAAGCTGAAATAAGAACATCTGGCACTTTTTTTCGCTGGATCCAATAGAATAAGTAAGTTGAAAAACAGCTTCTTTTGCAAAAGTGCAGGTCGGCAGATTTGGGTTGTGGGGGTTTTTTTCTCTTTATCGAGTGTTTTCTGGGCCAGAAAGACTGCCTTCTGCTAATCTAGTAATTCACAGATTGTTCTCCATTTTAAAACACCTATCGGTGCTGACAGCCTCCTCACTTCTCCGCTTTGGGAGAAGACCAGGAGTGATCAGATACAACGCTACTGACCCCACGCACCCTTCCCTCGAGTGATTTCCAAGCTCTTTGCAGGCACGTAGTGAATTAAACCCTGGGGTGACCCAGGGAAGGTGGCAGGGACGGGGGGTACCAGGGGAATCGGGGCCGTGAACCAACTTGCCTGCAGCTCCTGACACTGAGGATGAGGCTGGGTCTTTGAGCACGGCAGCATCTCTCCACATTTTCTCTTGGTGGGCAGGTCATTTGAGGGTTGCACAGTTGGCCCCGGTCACGACAGGGCTCCGGGGATGAAAACCGCCCTCCTCATCCGTGGCAGGAGTCACACGTGAACACGCGTGTCCCACGGTGCGCTCGGAATCAGGGCAGGGTCCGCAGGGAGAAGCCTGGGAGAAGCAGGGAGATGCTACCCTTTAAGCATCCTTGTACAGCAGAGATTCCCCCGTCAGCTCACGGGAGGTTCAGTTGAGCTAAAATTGCTCAAAGGTCTTGGAGGCAAATTTGGCTTTTCCAAATTTCTGTGTTTCTATGAGCTCTTTTCCTCCGTTTCGGTCTCTGTTTCCGTGCCAGCCCGTGCCCGGAGCCCAGGGCTTGCTGCCCTGCCGCGGGCAAAAAGAGGTAAAAACATTCATTTTCCTCCAGTCTCTGGAATTTCCCTGAAAAAAAAAAAAACAAACCAAAAAAATCGGATTACAGAAGTGTGGGATTAGTTTCCTTGCAGACCAGCAGCCCATTCCCTGCTCCCAGTGAGGCCAAGCTGGTTTTGTCCTGGCCATTTGGCTTGGTCCCCGGTGGGGCAGGAGCCCGGGGTGCTGGTCCCGTAGCTGGCCCGTGGAGATGAAGGGGGGCCCGTAACCTCCCCGGCTGCCGGGGGAAGGAGCAGCTGCTCGGGAGGATGGGAGCAGCTGCGGGTATGAAATTAGTCATTCTATGAAGAAATGGATTTGATAAATAATAAAACAGTGGTATTAACAACAGATGCTTTCCAGGTCAGATGACTTTGATAAAAGCCCCCAACAGCCGTGGGTAATGGTATGAAAAATACGTATCTATATTTATAGATCTATCTATATGAAAAGGCACATAAATAAGCGGGTGTTTGTGTATAGATGAGTGTGTCTGCACGCTCACGTGTAAACGTACCTGGCATTTAGTTTCTGTTTTAAAACGCCAGCGAAAGCGTTGCTGCTCCCGTTCTTCGCAGCCTTCGAGCCTTGCCAAGAAAACCTGAAATCTGATCAATGTCTCCCGAATCCGGCGCATCCCTCCCCGCCTCCCCTCAGCCTCTGCTTTTGTATTCACACCTTTTCATTTTGATAGCTGTTTTGATTTGTAAAATACCGTGCCTTATACAGTGCTTCCTTTATGATGATGTAGTGTGCTCCTCTTATCTTTCACCTGAAATCTTTGATAGGAGCATTTTAAAAATGAAATTGGTACCTGACACTCTTGTTGGCTGCCAGCGGGGCTGAGGAGGAGGAGGCTTTGGAAAGCCTTCCTCGGCAGCATGGGGAGCGCGGGTGCTGGGATGGGTGGCAGGAGGGATGGAGGAGGATGAGGAAGGGGAGGAAGCACAGAGGGACCCGCTGCTGCCTTTGAGCCCCCGCAGCAGTGACCACCACAGCCCGGCAGCGTGGGGAAGGCCATGTCTTTGCAGGGGGGTCGGGACCATAGCCATCCTCACGATGCCAACAGCCGATGAAGGCTTCCCTCTCCATCCTCCCTGCTAAATTGCTTATTAGTCTAATTGGCTGTTGCTGCCGCCACACTGGAAGCGGAGGGAGCGCGCTG
>JAOXNO010000007.1:4550870-4565673 GCA_028565335.1 Limnodromus scolopaceus
GTGGGAGGTGTCCCTGCCCAGGGCAGGGAGGGGACTGGATGGGTTTTAAGGTTCCTTATAACCTGAACCATTCTATGATTCTGTTGTTTTCCTGGGGGGCATAACTGAGGCAAGTAGGAAAATGTCTCAGCATCTTGTCTTTCTCAAAGTCAGTGTTGATCTGCCCCTGGCCTGGCTACCTCATGGCTCTTGGCCCGGGGAAGCAGTAGGTCCAAGCAGTGTCCTCACACCAGCCAGGTCATCCCACGCTCCCACGTGGACATCGAAGCTGCTGTTTTTCTCACCAGCCCCTAAATCCATCAGTCCGGGCTGCTGTTTAAGCTCCTGTCTTCCCAGCCCAAATGCCAGTGGTCCATGCACCCTGGGGGATTGGGTGCCAAGTGGCATCTCCTTGGATGCCAGCTCCAAATGACTTCCAAAGGCCCACCAGCTCTCTGAGGCCACCAGGCTATGAAGACCACTACCCGCTACGTGCTTCTGCTCTACATGGCCCTTTTCAGGTCAGAGTTTTTCAAAGGCCGTTTTTTGTTCTTGTGGGGTATTTGTCTTGTCTTCAGCAGGCTCATGTTGAGCAGGAGCTCACTTCAGCCTCCTGGGGAAGGGCCACCGAGTCCACGTGATCACCACCTCCCGTGATTTACGGCCGAGCGCCACAAGGGGAAAGGCAGAAAGCTGTGTTAAGAGAAAAAGAAATAATGTCAGAAATAATGACTTGCTTGGCAGGTTTTAACAAGTTCAGTAATGGTATTAGGTGCCCTTGGCTCAAGATAGTAACCTCCTCTTAAATGATCATTACCTGGCTAATAAAGACCTCAGAGCAGGTCATTACAGCTTAATTTAGACATAGCATCCTGTTTGGTTTGCACAGCGTTGCCATCTTTCAAGTTGTTGAATCCCTTGCCTGAACGCCGCGGTTGGGAGTTGGGGTTTGCTGGGGTTTTTCCTCTCCCGGCAGCGTCACGAGGAACCGAGCGCTGGCTCGGACTCCATGGTCCTTCAGCTGGGCTCCTTGGAGAGTTCGAGGGGCTTCCCCAGCTCGTCACTTCAGCTTTGCTTCTTACAGCTTCTGGTTTTCATGATTTGAGGAAGGGCAGGAAGAAGCGATAGGAACGGAGGACCCTGTTCATGAAAGCTGTTAAGCATATGTTTAATTTCACATCTTGTTCAAGTCAATGGGGTTTAAACGAAGGCTTGTAGGGCTTTGCCCCGGTGATGTGCTGTTTCAGAGAACTTGTGGCTTTCAAAGTCTTTTAGGTAGCGCTCGCCCAGGCATCTCCATCATGTGGGGACCCTCCCTGGCCATCCCAGGACGTGCCAGGCGTGGGCACGTTTCCCTTCCCACCGTCTCCCTGAGGAAGAGGAGTGGGTTTCAGAGAGGAGGGACAGCAGCCGGGCAGGGTGGGCAGGAGCAGGGTCTGTCCCCGAGCCCCCCCCAGCCTCAGCTCCCTGCCGGCGAGCCGTCATGCTTCCCTGACCCCATTAGCAGCAAGTCTCAAATGCAAATAATTATAATAGCCACCCCCCACCTGTTATTAATATTTTGAAGACATCTCTTTGATAAGCCCATCTTTTCAGCCAATTTCCTATTTCTACTGAAAGCAAAGCATTTTTCCTCCCAGTATTGTAAATCTGTTGTTAAAATGAAGAAAAGGAAATGGAAAAAAGGGTCCCCCCCAACAACAAAACCCTAACACCAGGCTGGGTGCTGCGCCGCCTTTGTCAGCCCTGGGTAGAATTATGCATCATGAATAAAAACTGCTGTCAACATGCATTGGTTTCAAAACATTAGAGCATATGGTATGTGATTATCTGTATTGTCAAATGCAATAAAGTGAATTTGGATATAATAAAAAATGTAATATTTTAGAAATTTGGTAATAAACTGTGGAAGAATTGACAGGCAGGGAGTGTTTGACGCCTGTGGGCAGGCGGATAGAGACGGCAGGACGTTGTGCCGGGCGGGCAGCGGCTGCTGGGGGCACGTTGGGAGCCCCTTTGGTTTCTGCCGGGGGGTCCCTGACCAGGGCTGGCACCCGGGGAGCGATGGCCTTTGTCCCTGCCTTCCCGCAGCCACCGGCTGCTGCTCCCCTTGTCCCCTGCCACGTGGGGCTGGCAGGGACAGGGACAGGGACAGGGAGAGGGACTGGGGTCTCTGCACCCTTTGGCTGTGGGAGAGGTGGCGAACGGTGCCGGAGCAGTGGTGGCAGTTTTTGGTTTGCCTGGTGGCACGGTGAGGGGCTGCAGGGCGCTCGTTTTGGGGACGGAAATCAGCGTTCGGGTTTGTCACAGGCTCAATGCGCTGCGGGTCTCGCTGACGGACAGGATTTGCTCGAAGCACGAGGTTCCCATTCTGATTGTAGACAGATAATTGAATTTTAGAAGCATTTGGGGGTTTCTTCTTTGATAGCAAAAAGAAATCTGTTACTTTATGCCACGCTTCCCCCACCCGGCTGCATTGCCATCGATTTTTGACTCCTCAGGGAGCCAGGGGGTCCCTACCTGAACCAAAAGGAGCGGTGAAAAGCTGAGGAGCACGAGTGAGTCGGCTCCCAACGCTCCTGGGGAGCTGGAGCTAAAAACTGATGAAAGAGCAAACGCTGCCTGAGATAACTTTCTCCTGCAGAATCTCATGTTCCAGCCCCGTGCGTTAATTCTCGAGCCACTGACAAAAACGTGTCCGTTGGGACTTGATGTCTCCAACGGGGAGAAGCTGATTCGGGAACAAACTTTGGGGCCGCCTGTGTAGGAAATTCAGATGCGAAAACCGCAGACGTAAGTGGATCACACGTACACGCAATTTTTCTTAGGTCACCGCTAATGCTTCTAAATGATCTGTGAATGCATTAATGGTTTCTGTTAATTAACAATATGATAAAACTGGCATTTAGTAAGTTGCTGCGTAGTGTGCGTTTCAGTCATTATGTACTCAGCGCTTCGGTTTGATTTCAGAATGTTAATAGAATAAAATTTTAATGAAGGTTTGTTGTTATGAAAGATTTATTGCGCAAAGTTCAGGTGGCAGTTACAGTAGTGGGGTCGGTGACACCGGAGGGGTTCCTCTTGCACGGCTGGTGGCCGGTGCCACCACGAGGGCTTTGTCCAGAACCGGGGTCCTGGCCCTGCAAGGGGAGGGCAGTGCACCCCCCCAGCCTGGAAATCTTTGGTTAAAATGGCTCATTTGAGAGAGGGACACAAGTCCCTCTACCCCTCATCCTCCCGACAGGGAAAAATCGTTCCCCAGAACCAGTTTTGGGTGGATTTTGCCCTGTTTGGAGGGGCTGCCTGGCATGGCGGCTGCTCGTCCCAAGGGGCCTTTTTCTTTTTTCCCCCGAGCGATGCTCCCCGTGCAAATGCCACGCCGTGGTGGGAGGACGGAGCAGGAGCCTGAGCCTTGCAGCTTTCCAGAACAAAAGCGGAGGAGCGTCGTGCTGGTGCCCTTTATCCAGCTGGGCGACTGACCTCAGCTCCCCGCTCTCCTGCCGCGCCGGGATTGAAACGCCAGCACCTTCCCTGGAGGTTTTGATCTAAGGCAGTTGTCTGCTGATTTAATTTTGAGAATTTACTCTCGTGTCATGGAGTATATATCGACTCTTTAAGCGGCAGCGATACCTGCCTGTGTCTGCCAGGAGGACCCGACTGTTTTCCGCGCCCAGCCCAAGATGCACATAAACAGGGAATGGATGTGCGGGCTAATCATCCCTCTTGATGAGCATCATCCGCAGAAGCACTGCTAGAGAGCACACTTTACAGTTAAATGAGGGTGATATTTTCTCGCCTAGAGCGTGAGCGTTAACCTTCTCTTTCCCCTTCCATCTCCTGGTGCATCCCTCTCCCAGTCTGGTTGTGAGATCTTGTTCTCCACGGAGCAGGAGGTGCCTTCAGGTGGGACCTTCAGGTGGGACGTTCAGGTGTGGCCATGGCTCTTCCCAGCAGACCCCTCCTTTGAGGGAAGGAGGTAGAATCTGAGAAGTGTGTGTCTCGTTCTAAGGCTGTGTTCTGTGAAGCTGGAGAGAGTTCCTTCTTTGGCAACCGAAACCTCTCCTTTCACCTGTTTGCAGCGCAGGAAATGGGACTAACGGGGAATAACAAGTGAGAATTGACAGGTTTTATCCTAGACGATTTTGAACTTTAACGAGCTGAGCTGCTGTATGTCAGATGAAAACTTTGTGGAAGGGACTAGAAAGTGTTGGGGGGGGAAGAAACGTGGGACCTGGCCCACAAGGAAGATTTGAGCAACTTCTCCAAAGACACGGCGTCAGGAGGCGGCAGAGTCGGGGCTGAGTTTTTGAGCCCTGGCTGTTGGGTTCTGGCGCTGACAAACAAGTGGCTTTTCTTAGAGGCAGGAATAAACCCGCAGGTCCCTGTTCCCAGACTCTCGGGGTAATGACTTGAATTACCTTCTCAGACAGCAAGAAGTTAGAAACATCCATGGTTTGCTGTCGGAGCAATTAAAATGTCCCGGCCCCTCCGCTCGGGTCGTCCTGTTTGTCTGCAAAGACGAGATTTGGTGACAGCAATTACAGGACTGGGTTTCTCATCCCTTTCTCCCCTGCAGGGGGTGGTCATTGTTGTTATTGTTATTATTATCGTTATTATTATCATTATTATTATTATTTTTATAAGCCGGCGTGGCAGTCTGGGATGCACAGTCGCTCACTAAGTAACTTTTTCCCCTCTGATTACAAGGGATGTGTGAATAAAGCGGGGCGGTATTGATTCACACCAATCTATGCATCGACTGTGTGGGAGCCACTTGCAATTCCCAGCAGCACCAGAAAGCTTTGCAACGGGGAGAAATATGACCAGGCAAGTTGAGAAAATAAATTAAACTAGTGTCAACTTTTCTTGTTTCTTCCCTCATTATTAATGGATGGAATGGGGCTCATTTATCAAGAAGAGGAAAAATTAATTGACACGGGCTTTAATGTTATTATGCCTGGCTTGTCTGGTCACATTTCTTCATTTTTAATTTTTTTTTCTTTTTGAAAGGCATTTTATTAGGGTTTACAGGACCAGCTGCCAAAACTATCGGTATAAACAAGAAAGCAGGTGCATAAATAATGCCACAGCAGGACCGGGCATTTCTCTGCCTCGAAGCTGAAGTTTCTTAATTATGGGGCGAGGAGCGGGGGCCTGAGTGGAGCCAACAGGAATGAGCAGATCAGGTCCCGAGACTCGGCACGGGAGGGGAACGCGGCCTGAGCTAATACCTCCTCGTTACCATGCAGCGGGTGTCGGGCTGGATGCTCCCGTCCAGCAGTGCCGGGGACGGTGGCACCACGGGGACCTGGGGACACACTCGGTGCCGCAGGGACCAGGAGCCGGGAGGGGAACGGTGCCACAGGAGCACGTTCCCTGGGTAAGAGGAGACGGATCCTGCAATAACGAGGGCGACTGCCAGGTTATTCTCGCCCCGCGGCAGGAGTGAGGTGTAAGCAGAGCCCGCATCGCTTACTGGCATGATGTGGACCATGTAAATCTCTTCCTTTCTCCTCTCCGTGCTCTTGTCTCCTTGCCCTCGGTCCTTGGGATTATTGTGTGGGCACAAAAGAGCCTTGGTGATTGCTTACTTCCCAGAACCCTTGAAGGAGCTCTCTGGCGTGCTGTAAATGCAGTGAGAGGCAGCCCCAGCCGCAGAGACCCCACGGTCTCACCAGACAATACAGACACGGGTGAAGAGGAGCACGGCAGATGCAGATGAGATGAAGCGACTTGCTCCACATCATCGGGTGACCCCAAGACAGCCCGGGAGTTGGAGCAGACTCTCCTGGCTCTCGTTCCAGTGCCTTCAGCCCCCGGAGCATCTTTCCTGATGGCCAAAGAGCCTCTTCCCAGAGCAGCGGTGGGCAGGGGGCTCTGTGCCTTGGATGAAGGCAGTTTTGGCTTGAGTACCAGGCTGGGAACTGGTGATGGAGACACCACCAGCCACCACTCCTGGCTGCAGGGGGGTCCCAGTTTGCCCATCAGAGCCCTCCGGGGATAACCCCAGCATGAGCCTGGCTTTAACCTTTCTGGGGTGGGCTGCAATGACCTTGTTTTCCTTGTTGAAATGCGTTCACGGGCTTGAAAGAGCGAGACCTCTAACCCCATAATCTGCTTTGGTGTGATTCTGCCAACGAGTGACGTCCCGGGTGTGTGCAGACTGTACATCCCTGCACACACGGACAGAACCCGGCCGGTGGAAGAGTCGCACGAGGAAGCAGACATATTTCATAGCGATGGCGTCGTCATCTCAGCTATATTTTACCAGGGTTGACATAAAACCTCTCAAGTGACGACAAAGGTGTGAAATATAGTTGGTTTGAGTGTGAAAAAAACCAAAATGCAGAACACAGGAGCACTGACACTTGGTATCTTCCGTACGGCCTCTAAGTATTATTTATGGCTTCTACCAATTTTTTTAAAAAATTATTTTCATCTTTTTATGGTTTCAATCATTTTGTCTGCACAGCGTTTTCTCTTATTTCTGGGAGGCTGTGGCAGAACGTGCTGGAGCTGAGCTCCGTTCTGCTGCTTGGAGCCGTCCCACAGGCCAGGGCAGCCTCCTGGGGTGGAGAAGGCTCTGGATCAAAGGAGGCTTTTTGGTGTGTCAGAGATGTGTCCTGTGCTCTTGGACGTCGAGCGTCTGGGCTGGCATCTGCAGGCACCTTGGAAACGTTTCCAGGGGAACTCAGGGTTGTTTGGATACCTGAGACTGTCTTGCCTTGCACTAAGAAATGTATTTTGGGAGATTTTCCCTCCCCTGTGAATAACACACTTATATCTGTTTCTTGGTGAAAAAGTCCCCAAAAGGGTCCTGCTCCCCAGGGTGCTGGGTGCCCTCCACTTGTAATTCAGCTGAAGGCAGCTGCACCCTCAGCTCATTGACCCCCAAACTTTACAGCTTCTAATTAGATGGTGAAGAAAGTCCCAGTGAGTAAAATAATTGACCTGGAGAAGGGGAGTCCTGTTCAGTGCCCGGGTAGGCAGGAGCAGCCCCACTGCCCACTTGGCCACCAGTGCCGTGGATGCTGGAAGTGAGCCCTCCTCACCAAGATCTGCTTCCATGGACCTCCCCAAGTGGCACTTCTGCTGTCCTCCTCAACAGCCTGGAGCCCCAGCCTTCATCCTCATCCCTCTGAAATCAGGCTTTGGCATCTCCATGTCTCCATGGACCATATGAATGGAAGCTGCGGAGCAGCAAGTTGTGGAGATCCAACAGGATGGTTTGCCAGGTGTCCTGGGTGTCTCCATGTTGACGTGCGCCTGGGGGAGGTAGGAAGGAAGGTGATTTGGGGGTGATGGGCTGAGAAATCTTCAGGCAGTTCTCTGGAGTGGCAGACCCAGGGGAAAAGCCCGACCCCTCGCTGGCTGCCAGACACTGCCGGGCTGGGGGGAGTGGGTCAAGGTGACGAAGAGCAGGGCTGCCACGCTGACATGCTGAGCGGAGGTAGCACCCACCACCCCATGGCAACCGGCCACCTGCGAGGGCTGGCTTAAGTTGAATGTTGGAACTAGATGGTCTTTATGGTCCCTTCCAACCCTGACCTTGCTGTGATGCTACGAGTTGCTGGGCCACCTTGTACGGTAACTACAAAGCTGATTTTTGGCTGGACAGCCCTCTCCATCCCCTTCCTTGCCCACATCCTTCCCGGCAATTAGCCGGAGCTGCGCCGTGCAGGCATCTCCCCTTTCCCGGGGCCCAGCAAACGCTCTCCCGTCCGGCCCCAGGCTCCAGAGATCCCCGTGTGTCCCCGTGTGTCCCCGCGCTGCCCGTCAGTGCCCGTTACCCGGGGATGAATGCAGGGAAATGACTCCTCCTCCTCAGCAGATGCTGAAGGAGGGTGTTTTCACCTGAAGGTCGTGAGTACTTGTCTCAGCTTCCGTCAGCGACGGCGCTTGGCTCGGAGCCTCTTGACTGGGGGCATCTGTTTGCCTCTTACTTTATTTTTTTCTCCCTCTTCTTTGTCTTTTCTTTTACAGAAAAGATTATTCAAATGAATATTCAGTTTTATTCATTTGAATAAAAAACCCCAACCGTTTGACTCTGTTAAATGCTTATCTCTTAAATAGAGCTTGTTAGCTTCCAATAATAGCTTCATTCAGAAGGATGCGGTATAATTTCATTTTAAAATGTGTGCTCCTTGACAACCGGAATCCTATTTATGTCACCATTTTAAACAGCCTTCTTTGTTTTGTGTTAATCTTTTTCATACACTTTCCGAGAACCATTTTTTTGTTGACTCTTAGTACCTCTCAGAAGAAATAATTGTCTATTTAGTCCAGGAAGGTTTCTGAGAGTTTTGGTAATTTAAAAAAAAGCATGTATTCATTATGCTAACTAATAAGGCGTGCACGCAGTAATATTTTTTTGCGTGTACAGTTATTAAAAGTTGGAATCTGATATTCAAAAAGTGAAACAATAACAAAAAAGAGCCCATTACCCGTCACTTTTATGAAGTTTTTAATTCTGAGGCGTATGATCTCTTGGGGATTGTTCATTTGAGGAGCGATAGCGTCTCTTGAGTAGCATCCTATGGATTTTAAGTGCCTGTTCGTGCGCAGGCTACAGTCCCCTGGTCGCTTCCCAATCACTTAAAGCTGTCAGTAATGGTAAAAGTGAAATACAGTGAGCTTCCAGGTGTGGATGGCGTGCCCTGCGTGGCTCTGGGTCTGTCACGCTGGAGCAGCATCCGCCGGCTCCGGAGGGGAGGGAGTGACGGTGGTGGTGGGGTTTCTTACAGCCCCAGTCTCGCTGGTTTTTCCTGCCCTGGCCAAACCACGCACATCTCTTAAAAACCCGCAAATGAGTGTTGACACCTACGGATTGTTGGTTTATTCTTGTTAAAATATCTGTAGATGCAGGAAGCTGGGTGGTGGCCACCTGATCTAATCAGACAAACAATTCCCCGATAAACTTGTGTCTAAGCCGTATGGAGCGGGATGAGAACGGGAAACTCGTTTCCGAGTCCAAACGCGTGATGACTGCGGTGGGCTCCCTCCCGGGGTTGGGCACATTAGGGCTCATCTCCTCTAAATTCCCTCTCTCTCCTCCATCCTGGCAGGGAGGCCTGGCAAAAGTTGAAAGAGAAATCCTCAAAACTGCAGCACTCACTAATGAGTTACTAATGATGAAGATGTTGCTGCTGCTCAGACAATTAATGACTTTGTGGCCCCGGACTGGCCGTCTGGATGGGCTGGGCAGAGCCGGTCCCCACGGCGCGATGCTCCCGGCTCCCGTAGTTGCCTGGCGCAGCGTGTGCCGGGATTCCTGGGATGCCGTCTCCAGCCAGTGAACCACAAAAATTTCAGTTTTAACTACAGGTCTGTTTAAGGTAGATTTAAATGGAGCAATTTAGAAAGCAAATGAAAGACTTAAGTAAAATACTTGAAGCTGCTCTAAGTGCGGAGTGCAGCGGTGTTCTGGGCGCTGGGTTTCATGTGATGTGCTGTGGGATGATGTGTTGTGCCTTGGAGGAGATCTAGAAACCATTTCTGGTGGGTTTTCCCCCAAGAAGAGGGTCCAAAGAGGGTCTGACCCTTGCTACATGCACTGTGCGTTCCCAAACAAGCCAGCTGGGAGCTGCTGGGATCCAGCCTCGGCCAGTGCAGGAACCAGCAAATGCACTTCACAGCTTCAGATATTGTAGCCTGAAAAACATGTCTTGTGTCTGGAGGTTGCCAAAGCACATATGATTTTAATATCTGCTGCTGTGCCCCATCAAAGCAAATCCAGTGTGTGTTTAAAAGGATGCTTTGGGAGCCCAGCGCAGAACCTGCCTGCTGCTGGGCACTCACTGGGAGCACTGGGACTGGCAGAGGGTCAGGGGTGGCACTTGGGACCATCAGGGCATCCTTGGGTTTCCTTCCTTCCCCCTTCCAGCCCCCACGGCTGCTGCTGGGGCTGCCCTGGCTGCGGCCACTCCGGGTCACAGCCCCGTGCCACCAAGACCTTTCACGTGCCATTTCACCAGCACCGAGTCCAGCAGAGTTTTCAGCGCAGTTTGGGGGATGAAGCTCATCCCGTTGTTACATTTTTTTAAGATTTCATTAGCTTAATTGGTGTTGGTGTCGACCTGTCAAACCTTTGCCAGAAATGTAGCACATAAGATCATTTTTTTGTTTATTAGCTTGATTCTGTATTTTTTTTTAAGGGGACATGGCTGTGTATCGCGGTGGTGGGCTGCCCGATTGCGTTAGCGTGGGGTGTCTGTGGCCACAGCCCACAGCCACGGGCGGGCAGCAGGCATCAAACCACCCTAAACCAGCCCAAATCCGCGGCTCCTTTGAAGCAGCAGCAGCGGCGAAGAGAGGAATGATTAGATCAGAAGCCTTAAACGTAATGCGTTCTCGCAGGCCTCAGGATGTCCTGATGAGGTATTAGAGGAAGTAATTCAGGAAGAAAGGGACAAATAACCACCTCCGGAGCCCGGCTGACCCGCGGGGGCGGCTGCATCCGCACGGGACGGAGCTGCGGTGGCTGCGCCGGTGGCCGCGGGGACGGACGGGTGGTGTTTGCTCAGAGACACAAAGTGCTGCTGCGTGTTTGGGGAAGAATGAGTGGGGTTTTTTTCTCCTCGCGAAGGGTAAATGAGGAATCATCTTCTGTCTTCCTGGATTTTTATTTTTTTGGGGTCGGGTAATGAGTCAGCTCTAATGGAGAAGTCCCATGGAATTAAACAAGAGATAAAATCAATATGGTTCCATAGAAATATAATTGGGTTTTGTAGAGATTGCTCTTAAAAACCTATAAGGTGTAAAAGAAAATACAGCCTTATTGTAGTTTCTGAGCCATCATGTAACCAGGGTGTAACTATCCATTAAATTCTGCAGGATGGATCAAAAAATCCATAAGGAGATTTTAATTCTCCATTAAATCCTATGGAAGAGCTGGAACAGAACCATATTAATTTTCCCCAAGACAATGCTTCTTCCCTCCGTTAGTCTGTAACCAGCTCAGCCACAGCTCCACAGACAGCAGGTGTATTTACACGAGCAGATCTTTATGAAAGTTCTCCAAAGTCCCAATGGCTAAGTCATGATTTATTAAAATGACATTGTTTAACTTAACTAATATTTTCCTTTTCTCCTCCTCTTTTTTCTTTCTTTATTAAACAGGATTTGGCTTCGTAACTTTTGAAAATGAAGACGTGGTGGAAAAAGTCTGTGAAATTCATTTCCACGAAATCAATAATAAAATGGTGAGTTGTTCTTGTTCCGCAGCACGTGTCGGTGGCAGTGACACCTCCCTGGCTTTGTCACAGGCAGGTGCCAGGCCTTGGTGGTGGCCCTTTGGGACAACCTTCTCCCCATTAATTAATTAATAATGAAGGTTAATTGGGTGCTGGGCACACTGTGCCTGGTGGAGGTGTCACGGGGGCAGGCTGCTGAGCCTTGACCATGGCCATGGGACCCTGCGGCCGTCCCCCTGCCAGCAGGATGGGTGTGTGTCCCCCCCAAGTGCAGGTGTTCTCTGGGGGCTTGGGCAGCCACCTTGGAGCAGGTTTTGGTGTGGGAAGCCAGAGGGCTGAAGATGGTGTGAACCAACCTCTCAGCATCT
Organism: Limnodromus scolopaceus; assembly: GCA_028565335.1. Classification (NCBI taxonomy): domain Eukaryota; kingdom Metazoa; phylum Chordata; class Aves; order Charadriiformes; family Scolopacidae; genus Limnodromus; species Limnodromus scolopaceus. Next base: position 4,562,410 of record JAOXNO010000007.1, read on the forward strand.
TGGCCAGCCTTGGAGAAGTCCTCCTTCTCCCACCCTGCTCTTGGGAGGAGCTGTGGCAGCCGCCAAAAGGCTGTGTTGGGAGTTTTTGGGGAGGATGTGGACTGGAGAAGCTGCTGCAAACCTCGGGAAATCCCAAAATAGCTGCTCTGCTCAGGCTCCTGCGTCCTAGTTCTGCTCTGACGTTGCTGCTGCCCATGGACCGTGTCCCCAGGGAAGTCACGGCTCTGCCATCAACCCACAATCACTTCCCACCCAGGCCCAACCCAGGAGCCAGACCCCGGTGAAGTTTCTCCTAAAGGACAGTCGGGTCCCAGGTTGCGGGTTGCCCTGTCACTAAAGCCACTGAGCCAGATGAAAAAGGGCATTTGTATTTCAATTGATGCAGTAACTTTGATATTTTCAGCTAAAATATTCTTTTTCCCCTTTGTCAAAACATCCTTTGCTTCTCAAATGTGTATTCAGATATGCACTGTATATTGGTCTGATATGTGTTCACAGACTTTAAATTCAATAATAGAGCTTTTAGTGTGGATAAGATCAAAGCAATCTCCTTGGCATATGCTGGAGGCCTGATTCAATATTTGACTTGCTAATTTTTCCCAGGGCACTGAAATAATATTCTTCATATTGTTCCTCACAGCAACGTGCATCTGAAATAAAAGTAAGGGGTCCCCTTGGCAAAGTGAGGGGTGGGATGGTGGGGCGGGGGCAGTTCCCTGTCTGGGAGAAGCCTCTGGCTCCATCTCGGTTGGGAGCCCCGGGCTTTGCCTCTGCCCTGTCCGAGCATCTCGCTGCTTCCCCCGACTTCCTCCCGCCCCGGGGGTCCCCTGCCCGGCACCCGCGATGCCGTGGGTTGTGGGGGAGGCTCATTCCGCTGTGTCGTTACTAAACGCCAATTAATCTGCCTTAAAACAAAACAAAAAGAATGAGCCGCAACCGCCCCCGCCCCAGCATCCAGACGACAGACCCAGCCACGAATTAGAAGCGCTTGGAATGTAAATTTAGGTAAGATTTGTCAGTCGGGAGGGAGGGAAGAGCTCTGGTGCCACACTCCAGGGTTTTCCCACCGCTTTGTCGCGGGCGGGTGCGTGTCACGTCGTATTCCGTAGGTTTAGTTATTTCACAAAATAGTTTTTTTTCCCTCTGGAGCAAGGCTCGGCCTTCGCCTGGTGCAGATCCGCCCTGCCCAGTATGGCCCTGGTGAGGTGCTGGATGAAGGCTGGAAGGAGCAGCAGGCGGTGGTGTGTCCCCCCACCAGGGCAGAGCCTGTTGTTTGATGCTTCTCCTGCGCGGTACAAATCCCAGCCGGCTGCGGGCAGAGCCCTGCGCGGGGAGGAGCGGTGGGAGGGCTGTTGGGAGGGTTTCTTCCCGGGAAAAAAAGGAAGGTAACAGCAGCGCGGGGAACACGGGGCACAGGACAGGGCGCGAGCACTCGAAGGACATCCCAAAGAGCGAAAGAAACGGTTTTTTTGTTGGTGTTTTGTTGTCGTGGGTAATTAAAAGGTGTTCTTCCCGGCTCTCCACGCACCATCCAGACGCCGCGATGCTTTGAGCGTGTCGCTTCTCCCGCAGCACTAATTTTAAAAGCAGCCCACGAGGGAGGAGATGAGACATGATCCTGTCTCGGGACTGACTCATCGTGTTGCTGATGTGTCTGCGGATTAATTACCAGGGCCGTGCAGGGGCAGGAGAGCTCGTGCGTCCCCGTGTGACAGCGAGCTGGTGCAGGTGGGCAGATGGCCGGTGGTGACACACGGCTGGCCGGGGGTCAGAGGCAGGCACAGGGGTGCTTGGACCTTGACTTCTCCTGTTTCGTTGTCAACTTGTGCCCCTCTAGAGCTGAGCTGAGGAGGGGTTCTCACAGCCCCAGCTGGGGGCGACGGGGTTTGCAGCCACTTGGTGAAGTGGGACACGGACACCCCATCCCCATCCCCGGGCTGCTCAGCCGGGACATCCCACGGCTCCACGGGCACCGACTCACCCTGAGCTGTCTCTTTCTCATCCCCCGAACACTAATTTCCCAAGACACGGGGGCAAGCAAAGGGTAGCGGGGCTGCTGCTGCTCACCAGCCTATTTCCAGCCTCCCGTTGCCCTCGCAGGCTATTTTTAGCCCACCCATTCTGCTTCTGTTGCCATCCGTAAAGCTCAGAATGTCAAATGTAATATTAAACGAGCAGTGTGAAAGCGAAAAGAAAATGCCAGAGAGGTATTTAATAAATGAAACTTGGAATTTACGTGGGAGGCCAAAGATGCTCTGCAGACATCGTGAGGGGGGGAACAAATAAAACCCAAACAAGTTGTCCCCAGAATATTGTTCCTCTGACGCGAGCGGGCTGCTCTGCAAAGAGAAACGTGGTTTTCTAAAACATGGGTGCAAAAGTAGGTGGAAAAGAAATGGGATTGATTAATCAGTGGTGCCGACGAGCGGGGTGATGAGCCGAGCCTGCCCCTTTGCACTTGAAATCAGGGTCTCAAGTCCGACTCTGGAGCAGCCAACCAAAACCTTGGGCTGTTTTAAAATAGGCTTTGATGCCACGTAGCACCTGTGGCTGTTTCTTTCTCTCATGGTGGGATTTTGTGGGGGTTTTATTGTGGTTTCTTTTTAATGTATCAGCGCTCCTCAGGCTTCTCCCTGGACTGGAAGCCTTCGCTGTGTGTGACATTCTAGATGTGTGTGTCACACACCATGTGCCTTTGGGTTTTCATCCATAGTCTAAGGTACCTCCATCCGTGGAAGGACCAAGCTCTGCACCACTTGGGGAGGGCACCACCAGTGTCTGAGGTCCCTGCAGTAACTGGGAGTGGAGGAAACACAAGCAGCCACCAAACCACCTCCAACCTTGCACAGATGTTTTGAGAAGCCACCGGGTCCTTTGCCAGCTGGACACCACAGGAGACAAAGGTCAACCCCCAGATGTGGTGTTGGACCTGGTGTGTGGTCCTGCTGCCTCTCCAGCTGGTGTCTCACTGGTGGTGGTGGTGGGAGAAGATGCATGGAGCACGGTGCAGGGGTGATGGATGTCATGGTGCTCAGCTGGAAGTTTTTTGAGTGCTGTAAGCATGTTTTGATGCTTTTGTCCCAAATGTGCAGAGCTCACAAGCTCTCTCACCCCTCCCAGCCCTCCATGAGGGTATAACCACCAGCTTGTGGAGCTGGAGGATCATAGAATCATAGAATCATCTGGCCCGGAAGGGACCTTCAAAGGTCATCTAGTCCAACCCCCCCGCAGTCACAGGGACACCCCCAACTAGACCAGGTTGCC
>JAOXNO010000007.1:4580715-4591280 GCA_028565335.1 Limnodromus scolopaceus
GCAGCGGGGTGTGGATTAGTATAAACACGCACATAATACATAGAAATACCCAGCTGGATTCCTGGGCTTGGTTACAGAGGCCTGGCAGTGGTTTTTAGCGCAGTACGGTTGTGTCGCGAACGCTGTTCTCCACACTCTGCCTGTGCCGCGGTACCTCGGGGTGGACCAGGGTGGTCCCTGGTGGGTGTCGTGTCCGAGGTGTCCCACTGCAGTCCCGGGTGGGCGTCAGTCCGGTTCCTCCTCAGGTTACGCGAGGTACTTTTTTAATTGAAAAAAAAACCCAACTGAATGCCCATCTGAATTGTACTGTCCTCTTGGTATTTATGGTTGTCCAAGTGAAACGAGGTGACAAATATCTGACCTCCCCGTGTGCATCTCCAGTCCCTGCCGGGGCTGGTGGCCGGGTCCCCTGGCCGGTCCCTCTCCCGCATCCTCCGCTCTTCCCTCCGGCACGGGGACGGCCCCTTGCCCCGCGGGCGAGACACACGCAATCACTTTGGCAACGGCTCTATCTTCTCCCATCACGTTATTTTTTCCCTCTAGGCCTTTATGACTCAGTACGTAGCCTTTGTCTTTTTTTTTCTTTTAATTGCAATCACCCCCTTTCTGTGTCTTTTTTTTTTTTTTTTTTTTAATTTCTGGGACTTATCTTTTCAGTTTAATCTATTAATTTCTGTTCTTATTTCACTTTGCAGACTATTTGCCGATTTCACAAGACATAATTTTTATCAACTAGTTCTTAAAGATGCATAACAAATTAATCGGGGTTTACTACAGTGCTAATGAGAGAGAGAGACAGAAAAAGCCTGGGTGGTCCATGCTTAATATCAATGTCCACTGAAAAATTGCTGCTCTTACTGGCTGGTTTGATTGACGGGACTTTTTTTTTTTTTTTTTTTTTTTTTTTTAAAGGCTCCATATCCTCACTGCTTTGAGTTTGCTTTTTATTTTATTTTTTATTTTAATTTTTTTTTTCCTCTGCTTTGTTATGAGTTTTTAATGCCCACTTGGAATGTAACTCACAGGGATTGGGGATAGGGGCGTTATGAAGGCATGACTTCTCACAAACTTTTTAGAAATAATTCTTATCAAGGAAGCAAAACTGATGATTGGGTCTTAGAAGCAGCCCCAAAGAGAGATGTTGGCGCTTTTTAACGTAGAGACGTTCAGTAGCCGCACAAATCATAATTAGGGCGGAGCGAGACTTAACGTCTCCCGTCGCTGGGATCGTTAGCGACGCAGGGTTTAATTACTCGAAACGAGTGCCCTGTGTCCGCAGGTGTGACCCTGTGGCGCCGGCGGCCGCAGCCGTAGCCGACCCACGCGTCGTTCCTCCCGTTTCCTTCCCTTTGGGCCGGTGGCTCCTTTGCCGTGACCGGGGGGGGGCTAACTTTGCGCGGGCCGTGGCTAGAAGCCACCAACGGGGCTCAGGCAGTTGCCAGCCCTGCCCGGCTCCGAGCCACCGGCCGCCCCCGCAGCAGCGACGCTCTCCCCTGCTTCTGCTTCCAGGCTTCGCTTGCAAATCACGGGCAAATTAACTGAAATTCTGGCAAGAGGGACGAGCGGTCCCCGGCCAGCTCGAGCTGTGTCGCGCCTCCTCGCCTCCCCCCCTGCGGCAGAGGAGCCGCAAAGCTCCGCCATGGAGAATGCCTCCAGCCATTGGCTTTATTTTTAACCAGATTCTGGGCTTCTGGGTAGAAAGCACGCATCGTATTTAAATTCTGGCTTTCTTTAAGTGTTTCTACCCGTTTTTATAAGTTTGTGAGAAGTAAATTGCATGCTTACAGTAGAACTGTAATGCATTTTAATGTTTGTTAATCCACTTGTTTAAAATGTCAGTGTCAAAGGCTCTACAGTACACGGCTATGCTGTTCATTTCATTAAAGATGCTTGATGTAATAATTGGTTAGTTTTCTTTTTACTTTTCTGCAGGCAATAGCTTTTTTTAATCTGTATGGCTTCTTATTATTTTGTTTGGGTTTTTTTGCTATGAATTGCTTTGCTTTTGTGAACTTGTCTTAGTGTGCATGATTTGCAAACATTTCGGCTATTGTGAATTTTCTCATTTTTTGTAAATAGTCCATCTGTGCTTTTCTTTTTTTTTTTTTTCTTTTTTATGACTTTTTTCCTGTAAGTAACTGAGGTAGAAAATAATAATAAATTGTTTACAACGGACATGCTGTGTTGCTGCTCTCTTAGCTTGCAGTTTTAATATTTTGGTTTGGACGCCCCAAATAACCAGTACCAATGACCATTTAATAAAAGAATAAAACAACCATCCCTCAGAGCGTGTGACCCAGTGTTTGAAGAACCTGCAGACGAACGGTTACATACGAGGTGTGTTTACAGCAAAAATTAAAAGCAAACCAGATGACAATGCGCTTGTAATTGGGGGGCCGGGAGTGACCCCCAGTTAAAATTGCGGTGTCCCCAGCAGTCTGGTCTTCCACCACCGCGGTCAGTGCGGTCCCTGCCAGCCACCGAGGGGGGTTTGAAGCATCAAACCCGTAAAGTGTGTTAGGAAACCCCCATTGCAAACCCTCCAGCGCTCCCCTGCAGGGATCTCTTGCTGCTGTTTGGAAATTGGAAGGCAAATCAGGTAACTCTTTGTGGCAGTGAGGAGGTCCCCGGCTGGGGTGGCAGCCGGTGTCCTCGGTGCAGACCCCGTGGTGCCATCACTGTCTCTGTCTCAGTTACACGTTGTTCCATCGTTACCTGGATGGTTGGGGATTGCCAAAGTTACTTAGAAGTCTTCAGCTGAGGAATTTTAATTTTTTTTGGTCTAATTAAGGGTTTGTTTGCTTGTATGTTTGTTAAAGCTTATTAAAACCTTTGTATTTGGGGAGAGGTGGGAAAAACAAATATTTTCACAAACTTTTCAGACAGAGCTCGGGGAAGCAGACTCGCTGATTAATAATGATGCTCCATAGCCCGCGAAGCCCAACCTTGGGTCACGCTCCTGCAGTGCCCGGTGCTGTGAAAATGCAACACAAGATCAGCTCGAAGTCTAAACTGATGATTTTCATTATTATCAGAGCATTTTTAAACAATTTTTTGTTAATCTGTAGAGCTTAATTTAGTTTCTTTCCTGATACCAGTCACAATCTGCTCACTTGTTGGCTGGGCAGGAGGGGATTCTTGTGTAAAAGTGGTTTGTGATGTTTGTCTGGAGGTCTGAGAGAGGAGGTGAGGTAAGGATGTTCCTCATCTGTTATTTAGGACACCCAGCAATATTCTGAAGCTGTAAATTGTCTTGCTGTGCAGATTTCTCGCTCGTGGTTAATAACCTCCTAAGGAGAGTCCAGTGGGAAGGGGAGGAGAAGAGCGTGTTTGTAGCATCACCATCCTGCAACGCCGAGGGTTTGGCTGCAGCAAGGTGTGGTGGTGCAGAACGGTCCGACTGGGGAGGTTCAGCTTCACCGCGGGGAGCGCGGTCTGGCCAGGGCTGGGAGCTGGTGGTTCAGCTCCAGAAGGAGCATAAACTGAATTCCCGCGCGGGATTTAGCTGTAATTCTGCCGGTTGGCACCAGCCGCAGCCTGGCTCCCGGCCTCATGCTCCTGGTGCTTCAACGGCCCCCAGCCACATCCCCGTGTCCACGGGCACCCGGCTGCTCTGCGGGTGTGAAGGGGGTTTAAAGTGGAGATGTCACCTACACACAGCTGTGTTACCAGTAGAAGTTAGCGTTAACGAGAGTCAGCTCTGTACAACACTCTTTCAAGTCTTAAGTCCAAAACTTGTATAACACTTGGCAATGGGAGCAAAGTCTGTCTGGTCATAACACTTTAATGATCAAACTTAACATTAAGAAATTTCTGGCAGCTGCAAAAAAGGAGGAGGAAATACAAAATATATTTTAAATTGTCTGTTCAGTTAGTTAAGCCTTGTAACAGTAAGAGACGTGGTACGAAGCTGGAAATGTTTCTCGCTCCTTTGTCTAACCCTTTCTTAACTGCTTAAAGTCTGCTCTGATCACCCCGGCGCTGCATGCTTTTTTTCACCTAAAACACAGTGCTGCATCTGCATGGCATAAAGTGGTTTACAAAGTGCATTTGAAATCTGCTAGAACCACCTTAATTACCGCTCTTCAAACCTCTCCCTTTCAGCCTCCGTCAGTGAAAACAAAGACTCTAGACTGGACCTGTTTTAAAATTAAGGTTTGGGGTTTCTTCTGCTGGCAGAGGGCAGGACCGTTCACGTTGCAGGTGCATCCCCGGCGTGAGGAGCAGCTGGAACTGCAGACAGCAAACCAAGAAATTAATATAGCAAAGCCCATAAATTTCCAGCCAGAAGGTACTCCTTCCAGTTCTCCTTAGATGACGGTAGCTTTTGTTTTGACGCAGGGAAAAAATGGCACCTAGAGCTGTCGTTCCCTGGGTCCGAGCACCTCAGTCTTAAGCACCTTCCCCTCTTAGGCACATGGTTTTTTTAATGTTGCAGAGAATTGTGTAAAATTCCTTTTTCACCCCCCATTTCCCCCAGTCCTTAAAATAATCTGCTGGATGTCAAATTTAAGGTGAGGTTTTCAAGAGTGGGTGGTCCAGCTTCCACCGATTTCAGTGGCAGCAGAGCGTGGTGAGTAGCAGTGCTGCCTGTCCCCCTTGTCCTGCCCCGTCCCCTCTGCGGGGCCGAGGCTGCTCCTGCGGCTCCCCAGGCAGCACGTCTGGCTGAGCACCAAACCTGCCCAGATCCTTCATCAGGTTTTTTCTCTACTGATGCCTTGAAAAACTGCTTGAGCAATAAGAACATCTTGAACGCTGAACTCAGATGCTGATTGTCCTGTTCTCAGCTGCTCGCTGATCCGTGCATGGAGTTTGAGGCAGGCTTTCAAATTTCAGGGTCATTGCCCTGAAAATGAGTTATTTTTCCCTATTGTAAAGGGACAGGGAGGAGAGAAAAGGGAAGAAATACCCAGCAACATTTTGGGGTGATACTGCAGCAACAGAGCTCCCAAGTGATCGCTTCTGCTGCGCCCAGGCCACAGCTGCAGCAACGGGGAAGTGTAATGAGAATAATTATTCACAAGAGTAAAGAGGCAGAACGCAAACACGCTTGTATGGAAGAAACATGGATGACCCTATAGAAAGAAGAATGGGATCTGGTAATGCCAAATGTAAGGAATTCCAAGGGCCCGAGTGAGCCGGCGCGTGACTGCTACACTGCTTTTACGCCTTACGCCTCTGTAAATACAATTTTTAAGTGTAAAGCTGTTAAAAATTAGGAGCTGGGGGTTGCAAAGAACTTGAAGAGATTAGTCCCCTTAAAGCACAAAAAACATTCAAGTGAATGTTTTTCAATCACATTTAGCACTAGGATTTCAAGCTGGTAATTAAGTTGCTTCCAAGTCCTCCTTTGCCCAGAAGCAGTAATATGTGGTCGCTGCGGTGATGCCCTAAAGGTTTCTGGACTCGGCACCACAATCCTCTCCTCTGACCTTTTTTAAAACGTGGATTATGAAGTTCCCAGTGGTGGTTCTGCCAGCAAAGGCAGTGGGAAGTTGCCCCTCTCTGCCAGCGCTCGGAGAGCTGCGGTGTCCCTCCGAGAGGGGCATTCAGTCCGACTTCGGCACCCGCAGGTTGCAGAGAATTTCCTACCCTCTAATAACCCCTGCCTCTGATTAATTATCTTCTCTTTTACATAGTTGCCTCTTGTCTGCGTTGAATTTTTCCAGCTTCAACCTCCAGACATGAGTTCTTTTTATGCCTTTGTTCATCATCAAGGATCTGTCTTCTAATAATACTTACCCAGATAGTTTAGATCATTCATAAAAATTTAAGCAAGCAGTTTAACCAAATAGCTCGTTTTCTGTACCATCGAAGCAACTGAAATGAGGCTTGAAGCAAATCAGTGCCACTTTGCTGAACTTTAAATATATGCTTTAATGTGGTTCCATCTAACCTGCCCTTGTTCATCCCGCAGCAGGTGACTGAAATTCAGAGCTTCTGCGCTGCCTGACAGCTTGGGTACAGGGAGTTTGCAGGTATTCCTCCCCCTGCAGCCATCGTTTCATTTATACTCACCTTGGTTATTAAAAATCGATAGTAAATGTTTGGCTTTGGGCTTTAAAATGAGAAATGCTTTCGCTGGAGCGATCAACTTAGTATTAAACAGAATTGCTTGCTTTTAGGAAGCAATTTGGTTGAGATTCTTTCATCCACATCAGCTGCGTTCACTTGAAGCTTGTAATTCTCTGTGTTTCACCAGTTACTAAATTAGGGAGAATCCAAATTACATACTGAGTTTGAGTGTTGGGTGGTGGGAAGTATAGTTTTCATAGGACACATTTGGGAAGTGTAGCGGACGCCCTGAAGCTGCTGTAGGATAGGAGCAGATTTTCAGTAGAATAAATAAATCAGCCACCAGCTTTTGCTTTTTGGTTTGCGGGTTTTTTGAATAAATAGTTTTCTTAGGATGAACTGTTTGCTTTTGAGAAGTTTCCCAGTTCTCTGTACAGTGAAATAACTGCAAAAGGGTTATTACACTTGAAACACCACAGAATGATAATTTGGAGACAAACAAGGCTTTGTCTCGCTGATGCATAAAGTAATTACTGGGCAAAAGTGCATCATTCTCATTTCAAAACCCGTGGCCTGAGAGTGGTAAACAGCTGAAAAATGGGTCGTTTACTGTACATAAAGTGGAAGTGCCAAATTTTAAATTAACTATATTTGGGTTTTATTGTTCTGTTGAAATTCCAAAGCAGAAATATTTGTTCATAATAACATCCATCTGCAAACAGGCGTCCGGTGTGAAGCGCGTTTGGGGTGTCTGACGTGGAGAATTCTCCTACAGAATCTGGCCACGCACCGTACATTTTAAGCAGGGGGTGACTGCCTGGAATCACGTGGTGGGCTGCTTAATGAGCTTTCCATTATGCATCATGTGCTCTATCTGAAGTTCGCTAATTTTCTGACCTGATGAAATAGATTTTAATAAGCTTGATGTAACGCAGCATATAAAGACAAAGGGAAACACTTAATGGGGCTGTCACAGTAAGGGGCTCTGAGCGGGCTGGGAGATGCTAAAAGTGTTAATAGAATTGATCAAAAGCTGAGGAAAGAAGCTCTCCGTTTCCATGGAGGTCTGCCCTGCACCTTGCTTGGGCCCTTCTCTCTGCTGTTGTGTGGATGACACTCTCCCAGTTCTTTAAACTGACAAACTGGGGTCACTGGTGGGAAACGCGAGATGTTTCAAGCAGGGCTTGTAGCTGCCTCCACATTTGCTTCCCACGGACTTTGGGAGAGCTTCAGTAGAGTCCTCAATCAAATCCCAAAGAGTTAATTGCCGCTAAACAATGATAACATGTCAAAAATGATTTGGTAGAATCCCAATTTGGTAGAATCACCAGTTCTAGCTAAAATGTGATTTCTCTGGGTATATATTTTCTAAATGTTGAGCATTTCCTTGTTAATCTAAACCTTGAAATGGTAGCAGGTTTTTTTCTTCCTCGTTCTTGTTTTCCTATAGAAAGGGAGGGGGAGTCTGAGACAGAGAAGCCTGAAAGATGAAGGTTTTAAACATAAAGGGATTGTTTTGGGATGGAACTTTCCCTTGTGCGTGCTCACCATTAAAGACTACATTTTTGTCCAGTAAATTGGACCCACGCCTGCCTGCCTTCAAAAAAAAAAAAAAAAAGGGCTACCAGGCTCTTCTGCTTCATGGTTTCGAGTCTCTGATACTTTTTGAAATGAAGCCTAAAGATCCTACAAAGAGGATAACGCTGCCTAATGGAAAGAATAATGCAAGCGAGAACCCATTTGAAATGACAGCTGTGAGCCTCGCGAAGCTTTTCTGTGCTGATCAAAGCTGCTGGTAACGGTGTTTGAAAAGAGGATATCAGTTTCCCCCTCTCCTTTTCCCACTCAACCTGCAGACGATTGTATATATTCCAGACTTTGCACTTTTTTTCCTGGGAGATCAAGTGAACCTCCTGAACGACCGGTGTTGGGATCAGCGGGCTGGGGAGCACCGTTGGCATCAGAGGCGAGGTGTTTTGGGGGGGATGCAGCCTCCGAGCTTGATCCCCTCCTGCCTGGGGCCTCCGAAACTGCCCCCAGGGACATGGGGACTTGGCAAGATTGAGCTGGCGTGTTCAGTGTGCAAATACTCCCAACAATCCGTAAACGGAGAGGAAGGATTTTGCTCACTAGGCACAGTTTTCTGGTGGCTTTTATTTCATCCTCCATGCATGTCCCATGATTTTGGTTGTTTTCTGAAGTCTGGTGCTGGAGTCAGATGATGATTTGAGCATCTCAGCTTCCGTTTTTATTCTTGTTTTAAATCTGTGTGCTTATTGCTAAAGTCTAAACATACGACCTTGTGTGCCTCAAGTGCTTTAGCCATTGGAAGCAGAGAGATTCTTTGCATGGTATTTTTTGATGTAAGAAGTAATTTCATGATCTTTGGGACTACTTTTCGGTTTGATTCTTGTTGTCTGGCTGTTTGTAGAGGACAGGGTCTTGTGTTCCTCGGGGATACAAGATATTTGGGGTCTTCAGGCACTGAAGAGAGCCGAGCAGGTGTGACGCAGTCAGTGATTTCTCATAGAGGAACCCTGGGCTGGACCTGAGGGCGTCCTGGCAGCACGTGTGGAGCAAGGGGGTGTAAAATGGTTCTTGTGGTTTTCACTCGCTCTTGGTTGCCTTGTAACCAGCTTCAGGCTGGGGTAAAGGAGAAATCGGTGGTTTGAGAAGGGAACAATCCCACTGGAGCAGGAGATGGAGCAGGGCAGAGACCTGTGGAGGGAGCGTGCCCTTCGCCAGGAGCCCCTCAAGTCCCCCGTAGGGACTGGCCCTGCTCTCACCAGATTTGCTCACAAAGCCCCTGGAAGATCAGCTAAATCCTGGGCTCTGGGTGTTCTCTGCTGGGTAATGCCGAGTGTCAGACAGCGGGGCCCAAACGTGTGCACCCCTCGGTCCTCCCTCTCCCAAACCTACCTATCCCTTGGAGAAGGCAGTTTCTTGCATCCAGCCATTGGCTAAATCTGTGACCTTAGAGCAGAGTGTTTAAAACCAGATGTGTCCATCTTCCTCGCACGAGGCTGCTTCAGTATTTAAAGTGAAACGATTGATGCAGAAAGCAGAAAAATTTATCTGTGAAAAATTGAACTCCAAATACTGGCTTGAGCTCCTTCAGAGCAATAAGAGAGCATGAAATTGATGTGAATCCTCAGGGCTTTCCTGGACAGTGTGCGAGCCCACTGCAAAACAGTTATTGTAAAATATCTTCTAATTGCAATGCCTAAAGTGGGCACTTCTGTCCCTTTGAACAGCTTTGGTATCTTGTTTTCTCTAGGCAATTATAAGCAGCGGATACACAAAGAAGGACGGGGATCGTTTCGGCAGGAATCAGAGCGCCTTAAACAAACACGATGAATGAATTGATCTCTCCTTCCACCTCCTTTTGATTTCCCAGATGGCTGAGGAGAGCAGAGGGCTCGGAGGGAGCAGGGCTGGCACCAGCAGTGGGACTGTCGCTGGGGTGGGATCCAGAGCATGCTGTGATTGATGCTCCCCTTGACTTCAAGGTGCTCGTGGTCCAGGCGCCCATTCCTGGCGCCCTGTCCGAGCCACTCGTTAAAAATGAACCAGGAGCATGCAAGCCCCTCGGGGGCTGGCTGCAGGGTGCAGAGAGCCTGTTGATACCCCTGTGGCCTGTGGGGTCACCCCGCAGCCAGCATTCCTGCATCCCCAAAGCCACGTCTCTGTTTCCCAGAGAAACCTGCACTTCCCAGGCATTGCTAAGGGAAAACGGTGGCACTGGCATGTCACACACTGGGCTCTGCCAGCTAATGCGTCTCCTTGCTCCATGCTCTGGTCCTTGGAGGTGTCCCTGGTGTTCCGTGCCAGGGTCCCCGTTGGTCAGAGTGGGATGGATTGCATCCACCTCTGCCGCTGCCCGGGGAAGAGAACCCAGGAAGGTGCCACTGGGTCTCGGCAGCTGCATTTTGCCCTGTTTTAAGCCCTAATGCCAGGGGAGGGCAGTGCGTGCAGGCACACAGCCTCGCCAAAGCGGCACAGGGGTCTGGGGGACCGGTACCAACCAGGTTCCTTCTGGGGGCCTGGAAATCGGCTAATGCTTTCCTCTTCACTGAAGAGCTACAGATGACTCGGCTCTCAAATTTTAATACAGTCGCTCTCGCCCTGTTGTTCTCTGCTCTGTTGTGACAGCACAGGCAGAAGGGTGCTAGAGGCTGAAGTTCCTTGCCCTTCTCAAAGTAGGTTTGATATTAATTGCAGTGTTACTGTCGTGCTGTGCTTTGGTGTAGAAGTTTATAAACAATGGCAGGGAATAAGAAGTGTGACCAAAGTGCTTAAATAATGCTATAGGGCTGGTGCGAGGGGAATTACAGAGCTCAGTGGTGGAGCTTGAGCAGAACGTGCGAGAGCCCGGCTGCACCCTCAGCTCTCTGCAAATGTCTTTCTCAAGTCATTTTGCTGCTTTGTGCCCCATTTTATCCCCTCTGTGACGTGGGGACGGCGTTGGCTGCCGATCACTGGTGAGAGGTGTGGGGGGAACAACTACTGAAGTACAAAGGGAAGTTAGCCCAGTTGTGAGACGCCGCTCA
>JAOXNO010000007.1:4591380-4604059 GCA_028565335.1 Limnodromus scolopaceus
GATCACTGGTGAGAGGTGTGGGGGGAACAACTACTGAAGTACAAAGGGAAGTTAGCCCAGTTGTGAGACGCCGCTCAACAGCGTGATGACGGGGAAATTTGTTTTTAGCCAAACGACCTGATTAATGCCGTGCCTGGCAAATGTAATTGCAGTGAGGGGGGATTGATTACTTTCAGGACGTTGGATTGATTTAGGGATCCTCCAGCGATGGAGCCAGCCCGTGAGTCTGTACCAGTAAGCAGGTTTATGCCAATCTTGATAATCAATCCCGGTTTCCATCTCCTGCGCCTGGAACCGAGCGGTGCTGCCGCTCCGCTGGCACCCGGGCAGTGTGCTATCACACTTGAGTTGTTCGGAGTGCCATGTCGCACAGAGGCTTTTAGCTCAGAATTGGGATAAGAGCATTCTTTTGGGGGTGGAGGGATTAATTTTTCACACATCTGTCCCCTGGAATGCAATAACAGATCCTTTGTTCGGGCTCTTTCTATGGAGTGCCTTCTCCACCCTTGTTATTTCATTCTTCTTTTTGCATGGCAAAACTTTTTGTCCTGCATTTCAAATAGATACTGAGCGTCCCTGGCAGTTGAACAAGAGAAACAAACTTTCCAGCCCTGTTTTTTATGCTGCTTTCAGGGGGTGCTTGGTGATTTGAAGGGTATTTGATTGCTTTTGGCAGAGGCATTTTATTCCGTGGAAAATCCACAGCTCCTCTGATCCTTTACGGATGGTTTAGGGAGTCCCTGGAGCTTCCAAATGAGAGATTTGCTGTTGGCCAGCTGGTCCTGGGGGTGCCATGGGAACGCTGAGGACTCTGCTCTCGGGACGGGCGCTGCGGTGGGCAGGGAGCGGAGGAGGAGAGGCTGTAAGGACGGTGCCAGCTCTGCTCCCTCCTGACCCGCGGCGGGAGGGCTCGGGGCTTGGCCGAGGCACGGCTCTGCATGAAAACAAAGCCCCAGAGCCTCAGCCCTTGTCCTGCTGCTGTTTGAAGGTTGGTTTGACTCTTAACACCGAGGTCTTCTCGCTCCAGGATATTGCAGCTCCAGCCCTAAATGTATATGGGGCACCCAACCAGGGTCGATGGCTCCATCACCAGCAAGAGGGAATTTAGCGCTTGGGCATTTGGTTATAATATCCCCCGGTCCGGATGTGCTTCCCCCCACATCCCGCTCCACAGAGATTGTGGCAGTTCATCAGCACGATAAAAACAAACAGGTTCAGATCAGTGTTAAGGAGCAGGATTTGCTCTGCGGTGCGTGGGCTCTGCGCACGGGGAGCAGCAGCAGCCAGCAGCCTGGGGTAGCTGTGCATACATTTACCAATACTATTTTTTTTTTTTCCCCCAACAGCCCTATTACCATATTTAAATGCAAGTATGTCTTTTTTTAATTGATGTTTTAAGTAGCTTCAAGTCACTCTAGCCTAGTTGTTCTCTGCTCCTTTCCCCCTGGTAGATTACCTGTAGCTGAGACGATAGTGCTAGAGGTAGCGGGCTTGTAGTCTGCTGATTTCTCGGGGTCTCGCTCTCTCCGTTCCTGGAGCTCGCTGTCCTCTTTTTCTGTCGCCTCGGTTGTTTTTCTGTGGTTCTTCAGCATTGCAAAGCAGCTGTGATCAAAGCCCTGGAGCCTGCTGGAGGGGCAGGTCCCATGGTGGTGACAACCCCAGGGTTGTCCCAACGGGCACCAGGAGCTCCCCAGAGACCAGGAACCTCCAAGGGTTTGGGTTGACTTTGCAGCAAGGGGGTTTGGGGTCCTTGCTGATCACCTGGACCTTGCTGCTGCCCTCTTAAAATACATATATTTAAAGTCTGAGCCTCTGGCAGATCTTTTGAATATTAATTATGTAAAGAAACTAAATCTGCAATCTTGCTAGCAGCATTTCAGTCATCTGCAAGGGCTTGGTCCCCCTGTAGCAGGGTGTATGTCTTAGAGCTCCTTGATCTGCGGCTGTTTTGCTTTCAAAAGCTTGCTTTCTTTCTCTCTTTCTTTCTCTCTTTCTTTCTTTCTTTCCTTCTTTCTTTCTTTCTTTCCTTCTTTCTTTCTTTCCTTCTTTCTTTTTTAAATTATGTTCTAGTGAATTTTTTTTCTGCTTGATCCCAGCAAATCTGTGATCTTGACACGAGGACCTCCTCATATTTTCCATTTACTGCTATGTCTGTAGATCAGCACGTTATTATCACTTGCAAATAAGCACGAGAAGAGAATTCCCCAGCTGTTTTGCGGAGCGGCCTGACCCTGGCCGTTGGCGAGTCCGGAGACGTAAGCTGAGCGCTTGCAGGCTCTGCCGCCAGCCTGCCCGCCCCGGCACCTCGGCTTTCGTGGCGTGCCGTGGCCAGACACCACGTTCCTCTTCTGCCCAAGGGGATTTGGGACCACCGTTGTGCCGGCAGGGACTACCGGCAGCGGGCACCTGGCGAGGGCTGGGCTCTGTCCAAAGACGGTGCCTGTTGATGGCACGGAGAGCCGGGACGGTGACCTCTGGAAACGCCGTGCCCTCGGCAGCCGCCCCGTGCCCCGTAGAGACTTGCGGTACCCGCTGGCTTCTTTCTTTACCCTTCTCCTTTTCTCCACGGCCAGGTTTTCCGGCAGCGGCTTATGGACCAGTAGCAGCGGCAGCCGTGGCGGCAGCAAGAGGATCAGGTAGGGGGGCCCGTGGAAGAGCAAACCCTCAGAGTGCAGGGTCAGGTAAAAGCTCTGTCGGTATTCTGTGTGGCTGCAGCTCTCCATCATTTCTCTGATTTTCCTCACACTTATCCTGGGGACCTGAGAACAAATGATCAAAAAAGAAAAAAAAAAAAAAAAGATACATAAGAACTAAGTAATCAATCCCAAACCAAACCCAAACTACAAGCAGAGGCCACGGGGCCTGGAGCACCTTGCAGGAGATTGGCGTAAGAACTGCCAAAACCAGGGTAGATATTCTGATTTGTTTCTTTATTTATTCCTTTATTATGTTGGTTTCTTTGTTTCTTTGGTTTAAATTAGAGGTTATAAAGGACACCCCAAAAAAAAAAAAAAATTTGATTTGTGTTCTTGAAAAAAAGGTTTCGTTTCTCATGGAAAGCTGGTGCTGGGGTGAGGGGGCGGTGGTGGCCCCGGGTGCTCCTGCCATGCCCGGAGCTGCTCTCGCCTCCTTGGCCGCCGCCGGCGTGAGGTTTGGCCTTCGTGGGGCACCCGGCGTCGAGGGACCGTGTCCCCTTTGGGACAGTGTGTCCCCGACCCACGCAGGTGAACGCTGTCCCTCACGCTGCCGGCACCAAAGCGCGGCTGGCACCTCTCGGGCCCTGCCCGCTTCACACCCCGGCCTGCCTTCATGGGGAACGCCAAAGCTTTTCTTCCTGTCCTTCTGAAAACTTTTATTTTTTTCCCCTTAAGGGAAATAAATAAATCGTTGCCAATTGCCGTTACTACCTTAGGTTTTAAATTTAGCCCAACACATGAATTAGTGCTTTGCGCAGGTAATTAAGTGGTCGGTAGAGCCATCAGTGAGCTGTTGGCTCGGGGCTGCCATCTTGGCTCCCCGGCCTGCCCAAATCATTCCGGGATGGAGCCGCTGCCATCCCCGTGCCTCCTGCCCGGCCCCGCAGCCGCGATCCCCGGTTCGATGGCTTGCACGGCCGAGGTGCCGGAGTGGAGGACATGGCGGTGACAGTGGTTTCCAGCTCACTCATGGCGCAGTCCTGAAGCGGGGGTTTCTCGGTGGCTTTTCTGGCAGCCCCCGGGTGGATTCACCGGGCTCTTGCCGAAAAGACCCGACCAAACCGCCGCGTGAGGGGCTAACGAGGAGGGCGCAGGCCCAGGTGTGTCTCGAGTGTGAGCCTGATGCCATGGAGGCCAAAGAAAGACACCAGGAGAACTCCGTTCCATGCAAACTGGCACTGCTTGCAGGCTACAAAGGATTATCTGTACCAGTTTCATCTTGTGGCATGTAGAGAGCGCCTAAGGGGTGACTTGCCAGACTGGTTGTGGGGATTCCCCATCTCCCAGCTTTTCCTACTGCCCCTTCATGGTGGAGGGGGGAAAAAAAAAAAGAAAAGAAAAACAAACCTAGAGATTGATTTTGCATATGATTTCGGGAAAACAGACTTCATTGTTTCTGCCTCTTCCTCATGTTTTGCCCTTCAGGTTTTGTTTTACGTGCAAACAGACCTGGTGAGTTGCCCCTTAGCAAGGCACAGAGGGTTTGGCTGGATTAACGTTGCTTCCCTGATTATTATTATTTATTTTTTTTTTAATCGGAGTGCTTTTGGTGCCCATTACAACTGAACTGAGCATTGATCAATTCTGTGCCTGAAAATCATTTGTCTTTAATTTGAGTGTTTTTTGGTTTTTCTTTTGTTGGGTTTTCTGTTTTGTTTGGTTTTTCCGTTTTTTGGTTTTTTATTTGAACTTGCAATACGAAACTAAATCTAACCCTAAATTAACAACACCCTTTCTGGCAAGTTTAAAGAGCAGTATGGTGTTTGGAAATGTCTTTCAAGCCTCAAAATTGCCTGTGTGCACAAAACTGGCAAAAACCCCAAAACTGAATCAAAAGACACCCCCTTTCCCCAGCCCCACTATCTCAAGGAGGAAGATGGGTTTGTCACCGCCCCGGCCCCACCGCTGCTCACATTTGCGGCAAAACGTGCTCTGGGAACGGTGGTGTTTTACGTAGAGTCATTTCCATCCAAAGACGGTTTTCGGCAGGGACATCCTGGGTTCGCCACTTCCATCCAGCAATGGTAGTGAATTGTATTCAGGAGCAGTAGAGTACGATCGATCTTGCGCTGCAGTGTACGGGCCCGATTCATTACAAGAAAAATGGTTGGGGTTTTTGGTTTTTGGTTGGTTTTTTTTCCTTCCTCTTCGGTTGAGTTTTTCCTTTGCAAATTTGCACAGCCCTCCTTCACGTGTGCCTCATCCAAAAGCACAGAGCGCAGCACAGTTTGGCCCTTACTGGCCCCTTTCTGACAGTAAATGGAAAAAAGCTGGAAAACACCCCGGGAAAGCACATCCCACTGCCCCTCCGCTGGGAAGGGCTTTACCCAGAGGCTGATGGAGACATCCCCATGGCTGCTGCCCCTTCTGCAGCACTCCAGCCCCCCCACCTCACTCCAAATTGACCTCCTCTGCTCTCCGGCCCTGTCCTGCTGGCTCTTCCCCACCATCCTGGCATCATGGCACAGCTTGGCCCGGGCACTGGTGCCCGCCGGCGTGCATCTTGGTCTTCCAAGGAGGCTGCAGCCCTTTGGCTCCAGCCCCGTGGGCTGCGTGGCCACTGACCACCACAGTTTCTCCCCAGGGTGATGTTCCTCCTCTTAGTAAACCTGAAAATGGAGCCCATCCCCGGTTCTGCGCTGCCTGGTCTTCCCTGCCCTCGCCCCTTCTTTTTCTATGGCGGTGTCTGAGGATGCCGTCACCATAAACAAGTTCTCCTCTTCTCTGTCATGCCAGAAAGGGACATTTCCCCCTGCTCGTGCCCAGTGCCACTCAGAAATTCACATCTAGCTTAGGGTGAATGCAGCAATGCTTCTCTTCATAAATCACGTGCCCAGTTGACATCCCAGTGATGAGGCGATAGCTGAGGTCCCTGAAGGAGATGGGAAGGTTTGGCCACATCCGTTCACTGTGCTGCCGGATCCCTCAGCTGGTTTGGACAACCTCATCCATTCTTGTATTTTTTTTTAATGAATTGGGACCTGAGCCACGGAAAACGAGCAAACTTAAAAAGTCCAAATGCTGCAAACTCCTCCTAGACAACTTCACTATCAATGTCACGTTTCTTTTGAATCCACCTGACATGTTTTACGTGTAAAACATTTTTGTCGTGTAAATGCTTTTTTTAAAATACAGTCATGGGGTGGGGACACACACATTTTTCTCTTGCATTCGACATGGGAGGGATTCATGGCAGGAGAGCCAGGCAAGGAAAATTTGGGAGGAGAGGGTTTTCGCTCCTTCCTCTTTTGGTTCATTGACAACTCTGAGATTTTCCCAGTTCCCAACCCGTTGCCACCGACTGTTCCTCCCTGGGGACTGGAGCCAAAACTGCTAAGGCCATCTGTAACCCAGCGTGCCTGTCCCGGGTGAGCGGCACGGGCTGCCACGGCCACGCTTTGCCCGCCGAGACGGCCGGTGGCACGCAGCGCGGCAGGACAGCGTGGTGCCGCGGCACCAGGAGCTGCTGCCACCCCCCACTTTCCACCCTAAATCCCCGGCACATCTGGATTTTGGGCACCAGTCCCCGCTTGCCAGTGCTGCCTTTGAGCCCTGCGCCCCGACAACCCCTTACTGTACTTTATACTTGCCAGCTATAACAAATCTCGTAACGTGAGCTACTGACCTTGATGGTGAGTGTGAGCAGTTATGTTTTGTTGTTTTCTCTCTTGCTTGGTTGGGGCTGCTGTGAGAGAGGGTGTCTCTGAGGCATACTTTCCGGCCTCTCTTACACTCGGACGTGCACACCTCCTCTCAAACACTCTTCTGAGCGCTCTCAGCGGGAAGGTTTGTCCACAACTATTAATCCTCTCTCAGTGTCCAGCTTCTTGTTAGTAGCAGCTGGTTGCATGTTTTTTGCTTGTTCGGACGAAACGGTTCAAGAAACAACTCATATCAACTCTTGAGAAATGTCTCTATTTTTTTGTACACTTTCTTTCTTTTGATGTTTTTTATTAATTTCCCTTACTTAAAAAACAAAACACCTGTCGTCCCGTAAAACATTTCACATCTCCCCTTGCCTGTTCTTAGAGTGTATGTATCTGTGGGACTGAACTAAATGCATGCACTGTAGTAGTCGTACTGGTAGCAGTAGATGTAGTTGTAGAACATGCATTGTTGAGTTGATATTATAGGTATCATCAACGTGAACTAGCGTGGCAGTTAAAAGCATAGCCTTGGTCTGATTGAAAGCGTAGGGCTATCGATACAGCAGAGAGCTGCTAACGGCTTGGATCCATAGTACCGGATTTGTTAAATCCCATTATCTGGAAGTTTAAAATTGAAGCCGGCTGTAGGCAACCTACACCCTCTGTACAAGAACCCGCACATGCTGTTACGTTGATAGTAAATTTGCCATATTTTTTAATTCAAATTAACCCCCCTAGGAACCAAAACGCTGACTATAACTATATTCTCTTATTTTTATTTTGTATTAAAAAGAACTTAAGATATTTTAAAAATCATTTTACAATCATGGTTTCTTCATCAGCCTGTTACTCGTCCATATTAGCCCATAGAATCATTCGTTGGCAGTCGTAGATGGCACCAGATGTGCCAAACGCAGATCACTCCATTTGGGGTAGCTAAGCCGTAACCGTGTGTGTGAAGCAGCTTCCCGCAGACTGTCCTGAGACACGACGCGATTGTTTTTAGGTCATAAACCTTAAATCTTGTTACACAACAGAGACTCTGAGCCAGTGGTGGGTCGTACTCATTGCCATGTCACCCAGCTTAAGGGAAAGTTTTTAAATGAAGATTTAACATTTCATAAATACCAGCACGAGGAGTTCGAGGCAAGTTCATCGCCTTTGCCGTTGAGCCAGCCGGTGTCTTTGCTTCTCGTGCCCGGGTTTCTCTGCTAAACTTCTAACATTCTGTCACAGTTGAAGCTGCAGTCAGTAAATTTAACAGATGGTAATTGAGATCCCGAACTAGGCTTTTGTTTATTTGTTTAGTTTGTTGCTTGTCAGAAAACATCCTGCTGGGATGAGGAAATGCTGCTGTACGGCGTGGTCACACCTTCCCTCCTCCCCGTGCCCCCCGGCCCCGCAACGTGCTGAGCTGGGGCATCTTCCTGCTCCGCTGGGGATAGTCGAGGCAGCTGCTAGTGCACTTATTCCAGCGAGCGCTTTCAAAGGAGATAAAATATCCAGAATGGGCTTTCAAAATGTAATTAAGGATTTGTATCCGCTCCTTACCTCTAATAGAACATAAAGTAAATCAACCAAACAACCGCTCGGATGGGGCTGATGCAATGCAAGCCTGTGCGAGGCAATCTGAGCCACCCCTATTACTTTCCTTATTGCTACCGGGGAGCTGAAACGCCTGTGCATCAAGAGGGAGAATAATTTCCCCCTTAGATCTCAATCTGCCAGGGAGATGGGGAGGACCCACTGTTTTAACGCGCCAGGCGTATGATGAAGTGAGGAGTGTATCTAAAAGTCAGCAGAGCGACAAATTGCATGGGGTTTAGGAAGCCTTGTCTTACACTTAAAGAAGGTGCTCTAAAAATTTAATCTTGTCATTAGGCACCCATAGTGTTAGCAAATTACAGCCATAAAAAAGTGGGACAACGGTTGGTCTGTGTGTGTGGAGGGAGAGATGCCACCACCAGCTCCTCGTGTAGGGAGGAGCCTTTCAGAGATCCAGCGATGAACCAATTTGGGATTTATAGGGCCCGTTGAGAGGACTCCCTCGTGGCACAGCGGTTCTGATGGAACTGCTCTCCCTCTTTTATTCTGCTATATAAAAGTACATAAAGTTTAATCCCAGCTATGTAATATCAAAAGCCAGAACCTCACGAGTGGACCACTTGGGAGCAGCAAGCGGGCTGAAATTTCTCACTCCGCTGGAACCGCCGGTAATTACGTGACAGAGCCTGGCGGCTGATGCTTCGCAAAATTAATGGCTGCATCAGATTTTATCTTTTGCTTATCTTCATGGCAGAGGCAGTCTCTGCGCCGGAGAGCATCGCGGGTGGCCCAGCGGGCAGGGTAAGGTGCGGGGACCCCGCAGCACGTGGGGCTTCGCTGGGGGGCGGACATAAGGACAAATGGAGTGTTTTGAGCAGAAGCAGCAGCAGCCAGGTCTGCGCTGAGCCCCTGCCCAAGGGCAAGCACCCCCAGTGCCTCCAGCGAGCGCAGCACAGCTCTGGAGGAGCCCACTCAGCATTTCTGTGGGTGGTTTTGGCCTCGTCACTTATCTTCTTACTCTTCCGTGAGCACTATGGTTACTTTTCTGACTACTACCCCAAACTGAAAAAAAAATGACGAAAGGGGAGTAATTTCTGTTTCGGTTCAGAATTGTTGTGCTGGTCCAGGTTGGGAACTGCACAGGTCCTTTCCAGAACACAGGCAAAAATGGTTTGTCTTGTTTTGCTGTAGGATGCCACTTTTGGATTGTTTTGGTCTTCAAGGGACTGAGGGAGTGTAGTGATGGGACGGGATGTAATGGTTTTGAACGGAAAGAGGGGAGATTTAGGTATTGGGAAGGAATTTTCCACTCTGAGGGTGGTGAGAGCCTGACCCCGATTGTCCAGAGAAGCTGTGGCTGCCCCATCCCTGGAGGGGTTCAAGGCCAGGCTGGATGGGGCTTTGAGCAACCTGGTCTGGTGGGAGGTGTCCCTGCCCATGAGAACTAGATGAGCTTTAAGGTCCCTTCCAACTCCAACCATTCAATGATTCCTATGGGGCTGAGTAGAACATTCAGTAGATCTAAAACAATTTGGTGCTTCTGCTGTTAGGCCTTGACCACAGCAGCGGTCGTTTTACAGGGCTCCTGGCTGAAGTCTATTGTGGTTAAAATACATCAGCTTTAATCAATAATTTTGTAATAGAAAATCTTGTGCACTTGATAAATCATCTCCAGTGCAATTAGTGACCACCTCTGAAGTGCAGACTTAAGTACAGTGGAAGTTAATCTTTAACGAATTTAGTGGCTAACTTTTAATAGTCTTTTCAATCAGGAGAATTATTTTCAATGGGAAAACACTCCTCGGCAGAGCTCATCCCGCCGTCCCGGCTGCCGCTCTCGACACACGGCAGAGCGGTGATGCTGCCGCTGCCACGGGCAGGGACCAGCTGCACAGGACCTGGCCACCCGCACCGGGCAGCCCTGCTCCAACCCCAAAAGCCCCAAACCAGCCAATTATCCGTGTTTGGTTTCCTTTCTCCCGGCGGAAGCGGAGGGATGGAGCTCTTGGCCGTGGTAATTAGACTTTGTTCCATGCAAGGTGCGGAGGAGTCATTGTGAAGTTTGAAACGGGGGCCTTCAACAGGAGCTCTTCAGTGCAATGAGATACTTGAGCACATGAGCACGTCTCATGCATTTTAATCACTAAACGTGTAAAGTGCTCCCTGGGCTGAGGGGTACCTCGCCTGTCTGGCAGCAGTCGCAGGCTGTTACCCATTAGTGGAACAACTACTAAATGTGACACAGCGCACATTTCACTGACATACTATTGTGAGTATTTTCATGCTGATTCTCTTCCCCAAATGCTTTAAAAGTAAATACATAATTACAGTTATTTTTTTTTCTCTCTCTCTCCTTTCTGAAATGGAAAGCTGAGAAAGAAGCCGAGGAGTTTTTGCCTTGCAGCAGATGTTAGCTTGCATCTGGCTCTGGATTAGCTTGAGGAGCGTGGTGGATTAGTAATTGCCCAAGAATGCAAAATTGGTCTGCAGGTATATAAACTTGAGCTATTTAAAAACAATAAATTCACACAGCTGGGTCCTTTGAAGGCTAATTCCTGCTAGTTAAGGCAAGAGCCCAGAGCTTTGTGCCATGAGGACTCTCAGGTGTCTGTGCCCAAGTCCTCCCCGGCCGAGGGGCTGGGGTATCAGCTGCCGACAGCGGAGCCGGTGCCACCAGCTCTCCCCGAGACACAGCGTGGGGGGCAGCACCTTCTCGTGGTGTTTCCTCCTCGATGGGCTCAGGCTTTCCATGCAGGCGCCGGGTGCAGGCTCTCCCACAGGAGAGGAACACTGTGCAGAAAGCACAGGGTCTGTGGGCCGGATTTCTCTTCCTTTAACCTGGTTAAACCCCTGTCCTCCCAAGCATCCGTCCATCCCATGGGCATCCATCAGCAGAGGGAAGGTGCTCTCAGGCAATACCCTCCTTCTACGGTGACTTAAAATATGCAGCAAAACAAAAAAGACCCATTTTTGTTTTCATTTTCCTCCTGTATTGTCTGTTATTGTACGAAAGGCTTCAATATAAAATTAACAGGAGTGATAGCCAGTTAATGTGGTACAGTGGGAGGCCGGAGTTTCTGTTGCTATGGCAATGGAGTTCGGCTCATTTGTTTTGTAGATGAGTAATTACTACGCAATTAGAGTAGGCTAAAAATAAAGGGGCCTTTTGTTCCCTGTTACTCATTAATATTAATAAAAGACCTGTCCAGGCTGTGGTAAACAATTAATGCAGATGTGGTTGCCCGTGGTAAAAGTAGCAACAGCTTTTTGTGTTACCCAGTGCGAGGTGAAAGCGCCAGCGTCGCCTCGGCTCTTCCTTCATTTTAAATAGAAAAATTATTAGAGAGAGGTCTGCGTTAGCACAGCATCACCAGCTTTAGCTCTTATTTGCCAGTCGGGTGGATGGTAATAAGTGTTAAAGCTTAACGTGCAGACACAGACAGCAGGTACAGCACCGGGGTCAGATGCTGGGAAGCAGCCGCAGCCCTCCGAGGTGTGTGCGAGAGAAACGCGGTGGCAGCAGTTCCCCAATGAAGAAATCTCTTCATTTATCCCCCCCTGGCCCGGCGTTGCCCGAGGGAGGTGCAGGGCTGTACTGGTGCCAGTGGGCAAGATGCGGCATGCCCCAACAGCGCCAGGGCTGGACCAAAGAGCTTGCCCAAATATCTTGTGTGTTTGTGTTTGTGGTGCTGCTGAAATGGCTCCGGTGCAGCACATTACAAACATTGAGTGCCAAAAAAAGAGTGGAAGAAGACAGTCCCGAGCATTTAATGCAAAGTATGTAAACATGAAAGCACACCAGATTTTAAATTAACTGTAAAACCAGTTAAATTGACGGAGAAACCTGTTAGGGAGACGACTAACGGGACAGTCTACCTCTCTCTTTTATTTGCTTGTCTCAACGCAGCCGGTGAGTGTCCCTTGTTGGCAGGGAGGGACGGCAGAGCTGATCCATGGCCAGCCTTGTGGGATGGGGGCATGGGGTCATCAACCCCCTCCCCGCAGCCCCAGGATGCTCAGCACCCCTGGAAAACACCACTGATAAGGTGGAACCTCTCCAACGGGCAGCAGAGGCACCCGGGTGCCCCCAGCCCGAAACCCTGCACGGCTCTGCCGGGGGGGCGGGTTGCAGACGAAGGGGAACCACATCCCTCCCAAACTGTTTAACTAATGGAGGGAAACGTAGCACAGCCTTTGTAAGGTCGACATTTGTTTGTTGTTAAGGATCTAATTAGAAACATGAGAGGGAGCTGAATGGCTGCTTGCTCGGCTAATTAGCGACATGCACGAAGACCACTTTGAACTTCAAGGACACAAAGCTATTAGCGCTTACATCAAAAATGGATTAAACTTCTGTGCTTTTATAATGATTAAAGATGAGCCGCTCAAGAGGAAATCCTTTTGTAAGGCTGTGACAAGAGCTGGCTCCCTGATTGCAGCTTCTACAAGCGAAGCTTTGTGTGGCCTCCGTGTCGCACTCGGCCCGGTGCGAGAGTGACACTGCTAACTTGCAATACGGAAAATGTGATTAGGCAATAAATATTGATCGTTGGCAAAAAATTGCAGCCAAGCTGGAAAAAGCGCCTTTATTTGTCCTGCTCCGTAACTGCAGGACTTAGAAAAGGTGGGCTTGAATGCATTGAATTTTTTGTCTTTTCTTCCCCAAATTGGTGCACGCCAACAGCTTCCAGAGGGGGCTGAGGCTTCGGGTGCGTTCATAGAATCATAGAATCGTCTAGGTTGGAAGAGACCCTTGGGATCATTGAGTCCAACCATCTACCCTACTCTACA
>JAOXNO010000007.1:4604159-4617445 GCA_028565335.1 Limnodromus scolopaceus
GGGGGACAATCACCTCCCTACTTCTGCTGGTCACACTATTTCTAATACAAGCCAGGATGCCCTTGGCTTTCTTGGCCACCCAGCAGGGTTTAGCAGAAGCAGGTGCTGCTCAGGCGCCTGCATCTTGCACAAGAGGGACGGCGGTGGGTTTTCAAAACACCTGCACCCGTTGAATTTGTAGCTTGCCCAAGCTTATGAAACCGCCCCGCTCTGGCTCCCTGCTCATCTTAGCCCTGGGTTTTTGTGTCTGTGGCTCAGCGGGGTGCTGGAGGAGAAGTCCCCGCGCTGGGACTGTGTCAGGAACAGTTGCCACAAGATCCCGATGGCCATTATCGCGCCACCGTGTCCAGCTGCTGCGGGGCACGGGGCGGAGGGTGTGAATTATTGCTGTGGGTGCCGGCGGCAGCGCTCCCTCCCCGGGCTCTGCTCACTTCCAGCGGTAATTGCTGAGCCGGGAACCTGCTCACCACCCACTGCTTTCTGTCCTTAGCCCTGCCACAGTTTGATGTGTGAAGCCGTTTCCAAGGGGGCTGCAGAGGCAGAACAACCTTTTAAAGTGTGACTGCAGATAGAAAATAACGCACAAATAGTACCTTGTTATGGCAGATAGCTGCTCTCGGTGTCTCTCGGCCTCATCACCACTTATTTTACTGATGAGCCCGACAGTTGTTTTATTCTACTTTTTTCCCTGCAGGGCCAATATAGCTGCAGGGGAGGGACAACCGTGGCCACTAACCCGGGGCTTCCTGGCTGCTCCCCGTTACAGAGCCATGGCAGGGGTGGCAGGGAAGGCACAAAGCTCACAGTTTGATTTTTCCAGAGTTAGGACTGAACCGTCTGTCATAAGCAAAATATCTGCGGCTCTTAATACTTGCAGAGGAGCTGTGTCTGCCACAGGCTTCTCACAGAGAGCTGTTTGCTTTTCAAGTCTGCCTGGGAAGAGTGGGAGCGAAGTGCTGTGCCTTGAGGCTCCCCGCAAGAGTTGCACTAAATGGCACCTCTAATTGTAACGCCAGGGTTATTTGTTTTTCTGGTTTGTCTCCCACTCTCCATTTCAGCTAGTTGGGAGCGGTTTGTACGTTGTTGCTCTCCAGAATATCTGTGCGTTTCCAGTTCATTATTTCTGAGACATTTTTGAGCTTGAGCATTGATCTGAATTCGAGGTGTGCCGTGTGCTCCCTCAGACATAAAACAGTGTTGTATGTTAAACTGCAGAGACAAAGCGATGTGTCGTGGCTTCCCATAGTTCAGCCTGACCACAAACAAACGTGTTTGTGCCTCGAGCTGGAGCTGTGTGCGGTGATTGGTATGGAAAAAAAAAGAGCCAGGATGCGAGCATTTAATTCTGAGTGCTGTGTCTGTGCAATCCCGCAGCCTGAACAGAGAACAAGGAGCACCGACATCTTACTTCAGAGTGGCGTTAATTTGTACATCCAGTCTTGGGTGAATCACATCTTGGTCGTTAGCATCTCTGAAAAGCAAGGTACAAGCTCCCATTAAGTTCAGCCGTGAATGCACAGAGACTTGGCTTTGGCCAGGCTATCTGTACCGCGGGTGCAGTGCTAGCTAATGATATTTATAAGGCTCTAAGCACTAATGATGTGAGATTTGCATGCGGTGCTGAGGTTTTTCCCAGAGTCCATATCGTGGCTGGTTATTTGAAGTATCAGCATCACCCTGTGACTGCCAGGCTGTTGGACACACACGTGACACGGTGGCCATCGGTGCTCATGCTCCAGGACACAGGGGCTCCCCAAGGAAGGGCACGATCTTCCCTGCTCCAGTCGCCGTGGTTTTACTGCAGAATCCTCCACAGCAGATGCTCTTGGGTTGTTGCAAAGTCAGCACAGGGGGCTTGAATGGTTGGGTAATGGGTGATATTCCTGCCGTGAAAAATCTCCTCTTAAAATCCAGTGGGAAATCCCAAGAGACACGAGTTAAATGCCTCCAGACTGTGGTAGAGTTCCCGGTCCCAGCTTGGGACCCTTCTTTGCCCCTTTGCCGAACCCATGGTGCGCAGAGGGACAGGCAGCAGCGCATGAGAATAAATACCATCTTCTTTCTGCCAACGGGACTGGGGTGCCTGCTCCCCATCGGCTCACCCTGCTGGGCTGCTCCCAAATGTCACCTCCCTGCCCTGTGTCCCCATCTCTTGCCCCTTTCCATCCCCGTCGGCAGCATTCAATGTTGTTATATCACTTACTCCTTCGAGCTGGAAGATGATGTTTGCAGCGTGTTGTATGAATTTTTCATAAAGACAGAAAACCAGCCTAATCTTGTGAGCTTTGAGTCTTGGTAGTGGGTAATGGCTTTGATTTAAAGCGTTTTGTCTTAATGATAGTTATATTGAAAATTTCCTGCTGCTTTCAAGCACGTGTAGTTATTATCATAAACATTGATGGTAGAAATGCCTGCCAAATTGTGCATGGCTGTTTATGGTAGATGAGAGAGTCATCCACAGAAATTAGAGCGCGGGATCAACAAGTTGTCAAGAAGCCTGGTTGTACAGAAAGCCACCCTGGGGCTGGTGGGACAAGGCAGGAGCAAGGAGGGCCTTGGAGGGAAGAAGTGCTGGACATCACCAGTGCTGGGTGTAGAAAATTCTTAAGATTAAAAGTGAATTTCTGGTGAGAAGGAGCTGCTTTAGAAGAAGGTGAGGAGTACAGAGAGAGGGCAGTCCCTGCCCAGGCAGAGCACTGAGGATGAGGAGCCCTCTCCGGGAGGTGGCGGTGGCCATCGAGTGCCATTTGACAGGTCTGTGGGAGTGTTGGTTTGGTACTAGTTAACACACACATGTAGCTGTGGGGTCCCAGTGGGTCCCAGTACCCACAGACACATCTCCGTGGGGTTCAGGCAGGGGACCTGGACTCCTGCTGATGGGAAGAAGCTGGGGTGACTCCAGCCAGCTCTGTTCTGCTCTCAGCTGCTCTCTCAAGTGCAAAACGTATTTCTAGCTGTGATAAGAGGGCACTATATTTCATCCTGAAGCATCCTGCCTCTTCTCAGAGAGGAAATCTAGTAAATCATGTGGTTTCTTTCAAACGTGAAGTTTTTCTTGCATGTGCACCATGGCTGGGAGAGCAGCCATGAGTTTCTCTAACCGCATTTTGCACCATTCTTCACCTTTCTTCGTTTTATATTCATTTTTGTTATGTGTTAATAAAAAAAGTGCAACCACACTAGTTAATGGTGAAGAGACTTCTGTGGGAGCCTGTCCTCCCCCCACAATGGTGCTTAAGTCTTTGGGTTTGGTGCTGTAGGAGAGGGAAAAGCGTTGTCACCAAAGGCTCTGTGTGTGGGGGACAGCGGTCCCCGTGCAGGGCCTGTCTTACACCTCTGAATTATTTCACCTGGTTTCTTTCCTTTGAAATACAACGTACTTTAGTGAGGCTTAGAAGTGTTGTTTTGTCATCGCGTCTAATTTACCAGGCCCTAAGGGACTGCTGTGCAAGTTCTCCGTGAAGGACAGGAATGTCAAAATCCTTACGTTTCTTCTCCCTTTCCCTTCCCCTCTTTCCCTTCATCGTTTGTGGCTGAATTGAGTCTATTTGGGTGGGATTCCAGCATCCGACTTGTTGTGCATTACCAGCTGCCCTCTCCGGCCCCGCAGCAGAGCGTTTGGATCCTCGTTAGCGTAATACACTGCTCACTAAGGCAAATGTCATAACGAATCCTGACTCAGAAATTTCTCAAGAGTTCATCGAAAGAGAGTTTATCTTTCAATGGTGACCTTTCCTGTTGAACGCGGATTAATGTATGAGCGGGGTCTGTG
Source organism: Limnodromus scolopaceus (assembly GCA_028565335.1). Lineage (NCBI taxonomy): Eukaryota > Metazoa > Chordata > Aves > Charadriiformes > Scolopacidae > Limnodromus > Limnodromus scolopaceus. The sequence continues at coordinate 4,607,932 of JAOXNO010000007.1, forward strand.
TTAACATGGCCATTTGCAGGAGAAGGCACTCGATAAGCGAGCTCTGTCCCCGCGGAGCGTTCCGGAGCACCGAGCCTCCTGCCTCCGCATGGACCTGGGCTGCCGGCTCCCTTTTGGGCTCCAGCTCTCAGCTCCTTGACAGTAATCACTTGTTGTCTGAACGTTGCGTTGAGAAGCATCTTACACGCATGTTAAACGTGGATAAAGCAGCTCTGCTAAAGGACACCGAGATGAGCTGGTAACAAAATAGCCTGGCTCGTTGAAACACTGTCTTGAGATTAGGGATGCATTTTAAAATCCTCTCCAAATTCATATTTCTTTTAGCAGAAAGGCTTTCAGTAGATTCTCTGTCGAGGAGGTGCAGCTTGGGCAGAGGGGAGGGTGCAGTGACCGTGTATGGTTGCACCAAACCCTGGCTTTTGCCACAGCAAAACCCGGCCGCTGTAAATAATAAACCCTGGCAGTAGTTTGTGGCAAGGCACCGAGTCTAAGGTCCTTTTATCTGTTCCCAGCCCTGTCAGCAAGGGCCCTTCCCTGTCTCTTCCCATCGCCTCTGGAAGGTGGAGACAGTACTGGTGTTTGTCATGGCTCTCCCAGCCACCCACAAGGTCCATCTCTTGCTGTCCCAGCCGTACACAGCAGATCCCAGCTCCACCATCGCCAGCACTTTGCATTTTAAAAAAGCCTGTTCTGGGGCTGCTTTATGAACCCACATTTGGTTCAACATCTCCTGCCCCATCTCACTTTCCCTCACTGCTTTTCAGTGCTCCCCAGGCTGTCCCAGCGCTGGGCAGGGCAGAGCCTCGGGCTCCCCGAAGGCTGTCCCTCTGGGCTGCTGGCAAACGTTCACTTACTGATCAAAATGCACTGGCTCAGAGCCTTTTCCATAAGAAGAAACACAGCACATTCAAGTGAAGTGAAGCAAGCAAGACATTAAACTTCCTTCCAACATCTCTTGGCTCCCGTCTCCATAGGCATAGGAAGGAGCTTCTGTAACCCAGAGGGTTGTTGTGGGACTGAAGAAGAAAAAAGTTGGTTAATTGTGACTCTTGCACACATATCTAATCTTTTCCTTACCTCTCCTGATCTTGAACTATCACAGGGCTTCCTGGTGACATTTGGGATTGTAAATTACGTGCAGGGGAAACCCTTGAGTTGGAGGCACTTGGGCACAGCCTCAGAGCTCAGAGAACCTCTGGTGCAGGATGGTTTCCTGTGCAGTCAGTTGGTAAATTGGACCTGAACCTTTCCGAGCATGTTGGAAATGGGCACTTGGACTACCAGGACTTCCTGGGTGCTGGCAGTCTTTGGAAGGGGAGATGGAGGAGATGGTCCTGCTGACCCCCAGGCAATGTTCAATCAGTCTGATGGGTCCTCCCAGCAAACCAAAGTCAGGAGATCCTTGGTCATCTCGGCCAGTACCTCTGGTGGGACCAGGCAACAGGTTGGGCTTTGCTCCTGGTCCCCATTGACTGGCATCAAGACACGGTCAGTGGTTCTCTCCCCTCTCCTGGGACAGCCCGTGATGGTTTTTCAGCAATGTTCATCCAAACTTCTGCCCTTAATTATTTCCCGTTCTGACGGAAGGATGTTGGTGGCCGGGGGAAAGTCTCAGATTCCTTCCAGCCTGCAGGGCATCGATCTTAATGTTCTGTGATTCCCACAGCTCGCAGCGGCCATGGCTCTTGGGCAGCTTCTGCCTCCGGCGACTGAGCCGACATCAGGAACGTTGTCATAAAGATCCATCTCCCAAAGAGTCTTAAAATTTCTTGGAGGACTGAAACAATATCTAGACCCTGGAGGATTTTGTGGGGATGGGTTTCTTCTTCACTTTAGCCACAGATTATTCCAGGTTTGTGTAAAACAAATTTTTTTCCAGGTGTTTCTTACCAGAAGGCATCACATTTTGCATGTTGGGAAAGTCGTTCAAGGTCTCTTTGCTGCTGTTTCAAAGCGGTGCCTCTGGCTCCAGGTGAGCTTATGTGCAGCTATTGTAGGAAGACAAATATTTAACAACTCACCATGGCTGAGCGAATCGTTAAAACACGGCTTTCTGAGGAGTGCTCAGCCTCCTAGTCATTGCAAGAGCTTTTCTGTTTCATTTATTGGGTCTGGAGCAAAGTGTCAGCTCTGTGAGAGCTCCCAGACCTCTGTGCCCTGTTCCACAGGCTGGGTGACAGAGTGGCGGGTGGGCTTCTGGGGGCAGTGGTGGGTTCCTCACCCCTGTGAGCAGTGTGGGGTGTTCAGCTGATGCTCAGTGCGTAGGAAATTACCTTTTTCTTACATTTGATACCCACAATCAGAAGGAATTTTGAATAACCAGTTGCCAGCTCTTTCTGCATGTGTGAAAGCCGGTGTTTCCAGTCTTCTTGGAGATGTGACAGTGGCCAGGGTGGGATGTCTGGGGGGACAGAGCCTCTCTCCTCGGTCTCCTTTTGCTGTTCTCTTTGTGAGGTTTCAGGACATGGCAAAAGCATGTCCCCTTGTCACCCGTGCACGGTTCCGTGTTGCAGGTTAGTGACGCAGAACTGCCCCTCAGGATGCCACGGTGGATGTCTGTCTGTCCTCTTAGCCACAGCATGGCCACGGCTCATCAGCCCATGGCATGTGCTGCTCCTCCCAGCGGTGGCCATGGCCACGGGTGACTCTGGGCATCGCTGGGCAGTTGCCTGGGGCCGAGGCCAGTCCTCCCAGCCCCCCCTGGTCCCACCACCAGGGGTTGCAGGAGTATTTTACCACCAGGCTCCCCCCTTGCCTTGCCCCATCCCTTTGCCTTTGCTCAGAGCGGCCAACTGGGTTTCCTGTGTGACTTGGCAGTAAAACTCACAGCCATTTTATTGAACCAGAAGGAAGAAAAGGGGAAAAAAAAGTGCTAGGTTATAGTAATAAAGGGCTTTTGAACATCTCAGCTGGATATTTTTCTTCATGAGTGAGAAGGCCAAATGTTATCTTGACATTTAATCTTTAATAATAAAAAAGGTGCTTTGTTTGCCAGTGAATTCCAAAATCTGTTTACTCTCTCATGCCTTATTTCTTTTAACTTGCTAGCTTAGATGTCCTACTTACTTTCCCCTGCTACCAGTTCAGAGCCGCATTAAATCGTTTATTTTGTAAAATTTACTTTCCTGTCATTGCAGAGCCGACAGCTGCCGGGGTTGACTTTTATTTGACCAGTTCATTCATTCATTTGAAAAGCTGGGGGGGGACCTCTCGGTGAAGGGGGAAGGGGCCAGGGCAGAGAGGTGGTGACCCAGCAGCAAGCCCAGGCTGAGCCCACCACAGCCCACCTAAGGTGCTGCCAAAGCCTTCTCTTGGCGAGGGCTTTCTCCAGGGCTGGTCTCCACCCCTGCGGTCGGTCAGCATGGCTGGTGGCCGAGGACTACTGCAGGCTATCAAACTTTATAAACCCCTTTTTAGTGCTTAATGAGCATAATGCAGGAAGTGGCAGCCAGAGGAAATGGCTGAAGAAATCTTGGCGCAACCTCGAAGGTGGAGGTGATGGGCTCTGCCGCCCGTCGGGTGCCTGATGGTACCCGGGGCTCCCGGGGTGGCTGTGGTGTTTGTCACCGCCGCTGGACTTGTCCCCTCCCCGGGTGCCTGTGCTGCAGCCCCGGTGACCGGGAGGCCGTTTGCCGTGTGTGTCTGGTGCCTGCGTGCGGTGGGGACGCGGTGAGGCTCTAGTGGGTGCGGGCGGGAGAGTCTCCTTCTGCTCCCGAAGGACCTGCCACTTCCACTCAGGTGTAGCTCCAGCTTCCCGCAAGCCATTTCCATCCAGCTCCTCCTTAGTCCGCTAACTTTTCTTTTGCATTGAAACTTCTTACTCATAAATTTTACATCCAAGAGCAACCGCGAGAAATGCCAGAAGCCTGATCATCTAACATGCTTTAATATCTAAATTTATTCTTTAGTATCATTCTTATTTACATTGTTTTTCTGTCTCAAAAAAAAAAATAAAGGGAGGAAAAAAAAATAATTTTCTTTTACTTCCACATTAGGAGGTGAGTTGTCATACACCCTCTGGAATTCTTTTTTGCTTTTGATCTTTATTTATTTGTTTAATTTTGGTTGATGTCCCAAGCATGGTTTTGGAGACGAAGGTAGGTCTTCGCTCTCCAAATCAAAAGGAAAAAAATTAAATAAAACTTTCCTTGGTCATATTAAAAAAAAAAAAATCCAAACTGTTCCATTCCATACCATTTAAAGAAAAAAAAAATCAACTATTGATCTATTTCTACAGCTTACTGATTTAAAAGGGCGGGTTTTTTTCAAAAGTATCGAATGGATCCAAAAACGATTTTCCTAGACGCGATTGAAGTTATTTGCTGTCAACATTTTAATATCAATATTATCACAATGTGTAGTCTCAAACTAGTTCCTTTGTAGTTTGCATGGGATGTGAATGCTGTCTCGGCGTGCCCAGACCTAGAGAACTTGTTACTACTGCATGAGCATCAAGTCAGATGTTGAAAAATATCTATTATATTTTGTGATAATTTGGTGAAAATGAGCACCTCCAGTCTCTGGTTGCAGTAGTGTGTTGAATGATTGTTCTTTTTTTTTTATATATATCCATATATATATTTTTGGAGCTCTAAGCTTCGTAGTAGTACGGGCTGACTCTTATCCAGTACTTGCTCTCCTATCGCATGGCCTTGGTTAAGTGTTAGAAGTTGGGCCTAGGCTGTTTATTCTGGTGTTTGGCTTTGTAAATAACGGTGCATGCCCGGCGTCTGGCCTCATACCCAGCTTTATTCTCTGCACACCAGTCTTGAATAGCTACAGTGCTCAACCGAATTTTGGCGCACCCGCTTCCCCGGCAGGCTCCAACCCAGCCCGACCCGGAGGCTTCCCCGGGGCCAACAGCCCAGGGCCCGTCGCGGATCTCTACGGCACGGCCAGCCAGGACTCCGGCGTGGGTAACTACATAAGCGCCGCCAGCCCGCAGCCGGGCTCCGGCTTCGGCCACGGCATCGCCGTAAGTACCGGCCCCAGCCACCACCCCCGCGTCTCGGTCAAGGATGGGATGGTGGGGGGGTGATGGTGGGGGTTTCGTTGTTTAATGACATGGGAGGGGGGAGTTGCGTTGGGTGTTTTTTGGTTAATTATGACCTGGCGGTGAGCGCGGCGCCTTGCTGCCAACCTGCTAGAGCTGTGCCCAACCCGCTGGAGCTGCCCGTGGGCTCTAGTTCCCAACTCGGCTGGAAACGCTCATCTGACGCCTTCTGCCGTCCAGACTTGACACATTTCCAAAACGAAATATTTCATAATTTCTTTAAATTTCATAATTTAAAGTTTCTCCTCATCAATACGGGCTTTATATCAGCCCAACCGCCCATCCCGGTTGATGCGCCCATTTGCAGACAATGCACCAGTCCCTACTCCCACCTAAACGAGCAAAAAGGAGCTCATTAATTTGGCCACCGGGTTCCCAGAGCTGCCCACAGCCACCCCATGGAGGTGACAGCCATCCCACCACGGGGCTGTCCCCACCTCCCATCCCTCCAGCCGCAGCATCCCTGCAGAGCTGGGTGGACACTGGCATTGACTGACCTCCTGGGTCCCTTCCAGCCAGTCATGGCATCACTAGGACTCCTTAAAATCCACAGGTTACCAGCGAGTCGCTTCCGTTCCCTTGTCAGGTCATTGGAAACGCACCTCGTTAACGCGGCGCGGGTCTGCAGTCTCACTAATGACGGGCGATGGAGATTTGCTTAACAAAGCTGCATGCTGGTTTGGGGATGGCGCTGTCCTACCTGTGTGTGTTAGCATGAATGTGGTTGGGCCTCCGCGGTGGCTGTCAGTCTCCCAAGCAGAAAAGCTGCAACTGAAGTCATTTTCCCTTTTTATAGTAAAAGGATGAGATTTATTTTTTTTTTCCCTCTCCTACAATAAACGTGGCAAAGTACAGAGGGCTCCCCTGAGACCCCTCAAACCCAGCAGAGAATTTCACTCTCTGACTGGATGGGATGAGCGGGGGGAGCGGGAGCGTAGTGCAGACAAAGTTCCTGGAATTGTGTTATTTTTATCGCGTAAGCAGCCAGTTCCCAAAAAGCCCTGCTGCCCCTGTTTGGGCCCTTGTGCTCAATTCCTGTCCCGGTCCCGTCCATACCGTGGTCTCACCAGGGACTTGACAATCCCTTTGGATCAATTCTAGTACCAAATGTGGAATATTATTGCTCTGCTAAGAGCTACGTCAATTTAAACCGCCATCTCTCACCACTTACAACACCTCTATTTTCCATTTTTCACCTAAAGAAAAAGACCTGTTTGTTCTTGAAAACCTGGGCGTCTTGGCCTCGGCAATATCCCAATTTTTTCACGTAATGGGGCACGAGGTCCAGGCCTGGGGCCCCGGATTTGTCTGCACCAACGCTTCTCCAAAGAACGATTTTATATTTGACTTGCAGATTGGCAGCCTCTTAATTTCCCCCAATAACTGCAAAGAATCCCATAGCTATTTATTTTTTTTTACGTATGTATTTACTTAACACTCTCCATTTACTAACCCTGGTTTAAAAATAAAGAAAAGGGACAACCCCAAGCTTATTTTTGCAACTGGGGGAATGAGAAGATTATGGTCTTGGAAAGGTGACGGCAGGGTCCGGCACAGCAGGTCACCGGTGACCAGAACAGCTCTCGGAAATACCTATTCATGCTGGCAACACAGTCTTTCAAGTCCTTTGATAATTTCTTGCCAAAATTAATAATCCTCTGTTCCCATGTATAGAGCACTGATGAACTTAACAATTGTACAATTTTAGGGACCTTTGATTGCAACGGCTTTTACAAATGGATACCATTGAAACGTTACACATGGTTGGTTGCCATCTCACTTGGAGGTATTACAGTATATACCATTTGTACTTCGTGCTAAACTACCATCTCCCCTATGTTTACTTTAAGTGAACAATTTTTTTTCTTCATTTCGTCTTTCCTTGGCCTTTAATCATTCCTTTCTGTGATTTACGTTACTCCAATCAATCTCACGGGTCGGAAACTGGAAGACAGATCGGGGGTGAAAACCCCAAAAAAAGTCATGTTTTCATATTCACAACACTTTAGCACAATAATTTGGCGAGCAAAAAAACCCTAGAAAAACCAGCCACCCCAAAAACCTGGGGGGAAATGACCGAGTGCCGGCTGAGAGCGTCCGGATGGGGATTAGAGATCCGCTACGGATGGTCTAAAAATAGACCAGCCCCCCCCAGCTTTCTTACAAAGAAACCATCATTCTTAATTAAGTGCTATACCAAATATTACAGCTAAAAGATAACATTGTAACTAGTAACCATAGAGCAATTATCAAGATTAAAAAAAAATTAAACCTAAGCAAATTAAATTAAAGACATTACCTGAGTAATGCACCCTTGGATCGCTGCCAGTTTCCTACCCTTTGAACTAAGCTCAAGTTAATTAAATGTTTAAAAAATTTTTTAAATTTTTTTTTTTGGCCTTTGGCATATTCATCTTTGCAAACAAATATTCCTGCACCGAGAACAGAGTAGATTAGAAAAGTCAGTCAATGAAAAACAGAAGTTGCCCCCATTAAATGGCACGGGTTTGCCTCTAGAGCTCTTAGTCCGGACGGACAAACGGAATGGTTGTGACAGATTTTATTCCTCTGCCTTTGCCCAGCGCTGCCCGATCCACGGCACGTGTTTCACCTTCAAAAATCAGCGTATGAAATTAGAATTACAGTTAGTCAAGGGGCTGGGAACTGTGGAAAACATTTGGAGGCTTTAAATTATATAAAAATAGGTTTATACCTAAATGCTAGTGGATAATATACCTAACTATGTAATATACCTAATATCCAGGATAATATACCTAAACACTAGTGGGTTTCTATTTACTCTTCATCTACCCACGTCCACCCAAGATTACCTGAAATTGCTCCCTCAATTGATTTGCTCCACCAAGTAGCATTTTTTTATGGGAAAGGAAAAAAAAAAAAGGGGGGGGCATAAGCACTCTGGCTTTAATCCCAGTTGTTATTTGGCCGTATCAGTGTCCGTTGGCAGATGAATTTGCCCGGATGCCCGGCGTTCCCGGGGCCGTGGGGCTGTGTCATACCCAGGTGGGACCCGGCGCCGGCTGAGCCCTGAGCGGAACGCCGTCGCTCAGGCTGGTGCCGCTGGGATGAAGCAGCCTGCGTCAGATTCGTGCCTTGGCATCATGTCACACCTACCACAGCACATCAGACTAACCCTCATTTACTGGCCAGTATTAAGACTCCAGCCCTTAACGACTTAAAAACAGAAAGTGCTTTTAATGTTGCTCGTTACTAATTAAAATAGATTTTGAGGGGAGGAAATGAGCCTTACTATTAAATCCTCGTGGGCCGCTGAGTTGGAAGTTTTCGTTCTGGCGGCGCATCCCAGCGCTCCCAGTCCCGGGACAGGAGGAACTGGGATGAGCTGCAGGTCCCTGGGAAAGGCACGGGCCAGTCCCGCAGCCCTGCTGGTGGCACCTCCTTTGGTTGGGGGACGGCTTTTGGAGGTCACCCCCACAAACGGGTGCGTTCCTCGCCGCAGGCAGCCCCCCCCAGAGCCGGTCCCCTCATATTTATTTCCATCTCGGCGTCGAGCAGCGGCAGGAGCGGGGCGTTAGAGGCTGGAGCCTCCGTTATAAAATAAATCACGGCCACTGCAATGTGAAAGTTGTTCCCTTTCAAGTACTTTAGCCCATGCCTTTGGAAAAAAAACCCTCATTTTACCAAAGCCTTGTAAATTCCTGGCGTTAACGGATGCCTGAGGAGCAGTTTTTCTCCTTCAAGCGGAACTCATCCCGGCCGAGCGCCAGGGGTTGGAGCGGGGCAGCGAGGGCAGTTCGGGCACTAAACCCACCTAAATCCACTCGCCCGCGGTGGCCGGGACGGGCCACCAACGCGGGACGGGCCACCAATGTGAGTCGGGCTCTGCATTTCAGCCGGGGGGCTCCGCGCTCCCCCTGGGTGTGATCAGAGCCCGCTTCGTTTGCAAACACTCGGGGTGGTGGTTTTTTTGTTATTGATTGACACCCCCCCAGCTTACCTGGCCCTCTCCTCCCTGTCCCTTCTCCCCGCAGAGTCTCTCTGGATGTCCGGGCAAGACGGGGCGAAGTTTCTGAGCGGACCCACCTTCGGGTGACCTCATCAGGCTTTGAGCAGCACATCATCACCGATAGCGCAAAGGAACGGGAGGTGGCACTCGACGGACTTAGGTTGTTTAAAAAAACAAACAAACAAACAAACAAAACAAATCTCTCTCATCATCTCATGAATCTGCTGTACTATAAAAACAACAGCTTTTAAAAGTATGTATATAAAATCCATTTCTTGTTCGTTTTATTTTCTTGATGGGTTCCCCCCCACCTCTCTTTTTAAACCTCTCCAAACCACATTTTTTTCGTAGCGTTTTGACATAGTCTCGTAGCCACGTAGTTCTAATTCTTTGTGTATCTAGCAAGAGCCTAACCATAGTGTAACTGTTATATTAAGGAGTTTCTTTCGGGTTTTTTTTTTTTTCCTTCCCCC
>JAOXNO010000007.1:4617634-4628594 GCA_028565335.1 Limnodromus scolopaceus
GGGGGCCGCGGGTGAGCAGCAGGTTCTCTAGCCCTTCTTCTTTACGTTTGTGGCGTCTTCGTTTAACCTAATTCTATCTATTTTCGGCAATAAGGCAAGGACTACAAACTTTTTGTGCGTCCTTTTTCTATAAGTGCTTTTTTTTGTTGAAAGAGGTGATATAAGGTTTTTTGAAATTGTGAATTCTGAAAAAAAAAAAAAAAAAAAGAAAAATACTGTAAATACAATTCCATTAACTACATATAAAACTATTAAGAAAGAGAAATACAAACCTATTTTTGTGATGGAGTCAGCCTAAGGCAGTTTCTCTATGAAAAAAAAAAAGGAAGAAAAACAAAAAAAAAAAAAAAAAAGAGAGGAAGTTGTAGACTTTTGGACGGACTGCCGGCGCTGGCCCGCGGGAGGTGGGTGACGCACACGCTGGCCAGCTCGCTCCGTGGCCGTGGTGGCCCTTCCAGCTCTCCCAGCGTCATACCAGCATCTGCGCTCTCAGACGTGCACAGCTTACAAAGGAACAGTCTCGTGGTATTTTCATTTGATTTTTTTTTTTATTTTATTTTTAAAAAAAACTGCTTTTCCCAAGACTGAAAAAGAAGCTACGATTTTTTTATTTTTTTTTTCCTATTTAATTCATTTACGGTTCAAAGCACACCTTTATGGTTGTTTTTTCTTTTTTAAAGTTGTTGTTTTAAAACTAGATCAACTTGCTGTCCAGTCATTTCAGCTGCTCTGGGGCCGGGTCCCTGCTCGCAGAGCGGCTCTACACGTGGTTATCCATCACTTTCTGTATTTACAAATTAGGAAAGCAACTTCGGTTTTGGTTTCTTTTTTTTGTTTCTTTTTTTTTCTTTTTTTTTTTTTTTTTGGGAATACCTCAGTGCTACAAGTTTCACCCTAGAAGCAACGGAAGATTTTTTAATTTATTGTAGTTGTAAACAGAATTTAAAAAAAATAAAAATAAAGTATAAAACATCATTGCACTGTGACTGGTAGGGGAAAAACTGACAGTTTCCTATTTGCACATGTTTAATATTTGGCTGTTATATATATGGTCCTCTGTTGGGGGAGGAAACTTATGAAGGATATTTTTTAATTTAAGTTTTTTAATATTGGTAAATAGGCCTGCAACAGCAAACTAGAAGTACAACATGGTAGGTGGCATTAAGAACATACTGTAGTGTGGATATATTTCTTCTTTTTTTAACGTAATATTGACAAGTTTTATTAATATTTTTTTAAATTGTTACGTTTATAAATTTGGTACTTTAGGTACAGCCAGTATAAGACACTGAATGCGACATTTGTTAAAAAGAGCTGCTGCACTCCTATTTTTGTAAATTTTACTAACGAGTAGACTAATGTAGACATTCAATAGACAAGGTAGAGCAAGGCATCTTTAACAAAAACAAGGCACCATACTGCTAACCGAAAGGAGAAAACCTTGTTTTTCTTGTTTTTAAAAAAGAATCATGCTTTTTATGTAATATTTTAGGTTTCTTTCTTATTTCAGAACAACCAGGTTTAAGCAAAATGCTGGACGCTTTTTAAATATTGAGACTTGATCAAGTAATAAAATAAATAAAACAATTCTTTAAAAAATAAAAACGAAAAAAAAAAAAAACAACAAAGCAAATTCCCTGCAATTCAATGTACCGTCAGGGAATTTTTTATTGCTATTTTGTCAATGTTGATGATGTACTGTACTACCAGTTGGTTTTCCTCTCCATTCCCTGTCACCTCATAGAATATTCTTTGTTGATCATTGTTGTATGTTAATAGTGTATAAAATGGCTATCTTGTAAGAGTGCTGTCCTGATGCTAGTGTAGTGAATTTTTCCCCCCCTCTTTCTCTCTTCCTCTTCTAGTACATATTGGTAGGTGTATCGTAATTAAGGTTAAAAATTTAGATGTAGTTATTCAGATTTAGGACCAGTAAGGATAGAACTTTCTCTTATTTAAGAAAAAAAAAAAAAGCTAATAATTTTGGGAAGGTTTTCTTTTTTTTTTTTCCTTTCCTCTTTTCTTTGGTTTTTTTCTCTTGTTTCTTTTTTTTCTTTTGCTGATCTGATGCGGTTTCAACTAACCAAAGGTCTCACAATGTTAAAAATGCTGGCAAACTCCTAAGGCATTTCTAGATCCCCACCCTTGAAAAGGGGATGTGCCATACTACCTTAAATGCTAATGCTAGATATGCAAAACTGGATTTTTTTAATTTATTTTTTAAAAGAGGGAGGCACGGTATATTAAAAACGATTTTGCTAAGAGAAAAAAAAAATATTTTTTTAAGAATGCTCAGAAGAAATTGCTAATCTGTGTGAATATGTTTTAGATGTTTATATACCTTTTGAGAAGTCCCAGTGGCCCATAGCACAAATGTCGTGGAATCTGATATGTTTTGATGTGGCTACCTAGACTACGGTTCACGTTAGTCCCCCACTCATCTAGAAATCCATTTCAAAGGGTGGTTTTATTTTTCCTTTGTTTGTTTGTTTGGGGGTTTTTTGTAAATTTTTCAGCACAAAGGTTCAGCTCCACCTTTGTTTTAGTCAAGCACAGCCAGGGAAGGATCCTGCCGAGGGATATTGCCCTTTTCTTCCCAAGTATCTCATACGGACCCGCTACCCCCAGAGTGACCAAAAAAAAAGAGAGAGATTTTGATGCAGTTGTGCGAAATGGGCACCCAAAGCACCTCCTCCCCCCCCTGCCTGGGCACCGCACCGGGGGACGGGTCCCGCACCCCAGGGACCTTCGGAGGGGAGCTGTAACAAGCCACAAAGCTCGGGTACCCTTCTCCCCTTCAAAATATAAAAAAAAAAAAAAAAACCGCCTTTGCAATTGGCTTGATTAAAATGAAGCCTGATCTGTCCTTTATTTTTATTTTTTTTTTCTTCATAAATGTTCATTTTAAGTTGAATTTGTAGCTTGGACTTTAAGGTAGCATGGCTCTCTTTGCTGTAAGTTTATTATTATTATTTTTTTCCATTGTACAGCAGCGTTGCCGCTGGTGAATGTGACACATCTTGCTAGGCTAGTTCAACCCTTGGGTAATTGTCGGTAATAACGACCTGAAAGGTGTTCGGATTTCTTTTTCTTCCCTGCTCTGAAGCCTAGGATGCTGTTTTCATCTGTAGCGTGGATGAGGGCTAGCGACTCCAGCCACACTTACCTTCCTGTTTCGTTTCTGCCATTCACTCAATGCAACATAATCAATAATAAAGCAATATAGTTTACTACATTTTTACTGAAGGCCAGCCATGGTTCTGTATGATATTGCATATGAAACTGTTTACAAAATACACACACAAAAAAAAAAAAAAACCAACACTAACTCATAGCTGTCTTTTATGCTATGGAAATGTCTCTTGGGTGGAATTTTTTGAATTCTTTCTTTTTTTTTAGTGGTTTGGTTTGGTTTTTTTAAGCCGAAATAGTTCGAAAACAGGAAAAAAAAAACACAACCTGAAGTTAGTGTTAAGGTGAAGAGACAGGATGCATCGAAGACACACTGGCAGATCCCGGTCTGCGCACAGACACTGTAGAGTTTCATACGTACAGAATCCCAGTCAAAAAAACCCATTGCCGCGTGCGAACACTACGTGAGGAGATTCTGTAAGCTAAGCAATACTTTAATACTGTAATAAAAATTACCAAAAAAAAAAAAAAAAAAGGAAAAAAAAAATAGTAGTTTGAGAAAGTAAATCCTCGTGATCGGTTCTCGGTTCCCAAACAGTCCGACTGTGTTGTCTCGAGAGAGCTCCGTGTCCCAGCAGGGTGCAGCCCCCCGGGGGGGGGGGGGGAGCAGGACCGGCCCGTGCCCCCCGCCCCGCGGGTCTGTACGTCCTCCCAACGCCGCGCGTGGGCTCCCGTGTCGCGTCCACCCTCGTAGGTAGCGAATCCCCCCCCGTCATTCTCTGTTGTACGAGGTCTGAACTCCATCAGTACTAGGATGCAAGTCTAAGCATTTCAGGTGGTCATAAATGTACCTAAATAAACTATGGCACAGTGGCAGGCCTAGCCCTTCCTTTTATACTTTAGTATGAACTGATGAGAACTTTGGTAGTGACTTTTTTTTTATATATATACATATATATATGTATCTATATATATCAAGCATCTTTCAGGTCTCTGTGTATGGCTTTCTAAAGCCCTGTTGTAAAATACTATGTGGATGGGGGTCTCTCACATCACAGATGTGGAAAGTATAATTTTATATTTGTATTTTCAAATAAATAAGTTTGTGAAAGGTTTCCATCCTCTACTGTGGTCCAGAAATCAATGTGTTTGTCTGACGAAAAAAATACAATAAACTGTTTTGAACAGATCCGTGGAGTCCCTTTCATTCGAGGGGGGTGAAATGTTTATTTCCAAGGGGGGGGGTGTTAAAAATCATACCTGCTTTGTCCCCGCTCCCACTTTGGCTTCCCTCGCCTCGGAGGGGAGGGAGCAGCTGGCGGGGGGACCTGGAGGGAAAAAAACCCATCAAATTTCCCATAAACAGCAGCAAACCCATCCGTGGGCCTTCCAGAGCAGCCTTGGGGTGGGGAGAGAAGGAAAACCAGCCCCTCCTTTTTTACATCTTAAATATTCACATTATTTCACCCAGGACAGCACAAGTTCCCGCAGGGCCGGGAGGTCAGGATGCGGGTTGGGATGGAGGGGATGGTCCAGCCCCACCAGCACCCACAAACCTCTCCACCCCAGCAGCCCCCACCTCGGGCATCACCCCCGGGTCTGTCCCCATCGTGGGGTCCCGGGGGGCTGGGGAGAGGGTGACAGCACCGGGGCTCGGCCGGGATCGTGGCAGCGAAGGTCAATGCTCGGTGGGACGGGCTCCTCTCTGGAAAGCAGTCAACACATCAAGCCCTTAATGGGATTGATGATTAGTGGAGCACCGAGGGGAAAATTAGATTAGAAAAACAAATGAAAATAATTTCGGAAGTTGTGTTTATTGGGGGTGGAAGGAGCTGCCACTGCGAGGGCTGCAGGAAACGATTTGACTGCAATCCAGAAGAAAAGGCGCGCAGGTCTGGAGTACATTAGTGTGGTGGGAGGCCGGGAATAGCAGCCACTTAACCCTGTCATTCAGCAAACATTAGTGAATTATGAGTGTATTATGTGTTGGGTTATGTGTTTTGTGCGAAGCCCGGAGGCCCGCTGTATCTGCACTAAAATGTTAGTGGGGGTCTGTGTCAAAATGTAAATTTTTATACCGACGCCGGAATAAAAATAAGATTTTGCGTTCGCCTCCCAGCTACTGAAATGAAATTGCAGCCAAAATCAGAGTTGTAAAATAAGCAAAAATTTCCCTTCCCTGTCAAATTAGTGCCCCGATAAAGAAAACAAGGGATATAAATGTGATTTACTTCCTTTCCCTCCTGTCATAAACATTTATGACTGAGCGGTAACGATGGGTTTCAGGAGGCAGCCGGGGCTCTTTGGGGTTTTGCAGGAGGGAGACCACAGTGTGTACCCATGGGGGCAGGCGAGACCCCCCCATCCCTGTGCCTCCTCCCCATCCCGTGCCCCCCCACCACCACGGGGGCAGGGCTGTGTGGTACCCCCTGACAGAGGATGTCCCGGCTCTCCCGGTGACACGGTGGGGGGGGGGAACATTCCCCAGGTTTATGACCCCACGGCGCAGACACACACCCCCTCCGCTGCTCCGGCAGAGCTCTGTATCCCCCCATCAGGCATCTGGAGGCTGCAATTCGGCAGCAGAAACCGAGCCAGCATTTATTAATTATGAGCTTAAGCACTTCCTTTCATGGCTATTTACAAGGGCCTCCTCGTTATTAATAAAGAGTAATAAAATAGAGGGGGGTTTTAAAGCTCATTTGTTCCGCAGGGTACTGATTCCCACAGCGGGCACGAGCCCGGATGCCACCCAGTGCGTGGGCCGAGAGCACCGAGCGCTGAAACCCTGAATATAATGACAATCCCACCCCAAAAAACCCTTTATACCGTTCTGCGGGCAATTATTTTAAATATTGTAAGACATGAACAATGGCAGCGGGCTCTGCGTTTCGAGGGTGCCCGGCTGCGGCTTTTCAGTTGGTCATAAGGCGATGTCAGCGGCTGTGTATAGAGAGATACTTGTAATTCATTAGCTATTTGCAAAGGGCACCGATACTTGACTTCATTTCTGAAGCAGTGGAAGGCTGATTTCCCTGCTATTTACCTCCATGGCAGCGGCTGTAATTAGCAGCAGCGCAGGCTCCCACGGGCCGGGCTGGCGTCTGCCGCTCGCATCCGCCGCGCGCTAACTCCTCATCTGCAAGGGCGAACAAAGAAAATTAAAGTTTCTTTTTTGGTATCAGTGGAAGATCCCGGTCCTCAAAGCCGTTTTTTTTACCCCAGGGTGGCAGCGAGCCAGGTCACCGAACCCCCACACCCAAATTGACCTTTATCGACATTAATAACTAAAAAACCACAGTGGGGCTGGCGATGCTCGGGCACGTTCCCATCCACTGCTGCGGTTCCTGCAGGAGCAGCCGGTGTGGCCACGGGGCCTGGGGACCCGCCGAGGTCCCGGTGCGGGGCCGGTGACAGTGACGGCGTCCAGCCCGTGCCCCGCCACCGCTGCTGGGCGCTAATTGCCGTGACATATTGAGTGGCACTCGCCCAGGGAGCGGGCGAGAGGAGCCTGTGCACCCGCTCCCCCTCGCTAATAATTACTGATTAAAAACTAGTTAAAAAGGCAATGAAGACTGAAACGTGCATTAACCGAACGACCCTGTCTCGAGCCGGCCGCCGAGCGACGGGAGCGGTGACGGCATCGGCACTTACAGCGTCTCCCAGCGTTACCGGCGGCTTGAATTTCCCCAGGATTTGTGCCGCTCGTGCCCCGCCGTGCCGGGGCTCGGTGGTAGGACCCGGGGAGCCCCTCGGCTGTCACCCTCTGCCGTTAAACCCGGTGCAGCGTTGTTGTCTGGGCAGGGGAGGGCACGATGAGCGGCATCAATCAGGAGCAGGGGCTGGGTACCGCCGCCTGGTTCGGGGTGATGCCCCCCCCGCCTTTGCAGCCACATCGAGGCACCTCGGGGTGCTTCCCACCGGCGTTGAGTCTTTTATTTCTCACTAATTTGAAGCACAGCAGTGACCCAACCCTAAAGAGTTCTCCCATGGCAAGAATGCCATAAATAAACCTGGGGGTGCACAGCCAAGCGATGCCTCTGGTCCTCGCTGCCTCCTCTGCAGCTGCCCCTCGTCCCTGTCCCTTCAGCGTGGCTCAGGCTGTCCCCTGCCCCAGCAGGGACACTGGTACCCCCTTCCCAGCCCTAAAGCCCCGTAGCCCCCCGCTCACAGCCCGCCTGTGTCACCTGCTGCATCTAAAGAACACCTGGCCATTGTGGGTGATGCAGCATAAACATCAGCCAGAATAATAAGCATGAGAAAGTCAATACTTTGGCCTTTTTAAAGCCGGGGGCGCGTTTGAACCACTGGTAAAACTGCCGAGGGTTTGTACGGGGCTTTGCATCTTCAAAGCAGGGCGGTCTTTTTGCTCCTCCTCAGCCCCTTTCATCCACAGATCCAAAGTGGTTCCTACCCGTTCTTTCCCCACCTTTTGATGGGTGGGGAATTCCTCTCTCTTCTCTTGAAAGAGGGAGCCTGAAGGGGGCCGGGGGCTCCAAACGCCCCCAAACTGCCTGCGGTGGAGCCGGAGCCACATCCCTGTCCCTGTGCCCTGCCCCACAGCAGCTGGATAACACAGCACCCATGCGGAGAATGCCGGAACCGAGATGCTCAAGGGAGGTGAGGACCCCAGAGGGATGCAGCACCCAGGGCTGGGCTCAGCATCCCTGCCTGGGCACCGGGATGGAGCCACTGGTGACCCCTCCACCCTGCAGCGCTCGGGGCATGGGTGGCCACTGGGGCATTACTAACCCGGCGCTGACAGCACACGCCGGTCCGAAGGACACGCGTCCCGACCTGTCAATATTGATAGTCGTGACACTGTGTAAATGCAACCTCTCCGCTTTCCGCCGCGCTGCCCGATCGATCCGCACGCAGCAGCGCCGGGAACGTCCCGAGAGCGGGGCTGGGAGTAGGTCAGAGGGAGGAAGGTCACCCAACAAAGCCACCCCGGCGAGAACCGTAACCCTTTGCTGCAGCCCGAACCCCAACCGAGGGTCCCCCCGGCTTCTTGCGGTGAAAAGCTCTGCGCAGCCCCCCCCAACCCCCCTCCAGCCCCGTCCATCGCAGTTTGCATCAATCAAAATAAAACTAGGTCCCAAAAATGCAGCCCATAGCAGGTGGGGAGAGGAAGGTATTCCATCCACCCCCCCCGAGCCCTTCGAGAGGGCGCTGAACAATGCTCTGCCATTAGCAATCAGCATATCGGCGCGGCATCGCGGCCCCGCTTCATAGAAAATCAAGAGGCAAAATAATTGAGTCAATAGTGACACGAAAGGATTGCTCCTTCAGCCCCATTCTTGTGCTAACAATTCTTCGGCAGGGCTGAAAATTCAAAAGCTCAGGGAATCAAAAAAAGAATTGATTTGATTCAGAGCTTCAGCCCAGGCTGTATTTAACACATCATTTTTGCTTGCTCTACATATAATAGAAACTGTTTGAAGGCAGAAGGGCTGCCTTCTGCGGCGGAGAGACAGGGGAGAGCAGGAAGCACGGGGCAGGAGAATATCCTGGATTTGCTGCTTTTCGAAGCGGGGCTGGAGCCACCCTGTCCCCGCAGGGTGCCGACGGGCCCTGGGGACCCTCCCCACGCAGTGACACCCCCGGGCTCCGAGCCCCCCCGAGCATCCCCCAGGCACCGGCCTCTGCCAAGCCCGGCTGGGCTGGCGGGTAAAAATGGACCTGGAGAGAATGAAAGGGGGCGACCAGCGATGCGGATCAGGGCTCCGTGTCCGCTCCGCTTCACCGGAGCCACCGCCGCCTCCATCCGTCCGGCTCAAGGGCAGCCGCTGCGGTTTAAGGGCACAGGACGCGGCGCTGGGGACATTTCCCCATGCGAGAAGGCAGGAGGTGCCTTTCCATCCCTCCCTCCCGTATCGAAGCCCTGACAGCGGGTCACAAATACCTTCCTCCTGCGATCGAGTGGCAACAAGCAAAAATGCATGATTCCTACCCAAATGGGTAAGGAGCCCCCTGGCAGGTCCCTGGGTGCCACAGTGTCATGACAGTGCCTCTTTCCTGCCCCCTCCCAAACAGCAGCCATCACCCAGTGCCATGAAAATGCACCACGTCCTACACGGGGTCAGACCAGGCTTCATCTAACACCCAAGGAGCCGGTACATGTCTCTCAGCATGGCCAAAGGAGCTGCAAAGCACCGCTCTGCCCAGGAGGGACAGGATGGGACCCGGCAGCATCCCCCAGGGAGTGCAGACACCCCTCATCGCTCCCCAGAAAAACCTTCAGAGTGGAACCAAATTTTGGGCACAAACTTGAATGTAAGAAGTTCCAGCTAAACATGAGGAGGAACTTCCTCACTCTGAGGGTGGCAGAGCCCTGGAAGAGGCTGCCCACGGAGGTGGTGGAGTCTCCTTCTCTGGAGACATTCAAACCCCACGTAGACACGTTCCTGTGGGACCTGCTCTGGGTGGACCTGCTTTGGCAGGGGGTTGGACTGGATGATCTCCAGAGGTCCCCTCCAACCCCATGGGATTCTGTGAACCCTTTGCACCAGGAAGGATCTCCGACAATTACCTACTCAGCAAACAGCACATATATATTCACGACATCTGAAATCTTTTTTGGAAGCCCCTCTGCCCCTGCTTTTTGTCTCTAAACAGGGGCAGAAAACCCCACGTCCTGCTCCAGCATCCCACCCTACCCCGGTTACAACAAAGATGAACCAGCAAGTCCACGATTGCCCTGATGAACCAGCAAACAGGATGGCAATAGAGGACCAGGAGAGGTCCAGTGGCAAGAACAATCCCCACAATGCCCTACCCAAGGCTGGTCTACAAAACTCACACACACTTCTTGGAGAAGGCATGAAAACATCAGCAATGCCAAGGCAGTTCCACGCATCCAGCCTGAAGCACTTCCAGAAACATCTAAAGTAACTGCAGAATAACAACCAGGATCATGCGCCCTGGGCAGGAGAAGGGGTGAGCACGGAGACCGTCCCAGCAAAGTGCATTTCTCTGCTCAGAAAGGTCCTTAAATCCCCTGAGCAGGAGCCCCTGCATCTTTAAGGCCATTTTACCCCGGCTGCTGACACAGCGGGGACACCCAAACCACCACCCAGGCAGCTGATTTGATGTGTTGACGAGCAAGTCATGTTGCTATAATAAGAAGTGTTTATTTGAATAATAAGGTCAGGGAGTTAAGTAGTTGGTATTCCACTCATATGAAGCAGTTTGCACAGTGTCACTAATAATTAAAGGGGTTTTTTGACTAATCTAGTTGCTCTTCCTAAATATACTCTACTCTGTTCAAGAAACTCATCAAAGCAGCGAAGTGATCTTCGAGGTTATTAATCTCCTTTGCTCCACAGCTGGAGCAAATTTATTTGCTTGAATTAGCATGTAATAAACTTATAATAAAGCTGCCATATCCCTCGCTTTAGAGATATAGTTTGTGTAATGGGTAGTTAAATCTAGGTAATGTAGCAATAGTCTTTAGGCTCGGAGATCAGAGGAGGGGGAAGAAAATGAAGCGTAATGGTGTGTTATCGCCAGTGCTGGGGCTGCAGTAGGATTTCTTCCAGGTCAGGCTGCCAGGAAAAGTCACCCTCGTTAGACACCACCGAAGAGAGAAGGGGGGACAGTTTTCCTAGTGGGAATTAGAATCATAGAATCACAGAATCATATGGGGTTGGAAGGGACCTCTGGAGATCATCGAGTCCAACCCCCCTGCCGGAGGGGGTCTACCCAGAGCAGGTTGCACAGGAACGTGTCCAGATGGGGTTTGAATGTCCCCAGAGAAGGAGACTCCACCACCTCTCTGGGCAGCCTCTTCCAGGGCTCTACCACTCTCACAGTAAAGAAGTTCCTC
>JAOXNO010000007.1:4639032-4659904 GCA_028565335.1 Limnodromus scolopaceus
TTTGTCAGGGTTAGGTTGATGATTGGACTAGATGATCTTTAAGGTCCCTTCCAACCTAGACAATTCTATGATTCTATGCAGGATGCCTCCGGGGCACCCAAGTGGTCACTGGCCATGGTGGGATGCTCATTGCCCTTCGTACATCACTGGCCATGGTGGGATGCTCATTGTCCTCTGTACATTGTTGCCCACGGTGGGATGCTCGCTGCTCTCCGTACATCGTTGCCCATGGTGGGAGGCTCATTTTCCTTCAGACATCATTGCCCATGGTGGGATGCTCATTTTCCTCTGTACATTGTTGCCCACGGTGGGATGCACTCTGCTGTCCATATGTCATTGCCCACAGAGGGATGCTCCCTACACTCCGTACATCGTTGCCCATGGTGGGATGCTCGTTGTCCTCTGTACTTTGTTGCCCATGGCGGGATGCACTCTGCAGTCCATACAACATTGCCCACGGTGGGATGCTCCTTACCCTCTGTACATTGTTGCCCATGGTGGGATGCACTCCATCCTCTGTACATTGAGCACAACTTCCACGAGCAAAAGTCTGTGGGTGACGGAGGCTGGTGTGAGGACCCACTGCCCGTGAGCTTCACCTTCCTTGCGTCAGCAGAGAGAGCAGCAGTTTGACAATGAGGTGGAGAACAAGTGGTCTGAGCAGACCAGCCCTGCCACCCTCCTGTGCCTGGAGCTACCTCGGTGTTATGGTGGGTAACGCGGGGTGAAACCTCTTCCTAGCCCAGGAGAAGATGCAGTCAATGTGCTAGTGTTCAACCCAGGCACGGCACCCACCACAAGTGGCTCACCTAGCAGATCGCCACTTGCAGCAATTCACGTTTCGCAGGTCAAGGTATCTCCGTCCAGCTCACCTGGGTGACACAGGATGCTGAAAGCTCCTGTGATGAGTCAGGAGCCAGCGGGGATTTCTGGTCAGGCAGCAAGGTTACACCACACGAGCTGCTGGAAGCGTTACAGATGCTCTGTGGATAATATTAATATTCCATTATTCTTATTCACCTGCTATCGCCAGGCTCAGACTGCCAAGGGGTCCCTGCCCACTTAACCTTGGGGTGATGGATGTTCTGCTCTGGTGCCTACAGCCCCAGGTGGGTGTCTGGAGTCTGGAGCTCTGTTCCCAGGTAGGTACATCCTTCAACTTCTTTTGGGCCTCAACGCCTCAATCTTTTAAATAGCATTAATAATGCTTCCATCTGAGATGAAGGCTCATTCTCAGGCAGCATTTGACATGGGAGCAAGTTTCCCAGGATGTGGAGATGGAGGTGCTGCAAGTAGGTACGTGGAGCCACAGCTGCCTGGGGCAGGTGGCCTTGTGAAAACAGCACCTAATTCTCAGTATTCCCTCAAGTCACAGTGTTTGCTGAGTAGAAAAGCAAATACTCACCTCCCCTGAGATGCATCACAGCCATAGGAGCGAGTTCGTGCAGCCAGAACATGAGCAATGGAGTTACAGCCATTAGGAAAATCACCTCTTGGCTTTCAAACGGAGCAAATTTCACGTGGAAGACCTGGGAAGAGAATAACAAGGAATTTCAGCATATTTTTCCATAGAGGTGCTTTTCTCTTTATGATGGCACTTTAACAAGAGCTTAATGAACAGCATTTTCTTGTTTTTGAGAGGCACAGACAGGGCAGATACAGTTACCAATTCATTAGCATCCCATCATGAACACAGCCTCCATATTCCCCAGCCATATGGTCAGCACGATGCGCTTCCAAAAAACCAGGGACATCTACAAAGGCTTTATCACCATCAGCCATCACGTTAAAGTAGCCTGTCGTTATATGGGGATGGGGAACATCTTATTTCAGGATGTTCTGGGTGTGAAGGAACACAACACGGATTGGGAGCAAGGTGACTTTGTAGGACACAAGCATCCCTCTTACTGCAGACGGGATTTTAATTGGGATCACCTCTCGTTCCTGAGCAAAACACAGTCTCCAGGGTGGCTACACATCTCCAGGAGCTACCTGGAGCACAACATCTGCTTCCATCTCTCTCCAGATAAATTCCCCATATGACTAATTAAACCTCCCAGTGGGCTGAAGTGTGTGTCCAGCAATTAGCTGCATCTGAGTGGAAACCTCAGCCAGCCAGGGAAAATCGAGAGGTTCTCCCCATTCCCGCTACGTGGAGGCCCAGCAACCACAAGCAGCATCTGTGGGCGGCATTCGGTGGCCATAAATAGACGTTAAGTGACCATATGCAGCTGCTGAAGGCGGTAATCTGTAAAAGACACTCCCCGCTCTCACCGAGGCACAGCAGAAAAGCACCCAAAACCAGCGCAGCCAGGAGCAGCGTCCCGAGATGACAATAGACCATGGAGGCTCTTAAAAGGCTTTCTTGGAGGAGCAAAGGAATTTGCTTTGATGCACATGGACCAGCCCAAAGAACTGCTGACCCCACAGAGGGGCACTGCATCCCCACCTCAGCCTGGGGACACTTCTCCTTGGAGACCCCAGGTGGCATCTCCCACCCTTCCTGAGACCAAGACACCTCCTCTTCTCTCAGCCCCACCGAAACCTGCCTCCGGGCTCCCAGCACCGTGTGTGTGTTTTCTAACAAGCAAATAACTTCTTCCTTGCTCTGGAGCTGGGTTTGCAGTTCAGTGAGACACAGCGGGAGGGTTTGCGCTCCTCCTGCATTAGCCGACCTGTGTCAGCATTTTATTCTGCAGCCCTGTAGGGTTTTTAGCTTAAAAAAAAAAAAATCAGAGGAGTTTTCAAAGCTTTAATGGCTTTGAAAACAACACGGAGAGTTCTCTTTACTGCAGGAGAGGTTAATGATCTCCCTCTGCTACAGAACTAAACTGGACATCATAATAAATAATCATAATAAGATATAAAGTATCACCTGGAGTCATTCAATACAGAGAACAGGTAGGAGTTATGATGCGGTTCCATTACTCGGAGTCACTCCTAGGTGTGAAATTTTCAAAGTAAAGGCAGCCAATTAAAAAATGAAAAGCAAAACCCTGCAATTAAAATATTACTTAAATGGAAAGAGATCATACCTTGTCTTGCCTGGGAAGACCCAATGCACTGGCTGCCGGCCACGCTGCAGCCCTGAGGCTGCACAGAGGTCCCTTCTCCTCACCCCTCTCCTTCTCCCTGCAGCACGACACCGTGCAGCCCTGTCACCAAAGCCCACGGTGGCCCTGCAGGACTGCTCTGCACGGCCAGAGCCGAGCATCTCCGCGGTTCCACCTGAGCTGGCAGCTTCAGGTTGCTCCGAGCCTGACCTTCAGGCAGAGGAGCAGTGATGCCAGCCCAGGGACGCTCTGAAGAAGCACAGCAGGGCAGCCCCATCACCCAGGTCATCAGAGCTCCCAGCAAGGCTGATGTTCAGGGGTGCCTCACCTGGGCTCTACCTGAGCACATCTCAGAGGCCCTGGTCTTCAGAGGGCAGACAGGCGCTTGCAGACAGGTCCTTCAGGTGTCTGCTCTCCCAGCGGTCCTCACTCCAACTGCTCTTGGAGGTGCAATACCTTGGCTATGTTTCCACACAAGGGTTTTATTCAAGCACATCCAAAAGGACGTTTGCATTGATTGCCATCAGATATGGAAGAGAACTTAGAGGAGCATCCCTGTTCGGGTTCATAAAGATCAGAAATGTGTTGCTCAGGGTCCATAGCTGCTCTGCCCCATCCCTACACTGGACGTGAATGCGGTTTTGGTGTCACCCGGGGTGACACGATGGGCACCTGGACTCCAGTGGAAAGCAAGGTTTGAGCATGGACAATAAAAACTCCATCAGAAACATCAACTGCAGCAGCGGGGAGCGACACGACCTTACAAACCTCAGCACAAGTCAGGGGTGACAACCCAGCTGCCACCACCTTGCCAGCTGCACTGCGCGCTCAGGGCGAGAGGCAGGAGTCAATCCATCACCGGCGGCACGAGGTGCCCCCGGCGCGGTGTCGGCGAGGGGAGGGGGTCGGAGTTCGTATCAAATGGCATTAATCACCTTCCCCGAGGCTCTGCACACACCGGACAGTCCTATTAATCAGAGGCGTATCAGCCCTCCAGCCCGGTCCGGGCCCCTTTGTGCAGGTCCCTTCCCATCACAGGCAGATAAGATTATCAGTGACGAGCGAGACACCCTTTGAGTAACACCCGACTCGAAGAATGGGATTTTTTTTTTTCTTATTTATCCCCCTGTCTCAAAGATGAGCTGTTTCTTGTCTTGTCAAACCACATCCTTTTCTTTAAAGAACCAGCTTTAAGAATCCAATTTGTCAAGCTGGACAATCATTTGAGAATCCATAAAAAGCCTCGGTGACTTTATCAAAAAAAATAAATCAGAAGGTTTTAAATGGTAACTGAAAGGGATTTGAAAATAGGTTGAGTGGCCTACATCAATTAATCTTCAGAGAGACGGGGCTTTGTGAAGCTGAAGTGGCGGAGAAGTGTCAAAGTCTAGTTACTGGGCTTGAGGAGATGGAAGTTGTCGATATTTCTCCTCTCCTTTTTCTCTCTTTTCTTTTTTCTGTGTTTCTTCAGAACAAGGTAAGGCTGTATCCCCTGCAACAGGGCACTGCAAAGCCAAGAAGAGTTGGGTGGACAAGCCAAGAAAAATTGGGTGGTCAAGCCAATAAGATTTGAGTGGTCAAGCCAAGAAGCGTTGGGTGGTCAAGCCAAGAAGCGTTGGGTGGGCAAGCCAAGAGGACTTGAGTGGGCAAGCCAAGGAGGGCTGCTCTTCCCTGGTGAGATTTTCTGTGGTCATTCCCAGTGCCAGCCAAGGGGGACCAGACCTGCTCTCCCACTACAGTTTCAGGTCACTCACCGTCACTGCTGGTGGATGTCAGAGCTCTCCTCCACTGTAGGATCAGCCCTCAGAAGGATCCATCAGACACCACTAACACAGACACTTCAAGGCAGCTGGGGAGTCCCGAGGCACATTATGAAGCCTGAGGGTCCAGCCACCTCCATCACCTCCATCTGAAGAGAGAGACAGAGAGAAAAAGATAAATAGCTCCAGTTCAACTCCGGGGCCCAAGCAAAGCATTGCAACCCAACAGGAGGACCTCGGAGCTTGCAAGAAAAAATGAAGACGGTGGTAAATGAGGTATTTGGCTGCACAGATAGAGTCCCCTGGCACAGCCACGGGTGTCCTCGATGGCGTAATGAAAGCGGACAGTCCCTATTGCTCTTCGCTTCCCAGATACAACGCACGCCCAGGAAGGCACGGCCCAGGGACAGGAGGATGCCGAGCCCCAAGGAACACAATCAAGAATCAGAGAGACTTAAGGGAAACACGAATGAAAACAACGGACTGGAGAATTTACTAAACAAAACCACAAAATGACCTTGGGAGGAATCAAACGGCAGCGTAGAGAAGGGCCACGCTGCCACTCGCCGGTGCCGAGAGCAGGATGCGAGGAGCTCCAGATGGCTTCTTGTTTTAGTGCAATAAAAAATTTCATCTGACAGCCAGTGCAGGGCTGGATAACAATAATAACAACACAAATAATTTCCTTTAAAAAAAGTGAAAGGAACCTAACAGCTCAAAGATATCTTAATTTGCTGCAAAGAAAAGAGACTATCTGTTACTTACTGCAGTGGGGAGCATGTTCACAAGCTTTCAAATGGTATTTTGTTGCAGAAGTATAATATAAGGACACTTTACTTCTTTTCCAGTCTGGGGAAATAGATCTGACTTGGAAATTGGCCAGAAGGGCTGTAAGTTAGGGCTCTGAAGTGAAGGTGATAACTTTGCCAATTAAATATGGATGTGATTTTTTCCCCCCCTCTCCTTCCCCCGAATACTTTTGCGCTGTCATTAGGTGATGATATAAAGACATAGGCCTCCTGGTGCAGCTTAATTGCTCATATATAGAAAAATGATGAGCTCTGTTGCACTGCACGAGGGCTGCCTTGGCTACTTGCTGCCTTATTAATAGGTGATACCGACGCGAGTTTAATTCTTCTGCCCAAGGAAAAACAGAGAGACAGCAAAAAGCCCGTTCAGCAAAGTACTTCAGCACTCGCTAAACTGCTTTGCTGAACAGCGATGGACCTCAGAGCAAGCTTCTATTTAATCACACAGTTAAAGTGTTTTGCTGAGTTGATGCTCGGTGCGCTGGAGACAGGATGGACTTCCTATTAAGTGATCTTTTATTTCCATATCCCTATATTTTTTCTTTTTTATTGCCCATGATCCTGTGTTTTGCAATCTGCTGCCGAATGATTTCTAGTCCAGGCTGAAGCCTGGACAAGGTAAGAAAAAAAAAAAAGGCTGTTGTTTTAATTAGCACAGACCTCAGCACTTTGGAACACGATAATCCACAGGGAGGGCTCGGGGCTGCCTTCCCCTGGGGATGGATGTGCCTCTGGGGAGCACCAGGATGGACCCTCCAGGGTGGAGAAGACCTTCAGAGCATGGGGGTGACCAGGGACATCTCACCTTGCTCAGAGGAGAGCAGGAGGGAGCGTGCAGGAACAGAACCCAGGGAATGGGAAAGGTTCAGAGCCCAGATGGCCAAAGGATGCTACCTAATAACAATAATAAGAGTAATAATAATTATTCAGCCTTTGGGAAAGCAGAGCTACTGCATGTTTTCAGCCTTCACTTCCTCAGCAGCCAATAGATCATTCCTAAATATCCACATTTGTATCTGCTCTGCAACAGCCTCTCTAAGGGGAAGTTTTTAAAGGGATTGATCCTCCCCCAAAAAAATGGGGAGAGCCACCCTCCTGTCTGCACGAAAAGCTGATGGGCACAGGCTTGAAAAGCCCGGCTGAGGGGCAGAGGGGTTGCATTTGCATCCACGGGGGCTCTGAAGGCTGAGTTCCATTCCCAGATAAGCCCTGGTTAACACGGGAGGGAGGGGGGGCTGGGGCTGAATTGATGGCAACAGAAAAAGCAGGACCTACAAATGGCTTGAGAAAAGGCGTGATGAGATGTGACTGCCCCGGGTCCTGGGACTGCAAAGAGCAAAATGGGAAAAGACCACCTGGACGACGGGAAAGTGCTTCTGATTGCTGGGGGGGAAAAAAACGGAGTTAAAGATCATTGGAACGGACAAGGCAATCTGGCGGCAGCGCGGCGCGGTGATTGCTCCCGGCGCGAGGCAGGGGAGCGGGCGGTGGGCTGCGTCCCCCCCAAGGGCTGCATCCCTCCGAAAGGATGCCTGCTGGGGGGGCGGGGGGTGTCAGAGCCGGCCACCAGCACAGGGTGCCATTGACCTGCCGGGGAGGATGATGTCCAGGCACAAGGCTCCTGCCCCACCGGCCTTTCGGGGCGTGCGAACGCTGGCAGCCCCAGTTTCACCAATTCCCCTCAGTCCTCTACGAAGCTCAGACCCAAGCGGGGTGCTGGGGGCAGAGCTGGGGGCCACCCTGCCCTCCCCCTGGCTCTGCGTGGGCAGCAGAAGTGATCCGAACCGCTATGGGGGGGGGCACCCATTTAGGCAAAACTCAAAGCCTGGGTTGGGACAGACCCCCCACATCTCCCCCTGTCCAAGGGATGCTGCTGTGCCCCCCCCGCCCCCGGGGAGCACGGGGCTCTGGGCTCAGGATTCACACATCTAAAGGTTTTCTAAAGGTTACGCAAAGGTTACCACACCAGGAATGTGTTGGATCAGCATGTCAGCTCTGTTTGCCTAATTTCCCCAGCCTGGGGGCTGCCGGGCAGCTCAGCAGCACGGCTCCAAAGGCTCCGGTCCCCCCCCTGCATTTGTGCTGATCCTCCAGCCCTGCACCGCGTTCCAACACGCAGGGTGACGGCGGCGATGAAGATAACAAGAAATAATGACGTTTCCATTTCCTCTACCTCGGGCATTTTTAGGCTCTCTCATCTCGGGAAGGAACCGATTTGAGCGTTTTACGCGGTGACCTGTTGGACTCTGCCGCGGTGACAGGCAGATGGTGGGGTTTGTGTTCACACAGTACCTCTTACGCCGTTAATCAGGCTGGCACCCCAACGACTGGTCTGTTTTAAATTCATGGTTTGACCCAGCCTTCTCAGGCTAATTGGCCTGAATCCCTCCAAACACCCACATTTCAATGGGGGGGTGGTGGGCAGAGCCCCAGGAAGATGGAGCACTGAGCTTCTCTGGGTTAGTGAGTAAATGGTAAATGGGCAGCAGATCCAGGAGCCCGACGGCCCCCTCTGGCTGTAGGGATAACGTTCTGTGCGGTGCACGCAGAGATGGACCGTTTCAACAGAGGCATTACGCATATTTTTCCAAATGTCTCCACTCGTTATTAATTATACATCTCGGGTTACTAAACACAAGCAAATTAGGACGATTTCCTTCCCAGCGTCGCAAGCCTGTGGTTAGCTATTCCCTTTCACTCAGGAGTTTCATTAGCCTTTCTAGATGATTTCCCTGCCAGGCTTCCCACGTACGAGCACGGTTTCCCAGCTCCCGGCGTTTAAATCCACCCAATGTATTGCAGCTCCGACTCCTTCACTCGTATCGCAATTTCACATTCCCAAATACTGGCTCTAATAGTAGCAGCAGTGCTCCTAACGCAGCTTCAACATTAAATGAGCCAGAAGGAAAATGTTCTGAAACGTTTTCACTGGGGCATTTGTATGTTGAAGGACATTTTAAAGACAGAGAACACAACCCGGCTCCTGCTGACGTTCACGAGGATTTCATCGTTTACTTGGATGAGGAAGAAGGAGGGGGTGTCAGAGCGTAGCAGGGAGAGAGGGTGAAGTTTGAAACGACATTAAGGAAATGCATCTTACTTTTCCAATCACCCCAGATGCTCATGGAGCAGGGCGGGCTGGTGGCCTTGGCTGGAGGTCCTATGTTGAGAAAATAAAGAGCCATTAGCAGCAGAAGATGGCGACCAAGTAACCTTGCTTATACCAAGGAAGTACAAAAGCACATACATTTTATAAAAGCTGCTACTTTGGAGGGCCCCACCACAAAGCCACACGTGAAGTACCTGGAGAAGCAGCTGTGGCACTAAGGGAGATATTCCCAAAACAAGGAACAAGACCACCATTGGAGGTCAGGCTTGTGAAGGCAAAGAGCATCTCAGCCTGGACACCAAAACTTTTGTTTCCCTCCCAGGCGGTGAGACTGTGGAAGCCACGTGAGCAGAGTGGGACTGTGAGGCAGCAAAAATAAAGGAGATGCTGAATGAAAGAGTTTGCCAACATCCGATGGCAGCCCAGGATGAAATCCAGACTGCCCCAGGCAGCGGCAGGACCACCTCTACCTTCTCCAGCCCACCCTGGGGAATTCATACTCCTCTTCCTCAGGTATTTCTTGGCTATTACAGCTGGTTGATGAGGGTATTCACGTTGGGTAGGTTTGGTTGCCTTCCAACACCGCTTACTAACACCTGAAAACTGGTGGGTGCTGGTGGACAGTGGGGGTCCCCCGTGGCCTGAGCCCCCCAGGACCCCCACGCACCCACCCTGCCCCACAGAGCCAGAAAGGACAACCAACAGCAGCAGAAAGCGGAAGACTTTCCATGTCTCTCCTGCTAATTATGACCTTATTTTGCAGAGAGAACCTGTCATTCAGCCTCCTGCCATGGCTAGTTTCTAGTTCAACTCTCCCTCCGCCCTATTATCTTTTATAAAATTCAGCCGGGCCGGGTGATGGATTGATAAGGGACGGTCCCGGCAGGAGCCGGCTCGCTCGGAATGGCTCTCACGCACACCCAACTTCTGTATCTTTTTAAATATTTCAGTTGTTTGAGATCTTTATTTCACATTTCGATTTCCTGTAGTACAGTAAATTTATCTTAGTCACCCAGTCAAGTTCCCTCCAAGCCCCTTATCTTCTCCTCCTCTGTACGACTGAGAGCACCTACATTATCTGTGCTGCCGATAACGCCGCTGTGGCAATCCACAGATCGCGCCGATCCGGCGGCGCCCCAGCCCAAAGGAGACCTTGGGAGCCCCACACTCACCACCAGATGGAAGTTCATCGCTCAAACCCCACACCGGCTCCTGCCAAGGTGAAAGGCTTGGCCGGAGGAGAAGGAGCTGCCTGTGGACCGCAGGGATGGGGGGAGCAAGGCTGGATGCTCCCTGGGGTTGCAGTCTGAGGGATCCTAGTCCCATCCCAGGAGCATCCTCCTCCTGCTCACCCCCTGCCACCTCCCCGACCGCTGCTAGGAGCGGCTGAGATGCCTCATTCCTCATCCCGTTTATTCTGAAAGCAAATACTGGCCTCATTTTTCAAGTGTATCACAAACGTGCACAGCCACCTCCTGATTCTACGGTCTATTTGCATGACCAGAAACAACACCAGAGGTTCCTTGGGCTTGGGAGAACTGGATGGGGCCCTGGGAAGTGCTCCTGGGAGATCCCAGTCAGCCACCAGTACAGAAACCAGAGCAGTGCAGCAGCTGTGTGTGCAGGGCAGACCAAGAAGGTCTGGTTTTGACGTGCTCAGGGGACCCCAAGCCCTGGGCTCTGAACCCCGGGATGCCCTGGAAGAGCAGCCCCACAGCACTGGGGGGAGGGTTAAGGCAGCTTCTCCCATGGCTGGCAGCTCGGCGGCCGTGCCCTGCCAGCTCCGAGCATCACAGGGCACGGACGGCTGTGCCAAAGCCTCCACGTCACGGATGACACGTGAGAGTACATAAAAATCCCGAGACACGTGGCTCCTTTCTGCTCCCTCTGCCCAGCCCTCCCCTGGCCACAAGGTCCCCACGGGCAGCTCCGTGCAAAGGGACCACACATGGAGGACACGGTGCCAGGGACCCCGCGCCGAGCCTTCCCCTCCCTGCTGATGCCCGGAGGGGTTCAGCATCACCTCCCTCCCTGCAGCCACAAGGAAAAGCCCAGCTGGGGACATTTGGGGTGCCCTCAAGGGAGAAGCTGCTCCCAGCGGAGGGGTCTGTGCCCACCAGCCTCCCCGGCAGCCAGAGGTCACCAACACAAGGACGTATTTTCCCCCTCTAGGACCACAGAAGTTAAAATATCTCAACAGCAGAGTGAGCACCCTGCACTGCCGTGGGAAACCCTCTCCTGGCAGCATCTTCCTCATCCCCAGGACGGGGGTTGGGAGCAATCAAATAAAAATAAAAATAAATATAAATACTACTAATAAAAAAACCCCAACAAACAGGTGAAATAAAGTCACCTTCCTCGCCGTTGCCGCCACGGTCCCGCCAGCAGCACCGAGCCACGGTCAGGCAGCACCCCCTGGTGCCTCCGCGGGTGTGGGGTTCTGCCGGGGGGGGGGGGGGGGGGCGCGCTCCCCACACCACAGGCACCCCACACTGCAGGGCCCAGCCGGCAAATCGCCCGGCAAAATTCCCTAAGGGGAATTAAATTCTTCTATTTTCTCACACACAAGCTTATGCTGACGAGAGCTCTTCAGAGGGGTGATGAAATGTGATTGTCGTGGTTTAACCCACCCAGCAACAAGGACCACGCAGCTGCTCGCTGTCCCCCCCGCCTTTCACCCCCTGAAGGGTAGGGAGAAGAGGGAGAAAAGGAGGGGAAAAGGGAAAAAACCTCATGGGTTGAGATAAAGACAGTTAAATAGAACAATATCAGAAAAGGGAAATAATAATAATCAATCGCTCTCAGCATCCAGTGAATTGGCACCGTCCCGAGCAGTGATTGCGGGTTCCCCCCCACCCAACCCCCGTTTCTATGGTACAGAATATTCCATTGCCCATTCCCTTGCTCTGCCTGTGCTCCTTCTCAGCTTTTAGGGGAAGGTGAAAAGCATCCTTGAAAAGCATAAACATCGCTTAGCAACAACCAAGACAGTGTGCATTATTGACATTCCTTTCACAGCAATCACTAGAAAGAAAATTAACTCTTTTCCAGCTGAAACGAGGACAGTGATGAGCCCGATCTTGCCTGCCCAGCTCTGAGCCCAAAACACACTGGTTTAGGATCATACCCATCCCAACTGCCAGGATCCAGGAGGTTTAGGTGGTTTCCTTCCTGGGGAAGAAGTGGGTTATTGGTTCCAGTGGTGCCAGCTCCCGCCTCGCTGGTGACAGCAAGACAAGGAGCTGGGGTCCTCGCCTCTTCCCAGCTCTTGGAGTGATTTTGTCCCCTGGGATCAAACACAGCAGCAGGGCACCCAATAAATACATCTGCAGAGGGGTGATTTATCTGCAGGGGAAGCCACGAAAATTCCCAAACCCTCTTAAATATCCACTTCCTGGCTCTAAACAGTCCGTAACTTGCCAACTGGGGAATGTATTTGTCTGCTCCCCTCCGTATATTTTCTGCTTTTCATTATAATTTGCTAAATAATACATTACAATGAGTTATTTATCACACTGGCAGCTTCGGGATCCCCCCTCCATCCGCAGGAATTTCACCCATAAATCAGTCGCACAAATACCCGCTGCCGTTGCCCCAGTGCCTGTACCCCCCCCTGCCCCGGACCCCCAGCAGCTCCCGGGCTGAGCATCGCCCGGATTAAACAGCGTTTCTCTGCCCCAGGACGGGCTGTCTCTCTCCCTGGGACTTCTCTCCTTGTGGTCCTCCTCCGCACACCAGCGAGCGGGCAAACAGGGAATAGAAATCACAAAAGACACAAACCCACCAGATAAAGAAAGCGGAGGAGGAAGCTTTGCTGGGAGCTCCGTTGCTCCCACCCTTGTTGGGACTGTACCTGTGGGAGAAGAAAAAGTGGCACCAAGAGGCAAATGAGAGTAAAATTCACTGCTCTGAGGATGTGAAGGGACCTTGGGAAGGAGGCTGGATATTTCTGACCCTTGAGCGCAGGGTTTCCCCAGGATATCACCCAGCACAGGTGGGGTTCAGAGGATGCAGCTTTCCCAGCAAGGCCAGGAGGGTCTGGAGCTGCCCTGGATGGGGCAGCATCACCACTGCTGGTGGCCGGGAGTCACCAGCCTGAGCTGAGCCCTTGGTGGTCACAGCACAGTTTCCTGCTCATCTCATGTGACTTGGGAAGGGCTGAAGGCTGCAACTCCTCTATCACCTTCAGGATGCCCTGAAAACCACCCTCTGTCCCGGCTGCACGGATCAGCCATCGGGAGGTGCCACAGTGACTGCTCCTCCACCCCGGCACTAGCCAGCCGGGTAGCCCATGCTGGCAGTTCTAGCCACACCACAGGATGGCCACCGAGCACATCTCTGCACAAGCCCAAACTTCTGCTGACCTCCAGGCACCACACGCACCACGTCCGAACTGGTGACCCAGAGAGAATGGTCCCGTTGGAGACCTTCTCACCCCGTGTGCCATCAGACCCGACGTGCAGCCCCTCCTTACGCCCCTCTTTGCTTCCTTTTGCAGATGGCAACTATGGGGGAGAGAGCGGCCAGCGCTGCGAGTAGGACACGAGCCTAATGGTTCCTGGTCGTGCCAGGCAGCTGATAAATGGGCTGAGACCTCGTCGCTCCGCTGTCGGGCTGCAAAGCTCACAGGTGTTGGCACTCATCTGCCAGGCACATTCCAACAGAGAAAAATCCTAGACACCTGTAAATATGTAAATACTTTAAATGCTCCTAAGAAGGGAGGAGCAGAGGGGCTGCTGGTTTGCTCTTCTTTGTTTGATTGCCAAGCGGCGGGAGCTCCAGCCTGAGCGACTGGGAAGTGCTCACTTCCCAGGGTGGAGAAGCCTTGAGGGAAAAACACTCCAGATGCTTCGGGGTGCACTTCGGGCTCCTGCGGGCACAGCTCTCCCAGCAGGAGCTGGTGGCACCAGTTCTACCTGGTGTCCTCTTGTGCCGCTCCTGGTGTGGAGAGGTGGAGTTGGTTTTGCCAGGATACCCCATCCAGAAGAAGCTGGTGGTTCTGCTGGTGGGACCACATTCCAGCCCCACATTGCAGGATCCAATCACATCCGTTAACTCCTTGAGCGCTCATCCCTGGAACCTGCGCCGTGGGCTGGCAGGAGTCCCGGGAACAAGCGAAGGGAACCCGGGATGGATGGAGGATCTGAGCAGGCAGCGGCGGATCCAGCACGAGGGCTCTGCCAGCGCCCAAGCTGGCACACCAGCAGCTTTCCCCATCCATGGGACCAGCAGCTGGGGTGCCAGAGGTGGCTGGCACCATACGGAGGGATGCGGACACGACACGGAGGGATGCAGACCTGACACAGAGGGATGTCGACGCGAGAGAGAGCCAGGAAGAGAGAAAAGTGACGCAGGGAATGGGAACGTGGCGCTGAGGCTGAGCCAACGCCAGAGAATTAAGTGTCTGTAAACGAGCTGTCTGGCCAGAAGCGGCTGGATCGGTGCCGCTGCGTTGCTGCCCCGAGAGCCACCCTGAGCCAGGCAAACGTGGCCATTTACGGAGCCAGGTATTGCCTCCTGCCCTCCTGCGTGCCGGTGCCACCGAGCAATGGCCACAGCAACACGGGGAGGTGGGTGAGGATGGCGCCGTGATGGCTTCTCGGTGCTCAGCCCCTGTGGAAGGCCGTGTAAGAGCTGCAGAGGGATCCATGACGCAGCAAGCTGGGAGTTTTCCAGGGTGGGCAGCTGGGGAATTCCAGCCTGAGTCACACAGCAGGAAAAAAAAATAGATCAGTTTATTCAAATAAGTGTTACTCCTTCCCCCAAACTTGCTTGAAAGGAGGACTCTTCCTTCCAGTGCAAAGCGATGAAGCACTGTCTGCCCTCAGGACACGGCACAGGATGAAGAGGTGCCCACACACCCATCCCTGCAGAAAGGAGAGAAGGGAGAAGAAGCTCCTGATCCCCCCTCCGAAGCGGCACCCAGCCGGGGAAAAGGGAGAGCTCTCACAGGCTCCACTTATTTATTCACCAAGATCTCCTGGTGCTCTTGGGCGACAGCAGCAGCGGTTGAGGAAGGGGACAAGAGGTGCCACCAAAACACCATTTACATTCTGGTAACGAGCGCGGAGCCGGGTTCAGGGCTCAGCCCTGCTGCACCCAGAGTCTCTCATCAGCGCCTGGCAGTGCTTGACCCATTATTATTACGAGCTCTTCTGACATAAAAAGGAAATGCAATTTGGGGACGGCAAGAGTGCATCTTCTATAATCAAATTTTCCCAGCTCGGCAGCGGTGGATCCGACCTGTCAGGACTCATCACCGGGCTCTGCCCCCGCTGCAGCCGAGCAAACGGGGGCTCGGAGCCCAACTGCTGCCACGGAGCCCCAGCAAACCCACAGCACCCACCTGCGCGCCCCGACCTCTCACCATGCAGCCCCGGAGGAGCAGGGGGCTGTCCCCCCCCAGCAGCGCAGGGATTTTCATCAGACAAAAGCTCCTCTCATCTCCCCCCAGCCCAAAAAAGGGCAAGGAAGAAGAAACCAAGGTTTTAACTCAAATCGTACATTCTCACACCATTTTACCACCTGAGATGTTCAAAACACTTTGGAAACCTTTTCTTTGAGCCCTTGCCTTCCCGTGCTGTGCAGATCTCTGCAGAGAGGGCATGACCCAGGCTCCGGGGGTCCCTGCTCGCCCCACAGATGGGCACAGCCCTTTGCAGGAGCCGCAGACACCCCCAAACGGCTGTGCCCCGTCCCACCCTGGCACCCACCCCGTGACACTCTCAGCATCGCTGCAGGTTACCCCCCTGGGGTAGCTCCAGCCCTCAAGGAGGGCCAGCCTCGCACGCAGGGGGTTGCAGGGGTGATCAGGGACGGGGCTGGTGGGATGCGCATCCACCCCACCCCACCCCCCCCCAGCAAACCCCAGATTGTCATTACAACTTCCATCACCGGAGGAAAAACCTGGTAAATGGCCAGCGACGCAGGCGAGCGACAGCCTTACGAACCTCCAGAGCTCCTTCTCCTGGTGAAGGCGAGGTGAGGATCTTGGCAAACTGGAGTTTTTCATGGCTGGCAGAAAAGAGACGGCCGGTGCTTGGCTTCAGCCCCCGTGCGGACACCGGGATGGACAAGTTAGGATTCCTCAGGTTTAACCTTCCTCTTCGAGTCACTGTTCCCGACCTTTGAAGCAAATTGCATTGCAAATATTGAATAATTTGACTTCACAACATCCATGTTAAATAAACAGTATCTTGGTTTACAGATGGGGAAATCAAGGCATGGAAGGGAAAAAAAGAACACAGAACCAGGAACAAAACCCCCTCTTTGTGCTTTAACTACTAAAATCATCTTTCCTCATTAGCAGCTAATCAGAACTACCAGAGGGGGAAGAGATTACAGACAGGGCGGAGAGGGGAGGAACTGAAAGAAATACAGACATCAAAACAGATTTTAATTTATTTACTCATTTATCACAGTGAGTCACAGGCTTTGAGTTCATTTGAGTCTGCTTTAGCCTTGCAGGATTTTGGGATGCTGTCTCCAAAAT
This sequence comes from Limnodromus scolopaceus, assembly GCA_028565335.1. NCBI lineage: Eukaryota > Metazoa > Chordata > Aves > Charadriiformes > Scolopacidae > Limnodromus > Limnodromus scolopaceus. Next base: position 4,655,256 of record JAOXNO010000007.1, read on the forward strand.
CTAAAAAGTTAATAGGTCACAGCCACGCACCATCTCAGGAGGGAGAAAATCTGCAATTTTGGGCTGGTCTCGGGAAGTCTGATATTGCTTTGCCTGCTGGATTATAAAAAACCACTAATCTTCCCTCGCCAGCCTCCTAATCTTTATGGGCACACCTTATCTGGAACTGGTTTATCGAGCAGCACCCTGGCCTGTGTGGCAGGAGCTCGGGTGAAGGTTTGTGGTGGCTCTTGGACCTGGGGATCAGCGGTGGGATTTGGCACCCACAGGGTGCTCCGTGCCCACCGGTGGGCAAATCTACAGCGTGGGAGCAGCCCGGTGAGGACCAGCACAGACGTCAAACACCAGACATCTGTTCCTCATCTCAGCCACCTCCGGGCTGAGCAGCTCCAGGACAAGAGGGTCCGGCCGGGCACAGGCTGCCGAGACCGAGCCCACACATATCTCCGACCCCTCTAAGGAGGTTTGGGAGCCTTTTTTCTCCTTCCTTTTTGCCCAAAAAATATTTGCGAGAAGTGATTTATTTACTTCAGGCAGAGAACATCTCATCTTCAAACTTCCCTTTCTCTCCTTATTTCGTCCTGACTTTCCAGAAACGAGGAGAGAGCGGCATCCACCATTTATCCACCCAAACACAGCTCCCAGCCGCCGTGCAGGGCTGTGTCCGAAGCCTCTGGAGGGGACGAGCCCCCATAGCTCCCCCCAGCCCCGGGATGCTGGAGCGGGTCTCTACCGGCACAGCGCATCTCCTCCGGCATTCCCAGCCCACGCCGGGAAAAGAGGAACATATTTTTAAATAAGAGGAGGAAATGGTGTCTTTGTGTCAGGCGAGTAGAAGAAATCCAGGACCAAGAGACTGCAGAGCCTTCCCACTTCAGACAGCAGGTGCTCTCCAAGATGTGGTTATGGCAACAAAATAAATGATGGATAATTGCTTTTGTGACAACTTGCCAATTAAATTAGACTCAGCAGAATAACATAATGACAATTTGTTATGCTCTGGTGGGCACTAACACACCAATCATAATTAAATGCTATGACTGAAATAGAATGCTGCTGTACACAGGAATATATAACCCCAATTCCCTCCCAGTGAAACATTATAGGTTCAGACTTGATTTCAATTTCTGGAGGATAATAGCATTAGCGCACATCAGAACGAGCTCGCAATATGCACACAGGCAGCAGCAGCCCAGGGAGACGGAACCAAGGGCAGCTGAGCCATGGGGGGCTTCTGGGGGGACCCTCCCCAGCAGCTCCCACACTCCAGGTTTCACAGCAGCGGGGGACACCCCCAAATCACTCCCATGTCCCAGGAGGATCTCAAATCTTCCCGGCCAGGGAGCGAGTGGTCCCGAGGGAGCAGCCCCACTGCAGACACCGGGGGGAGAGCTCGCTGGGACGGGGAGAAGAGGGTTTCTCACAGCTGGTCCAAGGCTGGATCACCTGGCTTTCCAGCAAAGCCAATGAATTACTTTGACTGCTCCAGACATAAGACCTGATCCTATTAAATCCTGAGCCCCCCTGCCCTCCACACGTAACCACGGATAATCTGCCCGCGCGTGACCAGCAGCATGGCTGGAGATGTGTCTCCTGCTGAAGGGGTTGGGCATCGCTGTGGGGGGAGCTGCCCTCTGGTTAAACCAGCGCCCAAGCAGAGACCAGTCATAGAATCAGAGAATTACCTAGGCTGGAAGGGACCTCTCAGATCACGGAGTCCAAACATCAACCCAACACTGACCCATGTCCCTCAGCACCACATCTGCCCGGCTTTGAAATCCCTCCAGGGATGGTGACTCCACCACTGCCCTGGGCAGCCTCTTCCAAGGCTTGATAATCCTTTTGGTGAAGAAACTTTTCCCAATATCCATCATCCTAAACCTCCCCTGGCACAACTTGAGGCCATTTCCTCTTGTCCCATTCCCTGTTCTTTGGGAGAAGAGACCGACCCCCCCGGCTACAACCTCCTGTCAGGGAGTTGGAGAGAGGGAGAAGGTCTCCCCTCAGCCTCCTTTTCTCCAGGCTGAACACCCCCAGCTCCCTCAGCCGCTGCTCACAAGACTCTTCAGGGCTCCACCATCAGGGCAGGACCTGTTGGTGACACACCACTACAGGAGATGCTGCTGCCCAGGGAGGTGGTTGGGGCACCATCCCTGGAGGTACTCAAGAGATGAGTTGACATGGTGCTCGGGGATATGGATTAGTGTTGGTTTGGGTGTGGTGTGTGGGGGGGTGGGTTTTGTATGTGGTTTGGGTTTTTTTTCATTGGTTGGACTAAATGATCTTAAAAGGTCCCTTCCAACCTAGGTGATTCTGTGATTCTGTTACTGGGGGCAAGTGAAGCCGTGCGCGAGGGGGATAATCACGAAATCAGCAGATTTTGCAATCAAGATTTTCTACCCTGGGACTCGCTGGAGAGGAGGCAGAGTTCTCCAACCTCAAATTTCCAGGTGAGACCCACAGTTGCAGGAATCCACCTTGGGAAGCCTCGGGGCTGGTTTTCAGGGCTGTAGGGGAGGGTCTCTCTGCCACCCACAATTGTCCTGTCCGGTTTTGATGCCTCGAGGAGTAAGGAACCGATTGTAACCGATACTTTGGCATTTAAAACTTTAAAATCACTTTAAAAATAGCCTGGCAATCGGGGAGAGAGGAACCGCCGCACACGCTGCTCTGCTCGCCCCAGGGAGGAGCTCAGGGATTTAGCCCAGGAGAAGGTCAGGGGGCCACGATTACAACAGCAGAGGAGAGGTTCGCCCGGCCATAAGGAAGTTACTCGACTGCACGAGATGCTGGTGAAGGCAGAGACAAGGTCACGTCCCCGGCTCTTGCCTACAGACCCCCGGAGCAGCCCCAGCACAGGCAGGGGTCTCGCCGTACCCTGGGGGTCTCCCCCCACACCCCCCAATTCCCTCCCTGCATCTTCCACCCCACCGGCTGCGCATCCCGCTGCTTCCCAGGGGAAACTGAGATTTCTTTCCAAATAATTTTAGGATTATTTGGAAAATCCTGGAAAAAGCTCGGATTTCTCCTCAGCATCACCCCAAGGCACAAGGCAAGGCTGACACACGCTTTTCACACTCCAGGCAGCGCAGGGTAGGAGAGAACACCCCCGATGCAACACCGTGGGGTCCCCATCACCTCTCCCCCTTCCCGGGGGATACACGGGGCCCCCAGACCCTCCCAGTGGCAGAGCATGGCTCCCACCTAGTGGGGACCCAGTGGGGGCTTGGGGGGCTGGCAGATCCCCAGTGGCTCCCAGCTCCCCCCGCCAAGCCCTGACCTTTTCCTGGCGGCTGGAGGGTAAACGCTTGATAAATAATAAATCGCCCACCCCAGGCTCTCACTCAAGCCTTTTAATTGCAGCCTTTGAGTTAGTCTAAGGTCAGGCTGATTGGCATTTCAATCCCAGCCCAGCAAATGCATTCATCAAAGACAAACAGAACTCTGGTCTTAATTGTGTTTTCTCCTAATTGCACCAAATACCTGAGCTCACATCCTTTCCCTGGTACTCACCAGCCATAACACACCAGCGGTGCAGTGGAACATCTCTACCAGCTTCTCCATCCACAGCCACCCAGCTCCAAGTGTCCCCACCGCTGCAGCCAGGGAGTGACCTGCCTGAGCCCCCTGGGCTGGCTCTGCCCCAACAATTAATTTCCTGATTTACCCCAGGTGCAGGCTCCCTGCCCCACTGAAAGGGGTCTCCTTCCTCCTACACCAGGTTTTCCAGCTAATTTGGCCACGTCCCAAATTCAGCCCAGCTGGGAGTGCTCAGCCCCGGGGGGAGCCACCCCGGTGACTTTTTTCAACACAGAATAAAAGAGGAAAATTAATTCTAACTTTCTTCTTGCCTGCTCTGCACAGGAACTCGCTCAGGGCACACTGCAAGGCTGCTGCTCTACTCCGTGCTCTAAATTTAATATCTCAGTGCTCAGAGTGCTTCAGATGACTAAGGGAAGACGCAGCCAAGCTCAGTGAAGAAGCGAGGATGAAGCCAGATCCAGCAGATGACAGAGGAAAAGGCTCTTTCAGTCATGTTGGCAATTTCTTAGAGAAGTGAGAACAAACAGGAGACCACCAGGGTGTGAACGGAGTGAGAAATCTCTCATGTGTTACTGCATTTGATTTTAAAAGGGAAAGTGCTGTGAAGTACTTCCCTCTACAAATTTTTGGCAAGCCAAGAGCATCGTCAACAGTTCAAAATGCAAAACAGAGTGCTCAAAATAAAATTTTTCGCCTCCGTAAAAATCCACGGAAGGCAAAGACACAAAGCTGGAGAGCAGGAGACGCGGAGTTGTCCGTCTCTTCCCTTGGGCTGGTGAGAATCGCTTGGCCCCGGCAGGAAAAGCGGGCAGGAGGAGGGAAACCCACATCCCAGCTGCCAGTGATTTCCCCTGGTCCCCGGCCAGACGGGGACTGCTGCCACCCAGGGAAACCCCCGGCCAAAGGCTGCCTGCGGGGAGCCCAGCGCTTGCCACGATTTACTGCCAGCGCTGCTTCAGGCTGAACCCCACTTTAATGCATTTTTGCCATCTCTTTACCTTAAAATCCCTCCCACCGTTACCCAGTGGTTCCAAAACTTGGATACTGGAGGTGGGAGCATCCGTCACACTCACCTCGAAGGGGCTGCCGGGTCTGGATTTTAGGGA